>VXAX01005262.1:1264805-1300366 GCA_013399835.1 Leptocoma aspasia | reverse complement strand
CCCACCCAGCCTCTAAATGTCACTGCAGGCAGAGTTATCTGAGGGACACAAATGATGGGTCTGGAACCTTCTGCATTACAACGGGGCGCACGAAGCCCCTCGCAGCCGGGGTGGCCTGGCCGGCCGTGCCGTAGCCCACGAGGTGTAACTCAAGCGCCAGGTGCGATCCATGAGCGCTAAAGAAAACCGGCCGCAATTGCCCACACTTCTAAGGTTACTGCTACCCGAGCCCTGGGAGCACCTTCAGAACCACTAATTAATAAATTAATTAACAGCAGCAGGAGCCCTGGGGACTAGTAACGAGGCCCCTGCCGTGGCTGAGGCATTGGCATTTCTCCTCCCTCGCCTCCCCCCGCTCCGCGAGGCCCGGGCGGGCAGCCCAGCCCCGCCCGGCCCCTCGCACCGCCCACGGCCGGGCCCTGCCGCCCCTCACCCGCCCCGTGGGGCGGCCCATCCGCGCCGCGAGAGCAGCGCCGGAGCAGCGGGCATGGCGGCGCGCAGGGTGCTGGTGTACGGCGGCAGAGGGGCGCTGGGCTCCCAGTGCGTGCGGTACTTCAAGGCCAAGAACTGGGTAAGCGCCGGGCCGGGAGGTGGCGAGGCGGGGAGCCCCGCGGGGGAGCGGCCGTGTCCCACCGGGCCGGGCACTCCGGGGCGCGGGCCGCTAACGCGCCGTTCCTCTCGCCGCGGCAGTGGGTGGCCAGCATCGACCTGGCGGAGAACGCGGACGCCAGCGCCAACGTGGTGGTGAGAGCGACCGACTCCTTCCCCGAGCAGGCCGAGCAGGTGAGTCGGCGGCGGGCCCGGGGCGGTCAGCGCCGGGTAAGGCGGTGGAGCGGTGCACCAGCCAACCTCCCCCGGGTGTGCGCGTCCCTTCGGCCGAGCGATGCACGGAGCCTCCCCCGGGTGTGCGCGTCCCTTCGGCCGAGCGATGCACGGAGCCTCCCCCGGGTGTGCGCGTCCCTTCGGCCGAGCGATGCACGGAGCCTCCCCCGGGTGTGCGCGTCCCTTCGGCCGAGCGATGCACGGAGCCTCCCCCGGGTGTGCGCGTCCCTTCGGCCGAGCGATGCACGGAGCCTCCCCCGGGTGTGCGCGTCCCTTCGGCCGAGCGATGCACGGAGCCTCCCCCGGGTGTGCGCGTCCCTTCGGCCGAGCGATGCACGGAGCCTCCCCCGGGTGTGCGCGTCCCTTCGGCCGAGCGATGCACGGAGCCTCCCCCGGGTGTGCGCGTCCCTTCGGCCGAGCGATGCACGGAGCCTCCCCCGGGTGTGCGCGTCCCTTCGGCCGAGCGATGCACGGAGCCTCCCCCGGGTGTGCGCGTCCCTTCGGCCGAGCGATGCACGGAGCCTCCCCCGGGTGTGCGCGTCCCTTCGGCCGAGCGATGCACGGAGCCTCCCCCGGGTGTGCGCGTCCCTTCGGCCGAGCGATGCACGGAGCCTCCCCCGGGTGTGCGCGTCCCTTCGGCCGAGCGATGCACGGAGCTTCCCCGCGGGTTTGTGCGTCCCTGTCGCTGCCGCCTGCGGTGGGCAAGGCGGCTGCAGGGATGCGTCTGGCTCCATGCAGGAAGCAGGAGCGCGGTCGGTGGCGGTCCTGCGGCCGTACCGCGAGCCTCAAGGTCCTTCAGCCTCTGCTCGTCCCTTCTTTTTAAATTGTTGTAATTCCTTTTAACTGGATACGCAGAAGGAGCTTGATCCGGGATATTGGCGGCTCAGCACATATGGCAGTTTCAGCACATAAGTCAGTGTTGGTTTGTTTTTGTCTTGACTTTTAAAGGTAACAGACTGAACCAGGTGAGTTGTAATAAAGATGGGTAAGGACGTCTTAAAACGCGTCACTTATTTCAAATACTCTAAGTTAAAATGTGTTGTGTGTAAGTAGATGGCATGCTCAAAGCATATGAACCTAAGCCCCAAGGGGTCCCTAGGGGAATGCACCAGTTATCACAAACGTGAATGTGGGAGAATCTGAGCCAGCCTAAAAAAATATTTTGCTTTATTCTTGACAGATAGCATTTATTTTTTACATTTTAAGTTTCGAACCAGTTTCTGTTACTGATATACTGAATATCCAGCCAATGTGGTTTTTTAATATCTACACAACTCCCAAGACTCTGGAAGAGTAGCACAGAATGTTTACAATACAACTTTCAATATGGTTTTGCAAAAGCTATTGGTTCTTCTTCACTTGTTGAGGGATGGATTGTTTGCTATTTGCGTTGACAGAGAAAATTTGTAGCCAACAAATTCATTACCAGCTGCGAGGTCTTATATTTGAAAGAGAACAAATTATAGATATCTAAAAGTATACAAGCTCAAAGTTAGTGTCCAGACTCAAACTGATGATTGTGATCTAGACAGAAGCAATAAGGAGGCTGATTTTTAGTTGTTTTTCTTGCACTGTCATCAAAAGTGACAGTAGTCCTGGTCAGACCTGGAGTTTCATTTCCCATCTTAAACAACACCATACTCGGAAGAGAACAAAAACAAGTCAGTAATAACTTTTGTTAACAATAGAGGTAAGGGTCAGGTGTTTCAGCCCTGATGATCACTTTTTCCAGTGACATCGCACACTCTATGGCTTTCATTTGTCTGACTTTCATCTATAGTTACTTTTCAACACAGTTGTTTTGAGTTCATGAATTGTAAAAATTAATTTTCTATAGCTGTTTAAATTGCTGTGTCCTGTGTTACTCAAATACATAAATAGGAAAAAGTAGTTTTAAAGCATTCATGGTGTTTACCTCTTTACCTTATCAGTCCTGTGTTTTCAACATGTTCTTGTTCTATGTGTTGAAGGTGACAGCAGAAGTTGGGAAACTTCTTGGTGAAGAAAAGGTGGATGCGATCCTGTGTGTAGCGGGAGGATGGGCTGGAGGCAGCGCCAAAGCCAAGTGTAAGCCTTTGGTACAGACATGCTGCTGAAAACATGAATGATATCTGAGAGAAGTGCTTAAAAATCTTTCTTCCTCCTGAGTCTAGAAGAGGGGAATAGCATAGAAGTACAAAATAGCTTAGTCACAGTGCTTCTCTGAATTTTTGCTTTCTGTTAAATTTGCACAGCACTTAGTTTCTTCAGTAATGTTTGTTGATGCACTAATTTTTATCAAAACGTTTTGATGTGCTTTCTGAAGGCGCTCAGCATTGTTGGCTATGAGCTGGCTTTTGCTGAGATTACCTGTGTCAGGCAAGTTATGAAAGACACATTGATGTTGTTTCCTAAATCATTGCTTTATGCATAAAACCTCAGTTGCTTCCTGCAGCTCTCTGAGCTGTTACTGTGCAATACGACATTGGAAGGCACTGCCTAATCATGCTACAGAAAATCATGCTACAGAAACACCCCTTCAGATTAAAAAAGGCTTTTCAACATGTAATATTCATAATGAAATTTATACTTTGCCTCCTAATGTAGAGATACAAGAAGAAAAATAACCTTGTTTTCTATCTGGAGTAAATCTGGTAAAATTTGTCCCTTTCTGCCCCCTTCTGGTTTGGCTGTTACAGGCTCAAAGAGAAAGGTGATACAAAAGACGTAAATGAATATTTTACAGTGTGGAGGTAGAAAATGGTGGAAATCATGAAAGAATGCAGGGTGCTGTTGCACTCTGTGTAACAGTGAGGAAATCAGAGTTAAAAGTCTTCCTTTGGCTAATTTCACTAATTCTCTTCCTAATCAGCTTTATACAAAAACTGTGATCTGATGTGGAAGCAGAGTGTTTGGACATCAACTATTTCCAGCCACCTTGCCACAAAACATCTGAAAGAAGGTGGTCTCTTGACTCTGACAGGAGCTCAAGCTGCTTTATCTGGAACCCCAGGTAAAATGTAGTGGATGACAGCTGCAGGGACACCAGTAGCAGTCAGAGACTTGTCTGAGCATCCTTGTTTGTGAAGCAATAGCTTCACACCCCAGTTTCTTGACATCTAGCACAAATGGGACCCTGCTGCTGAAACGT
Source organism: Leptocoma aspasia (assembly GCA_013399835.1). Lineage (NCBI taxonomy): Eukaryota > Metazoa > Chordata > Aves > Passeriformes > Nectariniidae > Leptocoma > Leptocoma aspasia. The sequence continues at coordinate 1,296,414 of VXAX01005262.1, read as the reverse complement.
GTAAGGAAAGTGTAATTTTACAGGTAGCAATATTGAACCTGTCCAAGCTGTAGTGCAAGCGTGTAGAATCAGTATTTAAAGAGTATTTGACATGCATTGGTGAAATGTACTTGGCTAGTATATGATAGAAAAAAGTTTGGGAGATAATGAAAACTAGAAGCACACAGCAGTGTAAGTACAATGCTTAGACAAACTTAAATTTCCTACTTGTGTTGTGAAAGACAGAGTCCGTAATTGACCAGTATTGCTGTTGGTGATGACTCAGCTGATTCTGATAACCATGCTTGTCCTGTTCATGTTCTGATTCCAGTCTACTTTGCTTCAGACATAGATAAGCTTGTTGACTGATGGCTTTGTCCTCAGCTAGCTATTTGATAGGACCTTTATTGGATTTTTAATCTGGCTCCTCCTCAATTTAAAATAAAAAAAAAAAGGCACTGACACACAAGCCCACAGGCAGCAAGAGGAAAGTTTGAGACAAATCCTCCTATTTCCCAAGCTTTTATTAGTGCCATTTCAACAGTATTTTTAAGACACAGATACTAAGATTTTAAAACATACACAATTTATGAATATTCTTGAAAGCTTTGCCTAAAACTGTTCAGGTAAAAATATTCTATATATTTTCTAGGTAATGGTTAATCATTTGTTTTTATAGTGGCATCTGTTATAGTCAAAGATAAAAGGTTTATTTTTGAGAATAAGCAGATGAATCATTTACAGTGAACTGCTGACTGACTATACACAAATGAAAAAAAAAGTGAATTCTGGGAAACTTCCACAGTTTTTATTTGGGTGGTCTTGGGAGGTAGGGACCACAACACAGGAATCAAAGTGATGAGCCTTCCTGTTTTGAACAAGCTGGTTTCATCTGGTCTGGATTCTTCTAAAAGTCACAGCAGTGCTTTGGGCAGACACATGCAACTTATTAACATCAGGAAGAATTGGGAAAGAGTTGTTACTCAACTTCTGCAAATATGCCTTACTAGCCTTGTTATGACAGGCTGTTCTGGAAGAAATAATCTTTTTCTTGTTTGCTGTTAATGTGATTTTTCTTTGCCTATGAGAAAATCTTGCCTCATATAATGCAAACTGAAGAACACTGAAAATTACATGAGCAGTGACAGAAGCAGGGTGAGTGTGATGTCTGAGGTGTGTATCAGGCATGAAGAGGTTTCTAAGAAGATTTAGAATGTTTGGTTTAGGCAAGACGAGAGAGGAACGATACGCGTGAATATTTTTATCATAACAATAAAATAAGCTAGCTAGTGCTCTCCATGATTCTGCCTGATAAAAGTGGATGTTATATAATACATCTAATTACATTGTAGATGTATTTCTATTATATTCAAAATACTTCTTTAGGAACATTGGAAAGGGGTTGAATAGCTGTATAGATGGGTAGGAAAGAAGACATTCAGTTGTAGTAGATATGTTTTCTTAGGTACTTTATCTGTGTCTGGACTCCTTGACAGATACCTGCCTTGAGATATCCGAGACTTTTAGCACCCTCATTGTCCAGATCTTGTTCCTGAGCAGTGTGCCTTATGCTCTGGTTCCTGCTGCTCTTACACTGCTAAATGCTGGCTGCCTAGAAAGCAACAGTTTTTAGGAAGAAGCTTGCTTTTCCTGCACATTATTTATTAATTTTATACCATGAGAGTTGGGGTTTTTTGTAGCTTTCTCCACAGGGCCTGTCAGACCTGGGATGCTGACCAAGTGAATTGCAGATTTGAGAGAGAAGTGAACTGTATCTGTTTGGGTCCAAACTCAAAAATACCTTAGTTACATGATGGAAATTAGTAGAAGAGTGCCTTATCAATGTCTATGAGCATCTTACTCTGTTAAATTTGTAAACTTAGCCCTGTAGGTCACTTTGGATACATTGACTAAACATGCTTGACTTGGTAAGCTGCTTGTTTCTGTAGTGCTGAGTTAACTGAGTTCTGTGATAGTTTATGGATGTCTACTAAAGCCTTTTTATTAATATTATCATTTTTTCTTTTAATATGTATGCTTTAATATGTTTTAAAAGTCTGATTCTTTTCTGGCTGTGGTAAGTGGTCTTAATATTCATCAAACAGTCTTTAGTTTCTGTCATGTTACTGCTGATGTTGAGGGCTGTTCTGATTATGCTCTGTTTTGCCTGTTTTTAATTTTTAGGGATGATTGCCTATGGCATGGCCAAAGGAGCAGTGCATCAGCTTTGCCAGAGTTTGGCTGGTGCCAGCAGTGGGCTGCCATCTGGTTCTGCTGCAGTTGCCATTTTACCGTAAGTGGTTGCTTAGCTGTCTCTGCCTGTGTTGTTTTGTTTAATCACTGCTGTGACCTAAAGCCACACAGATATGTTTGCAGTGTTCTATTCACAGTGCACAAACAGCCTCTCAGACCTACTCACAGAGAAAGGATGCATCTTGACTGGATGAACAAAGAGTTATGCAAGTCACTCTAAAAATGATAACGTTCTTTTCTTTGCCTTTGCAAAACAGTAGTGGATGTTAGGATTAAAATTTGATTTAGCCATGCATTAACATGTGATTTCTTTATTTCAATACAGACAGAACTGTAAAAATGAGATGAACTGTTCAGTGAAGCTTTAGACTTAGCTCTGTGATAATAGCAAAGGATTACTTGACAGGTTTTCACTTGATTAAAGATGCTTCCTCATAAGGTGCTGCATATGTCTGCTTGACTGGTAAAATTAGATTACTTTGAGGACCTGTAAACAAAAAAAAAATTAGCTTGTATTTACCACTTCCATTTTTTGTCAGGAAAGCTAGGAAAAAGTGGGTGACCTAGTAGGTCTTCGCTATGTTTAATTTTATCAATTCTGTTGCAAAAATTAAAAGTATTTTTCTTGCCAGGTCCATATCTAGTTCAGGACCCAAAATGTAAGACTAAAGAGTTCTGTACAGAGATTTGGTATTCTATCTGAATTCTCTACTTTTGGTTTCCTCACACACACTCTTAAGACACTTCTTCAGATCAGATAGGAATGGCATTAAATGTGTTTGGATAATTGACACCACCTTCTAGAGAGCTTTATAGGCAGGTAGACACCAAGATCACTGGATTTTTGTGCATGCTGCTCTTGTGTAGTTCTCATGCAAAACTCTGTTCTTAAGTGAATTTTTGAGAGGGTAAATACACCTTGGATTGTCAACAGCATTTCAGTGAGGAAGTTCTGGAAAGGTAACCCTTTCATGTCATTGTATGTAGTGTAAAGATGTATTATCAAAGTAAAAACTTTCTGTATTTATGCACTTAATCTCTCAAAAGCATGGATGTAGTGCATGTGTGCTGTGCAGTACATGTGAACAGGCTTATTGCTGCCATTCCCCGTCTGCATGAGAGGTGGGAAGGGAGCTGCAAGCTGAGTGGTGGCTCCAATGGGCAGTTCCTCAGCTAGCCCATTGGGTGGTTCTTAATTGGAGCCTTGGATATACATTGAAACTAATGAACATATTCTGTTAACACACAGGGAGGATGCAAGGGAAATCCATATCACGTGGTGTAAAAGCCAAGAACATATTACAGCAGTGAATTGAAGCAGGTGGTGCTCATCAGAAGCATGATATATAAATAAAAGGCTTGCTTATCTTTTTTAATCACAGGGTTACCTTAGATACACCAGCAAACAGGAAATCAATGCCTGATGCAGATTTCAGCTCCTGGACACCCTTAGAATTCATTGCAGAGTGAGTATCTGTGGGATAATTAAACAGTTCCTCCCTGTCCCTCTTGCTGCTGCATCTCAGTGCTAGTTCGTTTTAGATAGCTGTCTTGGATTTGGGTGGATTTTTTTTCTCCGTTATCTTATGTATCTTTCTAAATCACATTGGGTTTAGTTGCACAGGCTTCGTAACTGGAGAAAATTGTCCTAACTCCATCAACTTCAGCTTCTCTACATGAGTTATTCCAGCAAGGAAGATAGCCTTAAGCAGCTGGAAGCTGGAGAATTTCTTAAAGCCTGTAGACAAATTAAATTGCAGACAGCAGGTGCAAGAGACACCTGGGTTAAAAATGAACTGCAAATAAGCATGTCAACTTGGGTGGGATTCTTTTTCTTCTAAACACATTTTACTACCCAGTTTATGGCACGTTAGTTCAGTTCTCTCAACTGGCAACATTTCTGCTCTTGTTCGGAAGGATTTAGTAAAGAATTTTGTTTTTACTATCCACAAAAACTTGTCCTGAATGATACTGCAAAATGCTGAAACTTCAACTGTAGATTATGTAATGGCAGGCTGAAATTATCTGCCTTACTGTTCTCATTCCTCAGGGTTAGAGAAGGTGCAGCATGAGTATTGCCTTCTGTGATGGGCAGTAGCAGAGTTTCTGTTGAGGATGAGCTCACATTTTAAAAGTCTTTTAGAACTGACAGTGGAATTGAATTTATCTGTTGCCAATTGTTCAGAGTGTATTTAGTTCTGACTAAATTCAGATTTTGGTTTTTGTAATTTTTTTTAAGGTGGATAACAGAGATGGGAATGGTTTTAGTTGCATCTCTTTAGTTTAAGCCTCTGCAGTTGTCTGATGAGGCTCTTTAAAACAGGCCCCATAAATTGAATTTAGCTGGCCTGAAAATGTTCAGAAAAAGATCCTTAATTTGTTGTGCTCCAGGGACAGCTTAGCTAGATGTTGCACTGTTGCAAATTAATTTTTTAAGTTTAACTTTTAAGTAATTTATCCTTACAGGAGAATTCAGTTGATTGGTTGTTTTGTTTCTAATTCCCTAAAGTTTAACCTCAGTGCTCTGAAAACTGAGAATCTCACTGAGCAACATCAGGATCTGTTGGCAACATCTGCGTCTTGGGAAGGACGCAGGAAATCCTTTCCAATATGATGCTTGAATTTTGTGCCCTGGAAGCTCATGTTGGATAGTGGGATGTTCCAACATGACAGTTGCTATGTCTGCACTATTGGAAGGGCTGAAGGACCTGTAAAATATACTTTACTTTCTCTAGTCTATTATGAGGAAGGAGAATGTTGCATTTTGACAGGGAGTCTCCTGGTCTGCTACCTAGGTGGTGTCCATCTTACTCAGCACTATTTTGGATGTCTTAAGGCTTTATTTCATCCCACTGAGACCACTTTCACAGTTAAATATCAAAATGTTATAATGGCCAGTTTCAGAGTAATGGGTTTAGCAACCCTATCCTACCCATAAAACTGTGTTTCTTTTATATATATGCTGTAAAGGCAACTAAAGTAGCTCCTCCTTCCCTTTTTCTAAATTTTTTAAAGTGGGAAAAAGCCTAGTGACATTGACATTTTAAGCTCCTAAACTTTTCTTTTGAGATATTTTGGAAATCTTGTGTGCTCTCATGCCCTTTGGATTTCTCTGGGCCCTCTGTCCAGTTCTGAGGGTCTGAATCCTGTGATCACATCACATAGAAATCACTAGAGAGAGCAGTAGGAAAAGTAATAGGCTTGTATTTTATTCTTCCTGTTAATATACCTGATAGTAGTTGTAATTTTTTTGTTCTCCCTCACTCTCTTTTATCCATTTATTTTAAAACAGAACCTTTTATGACTGGATAACAGGAAAGGACCGACCAAGCTCTGGCAGTCTAATCCAGGTGATAACTACAGGTGGGAAGACTGAGCTAGTTTCAGCAGCACATCTTTGATGTCAGTCACTTAAAATGATGAAACTTCAGCAAAGGAGAAGTTGTGGAAAATCTGTCCACCAGTATAATTGGAATAGTCTTCTGTATCCAGTGTTGGTAGTTATTCCATTAATGGAACCAGATTTCAAGTAATATTTCTGTGCTGTCAGTTGTGAGCTATCAGCATTTGTTTACCGAATAATAGCAACTTGTCTCTAAATGAAAGTTACAGGCTTTAAAGTCTGTAGATGTCCTAATTCTGAGCATTATATGGCAACTTACCTGTCTTCTATGAAATGGGATTTGTGCTTAACTGTGTAATGTGATTGCATACATAATGGAATTTTTTTCTCTCTCAGTAAGTGTTTCTGGCAACTTACCATGAATCTTTCAGTATTCTGTCTTTTTCTGTGTGAGAATATAACCCCACCCCTGCATATTATGTTGGCTGTAGCCATAGGGAACACCACAGTCATATATCATGTTTTAGTCATGTAACCCTTTTCTTGTATTCCACTTGAGTTAATGAAACTGAATAGAGATTACTCACTTGAGAAGGAATTCCTAATTTGCCTTACAGTTCATAAGCTGCTCTCAGGCATACAGGTGTAGGATAAAACAGTCATTCTGTCAAATGAATAGTATGTCTTTCTTGTAGTCATGATGGTTCTTGACTTTTTCAAAAAGCAAAGTGCCGTAAAGTAGTAGAAAAAAGCATACATGCACTTGAAAATGGAACTTTTTGTGCTAAATAAATATATATTGTTTTATGTACTGGGCTGTCTCCATTACTGTAATCCCAATATCTTGATAACATTTTGTTTGGTTTAATTGAACATACTGTTCAATTGTGGTAAGGGACTTAATTTTTTTTCTTATTTAATTCTGATCATAGTGCATAAAATACATTTCTGTGTGTACCAAAGATCTGCTAGCCATGCATAGAGGCAGGCCTTCAGCTGGGGCAAATGTTTTCTTAAATCCAGTCATGTTATATGGAAATGCATTTCAGATAAAGAGTGCAAGCATTACCTGTTTTGAGCATAGACTTACAGAGAATCAGTTCTGTTGGATTTTTGGGAACATCTTGAAAGCAATTAAATAAGCAAAGTTTTGTGTATGTTCTCCCTCTGCACTTTTCTGTTTTTATTAACTTCAGGTCTGTGTTGGAGAAGGATTTACTGCCGTGAGTCAGGAAGCCTTTCCCCTCTTCCCACTGGAAAATTTCACATGTGCCCATGTTAATTTTAACATAGAATGATTGTCCCTTTGGTATGACTGTCTCTTTACTTGTTTTGTTTTGCTGGATGCAAAGGTAGAGGGGAATTTTTCTGTCAAACCCGTCCAGGACTGTCAATTTGTAAATCTGCTTTTGATTTTAAGTGAAAAGCTTGCAATGATGCTGCTGTACCAGCAATTTCTACTCAGACAAAAACTGCAAGAGACTGGTAGGGTGTGAAACTGTAGAGTGCTACTCAATTATTCTGGAAAAGGGGGTAGCTATCATACTACAAACTAACATGATTTCAAGGCTTCCCTTTTGCAAGCTAGCTAAAGCAGTGAATAGTGTTAAAGCATAATTGTGAATGCAAGACTTCTGGATTAACTGTCATCGGTTTGCAGGTATGAGCAGAAAGATACAAAAATGACATTATTGAAGCTGGAGAGTGACAGGAGAGTGACAATGAGCCAAGTGTCTCTCAAGCTTGCTGCTAAAGGTGAGAGATTTAACCTGAGGAGTTTGATGTTAAAGAAGCCTTTTATGACCGGTTTCATCTTGTATCTCTCCAAACTTTATTTCAGTTAATTGGCCAGGAGAAAAAGCCACCCTCACACTGCAAACATCTGGGTAGCCTGACTCCTTCAGCTGGCCCAGACACTGGTGGTGCTGCAAGGAGGAGCAGAGATATGTCTTTGTGTGGGTGTGTTTCCTATGGATGAACTCCCTGCAGTGCCCACCCACTACTAGTGGAAACTGTAGTCCTGTTGTGAAGGTTTTCACAGAATTACAGCATGGTTTGGGCTGCAAGGGACCTCTGAAGATCATCTAGTCCAACCCCCCCATCAGGCAGGGATGTCTTACTGCTTATTACAGAAATAAGTACATGATGAATTTCCACTCTAGTGTTGATAAGAACTTCTGAATTGCTTGTATTTTGCATATATATGGCATGAATACCAACACTGTAATACTGCCAAAGTTAGACGCTTATCCTCCCTTAATTTAAGGAATGCAATATTTATTAATTTCTTATATATATTAAGCAGCTGAATTTATCATGTTTTTTACTTGGGACTGTACAGATGTTGTCACACTAAAAAATTCATATGCCCAGAGCCTGTTTCATAGGGTGTTTTTCTAGGCAACCTTCCTTCAAAGATGCATGCTGCTGTTTACTAAGAAGGAAGTCAGGTCAAGTCTGGTGAAAAATAAAACACAAACTATGCCAGATCAGTCCTGCCTACACTGGAGCCCACTTGCACTCAGCATTCTGGGTTTCACAGGTGTAATATTGTTTGAAAATAAATATTTCTAGAGCCAAGCCAATGCACCTTGGAGAAGACGATGCAATTGCATGGTCCAGCCACACAGAGAGTTCCAGTCTCCCCGAAGAGGGATGGCTCTGCCACATGGCATCTGATACAAAGGTGCAGAGACAAAGCTTGGCTTTGTCAGAAGGCCAGAGCAGCTGGCACAGGCCTGCTCTGTATTAGTGGGGTTTGTTCCTACAGATTTAGAGAAAGTAGATTTTAACAGAGGACAAACAAAAGAGGCTTGTACAGTAGAATATCAGTAGTATTATAAATCCAAAGACCTCTGACCTCTGGGCAAGAGCCTGTTTTTGACATTCCAGGTGTTAAATGGGTGGGAACCTGAGCTGCTGTGTGGACTGCGGCTGCAGAGCCTGACCGGGTCCGCTCCCCTTGCTTTGCAGAACCTTTTGTTCATTGCAGGACTGAGTCCAAAATGTTTTCAGAGTTCACTGGGAAGTGAAATTCACATATTTTACCAACAGGTTTAATTTGTTCAGTTATATTTTCATGAGAAAATCAGCTTTCTACCAATTATCTAGTAAAAATTGCTACAAAAGAAACATTTAGAATCATGCTCTGCTTCTAAGGAAAACAGAAAACTTTTCAAATACAATGATAGCTGAGTCATTCAGCACGTCCAGTTCTACAGTAACCCAAAATTTCACTTCGAAATCTTTTGTTGAGATATGCTAAATGAGTGTGATTTTTTTTTTTTTAATAGTGGAATGAAAATTACTACCACAACAAGAAGTAACATTTATTATCTTTCTTCTTCCTTGTATTGGCTCACTGGAAGAAAACAGATGGGGACTGTAATAGCATGTGGAGATGCTTCAGACTAACCCTTGCAGTGTTGAACAAGGTGAGAAGTAGGCAGACATCTGAAAAGCATTGCAGAAGTCAATAGCAAATGTCACTTGAGATTTAGATCTCTGTTATTCTTGCACTTCTGAAACACCATGTTCTGAAGGATTTGCTCTATAAATACAGCCGGTCTCAACACGGTCTGTGGGGGCTCTCGGGGTCTGATCACAGACTCCCACAGCGGAGCAAGGCTGATCTTCAGGAGTGCCAGCAGAGGGCAGAGACTTCCACTGCATTGGGGAGATTTCTCTACTGCTAAGGAATATCTTTTTATCAGCAAGGAATTTAACCATGCCACAGCCTCTGCTGGGAAGCTCATCCCCTTTTTGCTTTAGTGCCCACAGTCTGACCTTAATGGCCTTTCCTACACCAAGCACGTGCAGCCTACTCCATATATCATTTCCAGAAACCATTCCATCAACTTCAAACAGAACAAACCAAAAAACAGCAGCAAACCCCAACAAACACCAGCACCACCAATACATAGACACACAAAAAAACCCCCAAAACAACAAAAAAAGAACCCAAGGCTGTGAAGGGAGTCCCACATCAGGGTGTGCCATTGCTGTTGGCGTGTTATCAGCAAGTGGAATGGCAATCAATATTCTGCAACACAGCTTTAAGGGCTTGGACGCAGTATTAATAGAAACAGGTTATTTAACTGCTATACTGCACATAAAGGTATAAGAATTTCCTAACCCAAGCAAAACAGCTAGTGTCTGTTCAGACTGGACTGGTATTAACAAAGAGGTGGAATTTTGAGACATAAAAATTAATTACTATGGGGTTTTGAGTATTAAAGTTTTAACTCCTTTGCCTGTGAAATGAAGGAATGAATAATGCTTTTTGTAAAACCTATTTAGGAGGGAGCAAAAAGTAGCAAGCCACACAATTGTGATTTCTGTAGTTTAATATTCATTATCCAGTGCCTTCTGTAGATATGAGCTACACCACTTAGTATTTTCCTTATATGAACTTCCTCTTAAGCATTTTCTAAGTGCATACTAAGATGTTCTTAAAAATGGAAGGCATAGTAAAACCTGAAGATTGAAGCCGCTGGTTTCTGCTCCTGCGTTTGGCTACTGGTCTGGTGGAAGACTTTGAATAAATCTCTGCACCTGTGCCTCATATCCCAAATATATATGAGACCATATTGTAGTGCGTTGAAATCTATTGATTCATCAGAACATTTGAATAAAACACAGTTATCTCAATGGGTACAATAATAGAAGCTCAGAATACCTCTTTTGTTAATTGAACTTAATGTAAAATTTTGACCACGAGCAACAGTCATATCACTTTGTTACCACCAGTCATATTTGGTGATTTGCAGAAGAAGTGCTGTCAAAGACTGCCTCAGCCTGGTAGTTTGGGCATCACTTACCTGTGTATCTGGTAGTGTGTAGTAATATTTTCTCTCCAGTACAACAGGCATTCTTTTCCTAAAGACTAACACAGCTGGAATTTAAAAATAACATTGTTGATTTTAATTTTCAACAAACCAATTACTCTTTCTGTCAATGTATCCTTACATCTCAGTGGGACAGGGCTGAGGGCCCTGAAGAAATGGGCCTCATAGTAAATTCTGGATCAATATGAGTTGGTGTAATGGTTAGCTTTTTTTATTTAAGACCATACACAAGTATCACTTGAAAGAAAAGGGTCTCTTGGGGCCCCAGGAAGATATTTTTTTCCAGTTGTTGAGATCCTTGACATCCATATGCTCACATGTTCAGATTTTTTTTCTGCCCTCCATGAGAACAATGACCAGACTCCTAAACTGCCAGCTTCTAGTTTTCAAAATCTCTGAATCGTATCCGTGGGCAGCAGGGCATAGTTATGTATGCCCTAAGTGCCTCATGCATACATGGTTGCGCTAATTAAAGAAGTCAGTCCATAAACCAGCAGGGGTTAGTAACCTGCTTTATCCACATGACCTGATAAGTAGCTTTAACATGACCAAATTTTGTGAATAACATATTTTCTTTTTCCTTACAGCCCCCCCAAAAACTTCCTGTTCACAAATTCAGGCCTCTCTTCTACCAAAGTGTTACCTTGCAAGCCTTTACACCATCTGTATAGTTAGAGTGTAGGGAAACCATGCCATTAGCAATATGAGGCCACACAAACGTGTAAAAACATATATCCTCCCCCTTCCCCAGTCTCAGCTTCCCTTGTTTTTCCCCTGTGGAGTAGTCTCTCAGACCAAATTTGCTCTGAGAGGTGTCAGGCAGTGTAGGAGGTTGAGGTTCTGTGCTCCTAATGGTTTTCTCCACTTTGCCTGCTGGTTTTCCTGCTGCTGTCTCCCCTGGTGCCCCTGCTCTTGCCACCTCGCCAAGGGGTGAGTTGAGGCTCATCTGATGTGATCACAGCCATGCACCGTGTTCCTGCTGCAGAGGGGGTTTGTCTTCACTCTGCTGGTAGAGAAGAAGGGCATAAGTCATGCTTAGCATATACATGTCTTGAGTGCTGTAGATAAAGACATGGACATCATGTACAGCATAAATGGAGTAGGGAGGACAGGTTATTAATGATGTAGGAACTGTTTAGCTGGCATGCAGTCATGTATGCACTTAAGCATTTTTTCGTGGTGGTTATTAGGAAGGGCCAAGTGGTGTTTGCCTCTATGGTCAGAAGATGGTATGAAATACTGTTTGAAGGGGCAAGACCAATTTCCTAGCTATGGCCTGCTTGCTGGGCACTGGGTACAGCAGGCACCTGGGCAGTACTGCAGTGCGCCCAGGCATGTGGCTCCTGCAGCCCCTAGTCACCAGGGCTAAACAAATAGGTTGATTCAGAGTAACAGAGTAGAGAGCAAGGGTTGAATTTTCAAACAATATAATAGTTAATTTCTTTGTGAGGATCTGATACCTTTTGAAATACTGTTTAAAATTGGAACAAAACAGGAATTGTCACTCTTGAAGTGTCCACTGGTCCTTTCCAGTGGGGGCTGAGTTTTCAAATTAACATTTTCTCCTTAACTCTTGGACCTTTACTTAGTAACTTGCCAAAACCACTGGATTTCAGATAAGGGGATACACCTACTGTTTGTCTAACTTCCAGTTTCACAATTGTTAAATGGTTAAAGTCAATACTTTCTATTCAGGAAAAGATATTAGATGGATGTGCTGTTACATACATCTGTTACGACAAAATTACTTGGGTAAATACCTTCAGTATTAAGACTTTCTAAAAGCTGTAGCAAATATGAGTTACATTCCATCATTTAATGCATTAGTTTCACCTTAACTATAGTCAATAGGGAACAGATGAAGACAGAGCAACTCCTTTGTGTATGACTGCATTGTGTGGATTTCATGCAGAGACTCTGACTGCAGCTGAACATGTCATAATTAAGAAAATTCCTAATGTTAGGGTTTTTTTCATATAATACTTTTTCGCTGAGGGTGGTATTTACAGGGTAATTTTGAAGTTCAGCAGGAAAAAAGAAGGATTGATCTTAAGTAGTTTTATTCCACTTACTCATTGTTGAACTTATTATTCTTTGTTCTATTTGGTTTTTTGGGATCTCAATCAAAAACACTTTATGTGAGGCATGATTCCAGCCACTGTGATTATAGGTTTCTTTGGATTGCTGAGCAAAGTGAAAGTGTTAACAAGAGAGGGTCTCTGATGTGGGTGAAGTTATGCTAGAGCTTTAGAGCACAGTCTGTTCTGATGGAGAACAAGTGGGAACAGCACTGGAGGATTATGGTGATACTGAAGACTGGGATAAAATGGATGAGTGAAATAACAAACATGGACGGAAAGAAGGGGTTACTCTTCAGATTGAAGGTAAGAATACAAGCCCAGAAGACTAGTATATGGCAAGAAGTGGAGCTGTGCAATGCCCCTGTCCTCATGTTGAATAACAGAGCAAACCTAAGGTTGTACTAGCACTAGTTTGCAGGGTTTTGTGTGAAGATATCAACATCGTACTGAAAGACCAATGTTCCAGGTAAAGAAGGAAATCATGGAGATATGTCCAAGAGGGGAATAAAACACTTGAGGGAGATGAATTTGAGTTAAGAATTAGCTAAAACAAGCATGAATTTTAGCAAAGTATTTTCTTCTGTTTCTTGATTCTTTCTGTGTTCAGGGAAACAAGACTGCATGTGTTCTTTATGCAGTCATTAATAGTATCAACTAAGTTGGTCCATGTCTAATATACAGTTGAAATTATTAGCCAGGAGATAGAAAAAATGCACCTGTTCCATCAGAAAAGATGAAATTTTAACTCCTGATTTGTATTTCCTGAACAAACAAGGTTATCTTGTAATGCTAACATCAGGAAAAAACCCTCTGCAAGAGTGTTAGGCGGATAAGAAAGTGCTTGTATGGTCACATCCAGAGGGAAGAGAGAAGGCTTTTGAGTGCCCTAATTGTGCCCTTCCAGCACCAAAAGGGAGTCTACATGAAAGGTGCAGAGAGACTATGTACAAGAGCATGTGAGGATAGGGCAAGGGAGGGATGGTTTCAAACTTTAAGAGTAGGTTTTGGTATTAAGAGGAAATTCTTTAGGATAAGGGTGCTGAAGTACTGAAACAGGTCACCCAGAGAAGCCCCATCCTTGGAATTTTCAAGGCCAGATTGGATGAAGCTCTGTCTGATCTCTGATCTACTTGGTCTGGTGGAGAGTGTTCCTGCCCATGGCAGAGGGGTTAGAATTTTTGGTCTTAAAAGTCCCATCTAATCTAGGCCATTCTGTGATTCTCCTTTTGGTAATGCAGACCTCCCACAGTGTGTCATGAATTACACTGTGTTTTTCAGAACAGCCCACCATTTTGATGGGAGGCTTCTCCAACCATATTAATATTATTAATTAACATAATTCATATTAATTAATATTAAAATACTATCAGGTATTTATTGCTGGCATAAGTTGTGATTTGGATTAGAACATATAATGTGGTTTCACTGAACCTAGGGAAACAAACAGGTTTTCATTCTAAATCCTTCTGCTTGTACCAGGAGATGGAACACTTGGAACACCACTGCAGAAATTAAATGTGGTTCTTTTCACTGTCAACATCTTCCTGCTCCAAGAAGTTACAATTACTAAGTCTCCCTTACAATAATTTACAGAGAAGATAATGCCCAAGTTTAGGACATTTTATTTTAAGGAGTGTAAGAGATGAAGTTCAGTCTTCTTGCAGTTCTTCCCATTTTTCGGAAGACAACCAGGTAACTTGTCATAACCAGTATGAAATATCACATGGGGTAAGACTGAATGTAGCTATCAATGCTTCAGTGCTTGCATTGGTCATGAAACTGGCATTTAGAGTTCTCAGTGCCCTGAGAACTGAATGTTCCCCACTGCTTCTAACTTAATAACCTGAAGTTATAAAATGTTTCATGGCAAGTGCAGTGAAAATGAAACTACAAAATGTCCAGTACTTTGCTACTCACCATCGATCTTACCCTGTCAAGAGTCCCATCTATGAAGCTGTTTGGAGCCAGTATTTAAAAGCCAACTTGTCTTCCATTCACTGGAAGATGAGTGTTGGTAAATCAAACATTTCACTTGTATTTTGGCTAATCAGATGGTTTTTGTCAAGTGAACAGGTGTAAGATAGAAAAAGTTGATCTTACAAGTTTCGAATCAGATTCTAGCAGTGTTAAAGTCCCATCTGTTATTCTTCTTAGCCAGTGGCGCTAATTTTAGGCATGCCAAAGTCAAACATCTTCAAAAACACATACTTATACCTATACAGAGTTGTGAAGACCCTGAATATGATTTAGCGACATCCATTGTCACCCAATCGAGCCAGATGTTTCCAACTGGAATACAGACTAGTTTTAGATTAACCCAGATATGGCAAAAGTGCAGGCATCATAGGTCAAGGTTCAGCCTGAACTATTTACTTAAAAACAGTTTTTAAAAAATTGATAACAAATCACCTGCAATCTTATCTGAAATGCCTCTCAGAGGCTCAGAGTGTTCAGAAAGAAATGGGAACAAAGAAAATATGCATATTCAGTTAATTTTTAGTTTGGTTGCTGTTGGAAATTAGTGTCTCAATTAGCATGCTTGTTTCTGACACAACTTTATCTCCTCCTTGCTCTTCTAGTGCTCGATTCTAAAATTCTTTTCCAAAGTGGCCTATACTGCTCACGGTTGGAAACAGAAGGCCAAGACAGATGGACTTTAGCTGTGGTGTAATACACTAGTTCTTGGGTTTTTTTTGCATTTTTATCTCACTACTAAACAGACAGGGTCAACCTAGAAATTAGAATAAGGTTCCAGTCATTGGATCTATGAGGTTTTGGATCAGCTTTTTCAGTGGGATTAGAGAGAAGTAAAATACTGTCCCGTCTACTAGGTGGAGCTTGTTAAATTTATAAGCATTTTGTGATGTGACTGTGTGTGACATGAGGGGCAAGCCCTGCTAATCCTTTCTTCATTCCATTCATGTTTTTTATGTAAAACCCCCACAACACTCTGCTCCTTCCGAGTCTCTTTTGCACCTCTGGAAACCAGGAATAAGGCTGTTTAAAGATGATGAGATGAGTGCTGGCAGTAGAGATAGCAACAATCTGCCTTTCTCTTGAGAATGAAACAACAACATATATTCATTTGATGGCAGATGTCAAGTCATGGAAATTGCAGATTAAAAATAATTTATGTAGGAAACATATTTTACATCTCTCGACTTCTATTTTGAAACAGTGTCACATTAAAGCACCATCATATAAATGCATCATGGGAGCAAAGAATACGAGAAAGGCTGTGCACTAACAGTGACCTACATCCCGGGGCATACCAAAGCCTCAGCAACATCAGACAACATCTTCAGAGTGGCCATTTAACTGTCAGCCACATGATTTGTAGCTGGCTGCAGTAAGGACTAAAAATGTAGCATGTTAGACACACATTACAGAAGAAGAAAAAAAGCAAAATAAATTGGCATCACTGAAGTTTTTTTCAGGTTTTAACTTGAAAGTGGGGAATTCCCGCTCACACTACCAATTTAATTGCAAACTGTTTATATAGGAAGGACTCACTTTTTTTTTCACTTCCTCTGAAGGAAAAAAAAGGTGCAGATATGAAAACACAGGTTAAAAATAAGTACCACATACAGGGGGGCACAATATCTTAATTGCCTGTAGACTGTCAACTCAAACAGAGAGAGATTAAGCTGAGGCAGGAGACACAACTATGAGCCAGCACTAGCCCTTGAGAAACTGCAATTAGTTTGTAATTAGTGTCTTTTCAGTCTTTAAACTACTTGAAGTTCTTCTTGCTGATTCTGCTCAGCCACTAAAAACCCTATGATCAGTGGATTTCAGGTGTCTCTTCAGTGCTGTCCCTGTAGTGCCTTCCTTCCTGTGGTTTTGTTCTTGCCCTGTAGAGTGCTGGGCAAAGTTGCACAGGGAGGGGGAACCATCAGCTTGGAAATGTGTTTCTGGTTGTTTCTGCTGTAGAGAGGGAAACAGAAATCCTGATGTGATGAAGCATCATGTCTGATGTGCAATCAGTACCGTTTTTCTTTTTTTAAAGGAAACCTGCTCTGTGTCCAAGAATGGGGGGGAGCAGCCATTGGTGTGTGGGCAGACACTTCAGAGTTGGGAGCACAGACAGCTGGTATGTTGAAGATATCCGTGAGAGAACTCATAGACCACTGAGACTTGTAGACTGCTCTAAGAAATTTCTGTGTTATTCCTATTGCTGCAGTATGTTATTGCTGGTCATGCAGTATCTGATTCTAACAGTGTCTGCTCTGCCCCTGGAGTAAGCAGAAGTACTGTATTTCGGTAGCATGTCTTGTCCTCAACGAGGACACTGGTTTTTCTAAGGTCAGGAGATAGGATTCAGGAAAAAAAAAAAGAAAAAAGAACAAAAGAACAGCAACTTCAGTAGTTAGAAAAATCCGTTATTTACTGGATGTTCTCACATTTCTCCATTAAATATTTCTGCTGTTACTGATGTTTTGAATGATGGTTTACAGTCATGAAGAGAACTGTTTCACTTCTAACACAGCTGAAGTGTATCTAAGTTCCCTGCCACTCGTCCTTAAAGCCAGGCACTTCTCTGTTACTTTGTTGGTAGTTTTTTTAACATCTCTCCTGTTATTAATACCCTGTGAGAAAGGCAGTAGTGTTTTCTTGCCCCTGCCATGCACAGCTTTGTCAGGCAAAGGTAAATGTGAACTACAGCCTATACTGTGAACCTTGTATTGCCTTCTAAGCCTGCGTTCTTTGGAGGTGAGGCTTACTGGATGGTAGTTTTCTGGGTGCTCCTTTTCCTTTTTGAAGATAGGAGTAACATTGGCATTCCTCCAGACATCAGGCACCACTCCCATTCTCCATGATTTTTTAAAGATGATGGAGAGTGTCTTAACAACATCTGCCAGCTCTGTCAGCACCCATGGGTGCATCCCATCAGGGCCCATGGATTTACAGGTGTTAAATCTGTCTAGCCGATCTCTAATCCAGTTGTCTATGACTAAAGGGAAGTCTTCCTTTCTTCAGCATTCCTCTCTTACCAGGACAGGGACTCCTGAGGGCCAGCCTCAGCAGTAAAGACTGAGACAAAGAAGGCATTCAGTAATTCCACTTTCTCTGTGTCTTCCATCACAGAGATGCCAGGACACCCATCTGATTCTGCAGCAGTCCCATATTTTCCCTAGTCTTCCTTTTGCTGCTGATGTACTGGTAGAAGCCCTTCTTCATATCCCTTGCCAATCTCAATTCCAAGTGGGTCTTGGCCTTCCTCATCGGATCCCTGCATGCAAGGTTCCTGCAGTTCTCCCATGTGGCCTGTCTCTTTTTCCACATCCTACAGATTTCTTTCTTCTCTTTGAGATTTGCTAGAAGCTCTCTGCTCTCTGCTCATCCATGCAGATTTCCTGCCCACTTTGCTTGACTTCTTGCTCACTGCAATACAGTGGAAGTGATGCTTCAATACTGACCAGCTGTTTTGGCCTCCCCTTACCTTCTAGAGCCATAACCCACAGGATTTCTCTAGGGGTGCTTGTTACTTCTTTAGTTACTGGTA
Source organism: Leptocoma aspasia (assembly GCA_013399835.1). Classification (NCBI taxonomy): domain Eukaryota; kingdom Metazoa; phylum Chordata; class Aves; order Passeriformes; family Nectariniidae; genus Leptocoma; species Leptocoma aspasia. The sequence continues at coordinate 1,278,405 of VXAX01005262.1, read as the reverse complement.
AATAAATGAGTTTTCAGTACAATGGTTTGGGTTGGAAGGAACCTTAAAGATCATCTAGTTCAAATCTCCCAGCCATGGTCAGAAACTACCACACAGCATAAGGAAACTGTGGATTTAATCTGCTAATTATCAGATGTCACTCTATAGGCATTTATTTATCAATTAAAACCACCCAAGACATGAATTTATATATTGTGGCAGTAAAAGTATGTAGGAAGGCAAACAAAGGATGAGCAGGGGTAAGTGGGAACTCAATTTACATACACTATGATGAATATACTGTATTTCAAAGCAATAATTCATGACTAAAGGTTCACTGGTTTTCTATACAAAAGTCAAAGCAAGAAGCTTTCTGCAAAGGTTTCTTAAAAGTCCAAGCCTAAGAAAGAAGTCTTTGACAAGGATTTAATAAAATTCTTTAGCATGGTGGTTCTGGTATCATTACAAAAATAAAATCCCTAATTTTCATATTAGCAGCTATTCTCTAAATAATTTAAACATAATGCAGAATCCTATGTGTACTGAAAGATTTCAAAAGGGAGATGAGTCCATGCACACAAATTGACACAAAAAGTTTCAAGTTTTGCTTTGAAGATTTGATTGTTAATCTCAAATGTACAATGGATATTCTGGTTTGGACAGCTCTTTTCTGCAATTATGTTCAGTAGTTAACTTGATCTACCAAAGCAAGTTCTCTTTTCAGAGGAATTAAATGCAGTCTATTTAAGAAAGAGAGAAAGAAAAGTCATGAGGAGGATCAGATCCTTTTTAAAAGCTCATTTAGGGAAAAGAAAAGGTAATTTAATACTTTGTAATGCCTGAAAGGCTTGATTTAAGGCAAAATTACTAGCCAGTTTAGATTATTTTAGCACTAATGGAATGGATTTTTCCTATTTTTTTTATGGCTAAGTCTGTAATGAGGAGATTCAAGTTGACTGAAAGTAGTAAATAGATTATAAGTGCATTTTGTGAAATTGGAGAAAAGATACTTTATTTTTATGTATATTACATTAAACTATCAAACAGGTTTTGAAAGTTGTTTTTCAGATGGGAAAAAACTTGTCCTCTTCCTTTACTTCTACATAATGTTTCTGGTGCATAAACGTCTATAAAATGCAGAAAACAGTGAGAAAGTATGCCTGAGGAAATTTTTGGGTACACCTTTTTCTTCCTCCTTAAAAAAAGAAGGAAATGGGAAAAATGCAGTAAAAACTGTAAATACTTAATAGGAAATTTAATTGTGACTAAACCAAATTTGGTTTCTAAGAGAAACAGATGGAAAAAATTCCATCTATTTTACCAAGAAATGGTAAAATAGATGGAATTTTGATTCCATCTATTACTGATTCATAAGTAGATGAAAAAATTATTTTCTTTTTTATTTCAAAGGATAATAATATTTAATCATATTTAGGATGTGGCTTCCCCCTTCATGGAATAGGAGGAAGAATGATTAATGTCAATACATAGCATGCAAATTCTCTTCTAGTCCACTGTGTCTTTAAAAACAACTCTTTATCCAAGGATTGCATGAAATATTAAGATAATGTGCATTTACAATCTGCTAAGTATAAAACAGAAGAACAAAACACTGAATAAACATTTTTGTTTACATAACATAGCTGTATCATGCAAAATTAAACCCACTTAAGAAAATCATTTAGTCACACCAGATAAAACATATATTTTTCTTACGTTCACCCAGTGGCAAAATGCTATGTAATCTCTGTCTTGAAGATCTATCAATTTGTGTTCCAACTCTCCTCATTCCTTTTTAATACTTTGTACTCCTGCCAGTGTTGATGTGAACCTTTTCCTCTATCACCCACATCACTGACATTGTTCAAGTGGCAGCAGGGTCAGTATGGTTAGTAGGACATTCCTTATATTCTCTGAATGTACATCATTTTCTTTGCTGTTCAGTGCTGTCAGCATAATCCAGTGAAGATTGCAGATGGTTGCTGTAGCTTTTCATAAGAAAGGACTTTTATTTCACTGATTCTAAACCCATTTGTTTTCTCACTGATTTGTTTTCTTTTTGACTATGCAGAGTTAGGACTAAGGAGCCTGACTAAAGGATGAGTGAGGGAAGAATGGATAACAGTGGATATTAGGCTTTTTCTAGTAGAAGGGATTAATGGAATAAAACCTGTAGGATCTCCCTAGACAAAAAAGATTCAAACATATTACAGCACAAGAATTTCTCCTCCCCCTCTACCTCTTCACTTGTGAATCTTTGTTCAATATTCTTAAGAAAGGAGTGGTTTTTTGCTTTCCTTGTGATAGACAGATTTATTTTATACTAATTTTCAAGAAGCATTGGAACAGGAGGGGGGAGTTTTAGCCAGAATTAATAGGCACCATTAAGCCAACAAGAGAAGGCAGTTTAAAATCTGAACGAGGCTGTGCCTGTCTAGCACATGGTCACAGAACAAGTGAGGGGAACAAGGGGATCCTGATTCTTCACCTAAATTCTTCACCACTACCATTCATGTAGAAATAAACAGTACTTCTGTACTTACAGAGTGAGAAGTGTATGTTGCCAAGGATCATGTTTGGACATTGTATTTGATGGGGCTAGAAGGTAGGAGTTTGACTGGCTTTGCTGGGAGTCTATACATGCGCAACCCAAAATAATCCTGTTCCCTAGTCAATTAATTTTAAAGGTTTTCCATATAGAATAAGGAGAAAATAATTTCTTGACATATTTAAGTAGGATAACTTGTTTTTAAAAAAGTAAATCAAAATATTTATGACATTTTCTTATTCCTCACAACCTGTAGGCAACATGCATGTAATGCCCAACCAAATATTTAATTGACAGTATATTAGAAAACTTTGAAACAGTAGAGTTTATCAGTGAATGGTCTATAAAAGTTAGTTTAATTGGTGCAAAAGCAGGGGGTTTTTTTAACTGTTTAATTGGGTAGATTAATTCAAGAGACAATGCTATTATCACTCTCTATTCATGAAAAAAACCATGAAAATACCTGGTACTGGAATGACTTTAATTTTTTAAAATCTTGATTATGAGGTCAAATAACACAAAATACCTGTGCAATCAGAAATATGCAAACCTGTTAACATTATTTTAAAGAGACAGTATAGCTCAAAACTTATAGAAGAAAAAACACTCATCAGTCCAAAAATTGCACATTTTACTTGGTAATGTACTATATGCAGTAGATGTTGCTATAGAAGTCTCAATATTCTTAATATTCTTTCAGACTTTGAAATACCATTAAGTGATATGGTACCATATTAATAATTAGGCATCCAAAATGAAGCAAATACATGAAAATATGTACAAAAATCTGGGAATAATAGAATTATCATAAGTAATAAGTTGATTTGATAGAATATCTTTCCAGACTTCTAATTGCATTTGTCATCTGTTTATACCAAAGGTATGATGTTTATTCAAGTAATGTCAGCAAAATAGCAATGCTGATTTCATAAACATGGGAAGTTTAAAACTTTTTTTTTCCCCTTGGCTGTCACTTGGGCTCGTCTGCTTCCCTGCTCCATCCAGGGACCCACCAGTGAGTGATGTTCTACAGTAAGTGTCTGAAGGAACAGTAATAATGCAGGGTGCTAAAGGGAAGTTATTTTCTTTAAATTTCCTGGCCTTTGAGGTAATTTCAGGAACGTGTATGTGCCATTCTGACAGTACCATGTTAACACTTTTTCTGTAGCATCACCAACCTTTATTTGTCCCTCCTAGTTACACATTTGATTTTTGATTTTCCAGTGTTATGTCAAAATTAGTTCAGTAAAAGGTCCTCCCAGTTCTAGATTGATTGCACTGTGCTCTTCTGATTTGACATAAACAGACATTCAGGACTGAATAGCTGTCTTGCCATCACTTCAGGCTTTTGCTGTAAATATAACAATTTCAACAAGGGCTGAATTACTCTTCCTTTAAGCATGTCTGCTTTCTGTTTCATGTATTACTGACAATCTGCTAAGGAGGAAAATTGCAGTCAAAAATCATGGCAATTCAGGTTGCCACAGGATAGAGCGAGCAACCATAGAAAACGTTAATTATCACAGTATGTGGAAGAAAAATTTACCCAAATTTCCCTTAAACTGAAGAGCACTGCCTTGCACAGTGTTACTTCTGGGCTAATGCTGAAATGAGCTTTGGAAAGTAAATCAGTGAGTAAAGGCTTAATACAGTAGATTTATGTATGCTGTCAGTTTCTAGGCAATATAATTATTGTCAGTTTTCTGCCTCTAGCTACTCTTTTAGCTTCTGGGAATAATGAGAGAATGTGTTCAGCCATGTGACATTCTTTCCTTTGCAGAGCTAACCGCTGTTTCCCCTGTGGTGAACCTTGCATTTTAAAGAGCTCTCACACATTCTTCCATGAGAATTTTGTAAAATACCATGTGACAAAATACCATTTTACAGTATTGTAGGCTGAAGTGGCTTTCCATATCACATAGGTTGCTGGGAAATCAATGTCAAGATTGGATCCACAGAAGTGGACTGTCTCAAATAAACTGCGAGTCAAAAGATGCATTCTTTATAAAAATCTTTATAGAAAGCTGCAGAGTGACCATGTGATAGATGGGTTTGATTCATCATGACAACACACTGTGTGGTCAATCCCTTCTGAATATTATTTATTAGGGATGTTCTTGCTTTTCTTCCCTCTCTTTCTTGTTGTCCTCTCTCTACACCGTTAGCCCAGGATGATTGCAGATCCTACAATTTGAGTGGCTGTCCTTAGAATCATTCTTAATTTGACTGAGAGCTGGTGAATCAGTGTGCTGTAAAGTCTCTAGATTAGCAGTTGTTTAGTGTTTAACTGTTTCACAGAAGCAAAACTGCTTTTTCCAATTTGTAGTCATGATTTTGGTCAGGACAACCAATATTTTCTAAAGCTTTTTTCTTTTTTTCATGCTTCTTTTAAATAAAATTACAGCAAGGATTGTTCCTGTTTTGTAATTCTGCAGTGCTGTGAGGTGTGACTGGTTAAATCCATCGCACTGTAATTTGAATGTACAAAGTCATATTGGTAAAAATAAAACGTAGCTTTCATTACTGACTCTATGTTCTGTCTTCCCTTCCTTATAGGGCCATCCATTTTGGATCAAAGTACTCGCAGAGATGCATGGTCAAACTAAAAATGCATGTTTGTATTAGGAATAATGTTCTGGCCTGGTTGCTGATTCCTCGTAAGAAAGGAAAAGTGATATATCTTTTGTAGTCTGGGGTTTACTGAGCACAAGGGATGTGATCAGTAGGGTCTGAAGTCAGACTAACTGGTTTCAGCTGCTGACTGTAGAATTAATGATCTCTCTGTTTCCGTGGAGGGAGGCAAGGGAAAACTGACAAAATTACTTGCTGTCTCTAAGAACTGTAGATCCAGATTTGGATCTGGATTGTTTGTTTGTTTGTATATAAAAGAGAGGAACTTGTCCCCTTTCATTCCTGCTAAGAAGGGACTCTGTTGTCATTTTTAGGTAATTTATGTTACAAATTAAGACTGCAGTGAAAAGATTTTGAGAAATGGAAGTGTGATCTTAAAACTTTCAAATTTTGTCAAAAAGAGATTACATGTCAATACTTTTCATTTTTTTGAATTTATGGGAAATTATAATAATTTCTATCAATGATAAAACTTAACTAAAATGCTAAAATAAAGTAATATTTCAATAATTTTCCTGCTGTTTTAATAAGACCTGATTGGAAATTAAAATGTTAAGTCAAAATCAAAGCCAGATCAAAGTCTCCCAAAGATTCACTTAAACTTTAAGCTTACTATTCTGCAGAATAAATGGAGACAAAATTATGCAATTGGTAGCAATAAAGCTTGTGTGCTTCACAGACTAAACAGCCAAAGAAATAGTTTTAGCTATGGTAAACCTGTAACACACTGACACTGGGGGTGCAGACATGGCATCAATCCTCAAAAAGTCTGTGACAACTTCAAACAGCAAATGTAAAGTTTATGTTTTGGGGTAAAATTTCACAGAAGTGCTTGGTGTGCCAGTGGATTACTGCATTGCAGATTTGCCTGTGTTCTCTATTCCCCTTTAGGTCTTAAGTGGAAAAGGAAAAGGATTTGAATGAAGACAACACCTTTTTCTGTCTATAACAAAGTTATCACAAATTAATAGGATTTCTTTTCCAACTAGAAGGGTGTGTTAAACTGGGATTAAGATGTGCTGTATGGAGTTATTTTATGGGTATATTTTTATTTGTGCAGCAGCTTTTAAAGCCATTATTAGAGATAATAAGATTAATCCTTAAAGGGTAAGCTTCACTTTGTCAGTCACACAAGGTGTAGCTGGTCTTCATGTGTTTTCATGAGAATTATACAAATGTTTCAAGAGACTATAAACCAGCATTTACATGGCTACTGTAAGGAGCAGTACATATACAGCCCCAAAGCTCCAGATATATCTAACCTGGGCAGAAGACATCAGAAACTGTCTGACTTTACTCATCCCTGGGGGTTGCCTATACAGGAAAAATGTTCTCAGAAAATAAAGGAAAAGATATTTAAAAACCAGAAAACTTTCAAAATACCTTTCTTACATATAAAATACACAGAATATAAAAGTTATTTAAAGGAAAAGGAAAGCTGAGGAAAGGTTTGGTTTTTTTTGAGGAGTTTTGGAAGTTAGCTCCAATGCAGGATGTACCCTTGCTATAAATATGGCAAAAGGAGAATTTTTGGGCATGATCTAGCTTTAGTATTTAATTTGTTTTTTCAATTTAATTCAGCCTGCATCAGTTTCCTGATCTAGCTCCATATGTGTCCCACAGAAGGTGTGCAGGTCAAACTGACATGGTCCATATGCCAGAATGCAGGAGAAGAATATTTTAAGTCATTGCTGCTGCTCTATTTTGTGAATAACACAATATTTATAACAATAAATGCTTTCCATGATAATCAATACAGGGTCTCTTAGTGAAATTGAGAATTTCTTTGCAGTTCAGGTTCAGAGTAGCCCTGTTCACATTGCTTAAAATACCTCCAGCAGGTAGTGTTTGACATTGGCTGCTTGAGCCTGGAGTTGGCAGAAATGTTAGTGGCAAATGCAATGGTTGATCAAGGCACAGATTAAACTCCAACAGGCAATCACTGCCTCTCTTCTCCCACATTCCCACAGTGGCTGAATAATCTGATAATATACCACTGACTTCCCTAATTATTTTCCTCTTTTAATATTTAAAATTGTTAGCTACTGTACCCATGTGGGGAAAACTCCAAACTCGAATTTGAATTGAGGTGAAGTTAAACAGAAGTCTGAAGAAAGCCTGGAATAGTAGGTCTGAGAAGAGTGAATTGCCCCATGTCACTGTGGGCTCTGGGAATAGCTTCACTCTTCTACTGGGATTCTTTCAGGTGTCCCTGTTCTGGAATAACACAGCACAGGTAACATGGCATGAAGAACTGACTTTTGCCTACCTTGAGAATGTTGTCAGAAACAGTGGGGAATTAAGTATCTGGCAAGGTCCTTTGTTCACCTTACATAACCCACCACAACTCATAACTGATTGCAAAAGCCAACCTACAGTGTGGGTTCTTGTCTGATGTGAGAGAAACTCAGGCAGCTTACAGGGAAGTGGGAAATTGTGAGGACTGCACTATGGTATTAGATGACAAGCTGCTGAAAATTGTCAGGCTAATTAAGACTTCACAAAATTCTTTAAATATCTGATAGGACTATTTTTGTATATGCCATATTAACTTAGTAACAAATTATTTGAAAGTCATAAAATTAATCAAGGTTTACATTTTTAGATAAATTTTTTCAGATCCTTAATATTGTTTTTGTTAACATAAGAAGGCAAAGAATAGAAATGCAACTATTTTAGACTCTAAAATTAATTAACATCATCTGATGTAGTTTATTATGGAATATTATTTTACCATTACTGCTTAGAAGTTTTATTGTAATAAAGTCCCAGTAGTGTTAATGGGAATCTTCTGAATAAATCTTATCAGTCCAAGATGCTCTTATGTTTGTTTGACTGTTACTGATACAATCTGTTTATAAATTATGATGCTTTCATTTTTATACATTTTTTGTCCAACTTGTATGGTTGGACAATGTATAGTTTTGTATTTGTGAATTAGTTATGCAAAGTGTTAGGCATGCACCCAGAATAATTAACCATTTTTTCTTTATATATTCTTGATGTGGTTGTGGCAGATGCTGGTACCTATCATGTATGACTGTAACAAACATCACACTCATCCTTGTTAGGATGGGCTAAAATTCCTTACAATGTCAAATCTAGTTGTTTCACCCAATTTCTATTACTGACTTGTGTTTTATAAAGGTTAAATCATAACCTTTTTAATGCAGGGGTCTTAGGCTTCCTGATTGTGCAAAGACATAATTTGTTTTAGACACTAATTTGCATTCTCCCCAAAGAATCCATGATCCTCTGAGCTTTGTCTTTTAAAAACTTGTCTTCAGACTTATACAAACCTGATTTTCATGTAGTTGTCTCTGGAGATGGTTTCATGATGTCAGCTGTCTTCTTGTAGGACATGCCATTTTATATAGTTAAAGAAAAGTAGTTTTGGTAAATAAATGGCTGTGCGCATAATTTGGAAGATAAAAAATCCAGAAAACTTGTAAGGAATCCAAGGACAATAGGGGAGAAACCAAAAGCTAATCATAATGAGGAGTCAGAGAAATCCTAGAGGTGCTATAGATCCATTACCAATGGGAAATAAATTAATAATTACAAAGAAGATGTAGAAATATTCAGTAAGACTTTCTTTTCTGTACTTAGAAAGCCATGTGTTTGCATTCCATGAGGATAAGAAAGTGCTTTTCAGGGCATAGATAGACATTAGAGGATAAACACTTTCAGAGCTGCAGATAATTTGTACCAAACAGTCTTTAAAGAATTAAAAAGACATCTGGCATGCTGGTAATTTTTAATAAATCTTGAACTAGGCAAAATTCAGAAGAGCAGATGGGATGTAAATAGTAAAAGAAAAAGGACTTGTTGGATAAGGTAGCCAATGGTAGTGTGTTCAGATGGATGCAAAAGCAGATACAGAAGCCTACAGGTCTTTAGTTTTATTTTTCTCCATGTATCAAAGTCTTCTATCATAGTAAATTTAAAAAGAGAAGTAATTAAGCCACTGCAAACCAAACACACAGAGAACGTGCGGATATTCCATGATTTGAAGTTCTCAGATCAAAGTCATACACCTTTTTGGGAGGTATGTTTGAGTCAATCATATCTTAAGGATTCCATATTAAATTTGGTGAAGTTGCAGGACGCATCTGACCATCACTAAATAAATTCTATATGTTGACAAAAGGGAAAATACAATTTTAATACATGGGATAGGATTTAAAGGAGATCTTGTGTACTTGAATCCTTGTCTTTTTTTCCAACTGTGCTGAATTTATGATATATATATATGTTATTTCCTCATAGTAATACATGCAGTAATGTATAATATAGTCAATATGTTTAATTGCTGGCAAATTAATTGGTTCTAAAAGGTATTAACTCTTCTTACAGTCCTTCTCTTACTATTTCCTGGTTACACACATTATATTCCTAGGCATATATCTTGTAAGCATTAGAGTTCAAAGAAAAGAGAGACAAGATGTATAATGACTTACAGTGACCATATTCTAGTGTGAGAATATTCAACTCATTAAATTGTTTCTGAGGTATTCTAGATGGATATGTGCCTGCCTGCGTTTTTTTGGGTTCAGTTTTGGCTTTTCTTTCATAACACAACTGTTCTCCCTAGTTTATAAAATGTCAAGGTCAAAGAGAGGTGAGGCTGAATGGTGCTGGGAATCTGAGATGCAAATAAGTTTCAGATAATCCATGTGATGCTCGGAGGCCATCTAGTTTCACAGAGCCATTAGCATTCAGGGACGCTCATTAGCACTCAGGCAGCCAGTCAGTACGCATTAGCGAAATGAGATGTGTTGATTAAAGTTACAAATTACGTGTTGAATGTTTAGACTTCAAGCCATGGTAGCTTCACATTTATGAGAGTGTATTTCTATATTTTCACATTTAAAAAATGTTGACTCTTTCTAATTTTCAGTGCTTTTCTGGTGTGTGTGAGAATGTGTTTGCATGTGTTTGTGTGTATGGGAGGAGAAAGAAGTGAATGCAATAATGGAAGAGAAGATGAGAAGTTAAAGCAATTTCAATATTTGATGTTTTTGTTTGAAGTGCCTTTGAAAATCTTGCAGTTAGGACTGTCACTGCTCTGATTTTAAAGTAAGAGACAACATGAAAAATATCAAAGAGACTAGGAAGATTTTAACCTTTGATCTGTGTTATTCTATGTAGTGTCCCATTGATTTAATGAGATGTAGAAACTAACAATTCAAACTATTCTGACTCATATTTCAAGAAATAATCAGCGTGTATTATCTGATATTAATGCAGTAGGATCTGGCTAAAACCATAGGATTATGTGGAAAATATGGTAGTTTAATGTCTATATTATTTAATTTTTATCACTGTATCATGCTCATATTACATGGGTCTATCTGGTGTAAGCATAATAAAAAAGGATCCTGTACTTAACATTAGGCCATCAGCATTTTGGATAGCGTTGGTAAAATTTATCACCTTTATTGTACATTGTGCATTACTGCAGACATTCTAGAATAGCTATCTTAAGCAAACGTAGCCTGCCACCCCAACACTTGTTCCTAGATTTTGTGGTTCTGTCAAAGGGTCTGGGAAGACCAATTATTATGCAGATGACTGTATTAGATGAAAACAGGTTATGCAATGCTGCTGTTGTGAAAGTGATTTATTTTCAGGACTAATAATGAAGTACTTTATTTGCATTCTTTCTTGGGAAACATTGTCTAATATCTGCAGCTGAAATGAATCACAGGGAAGGTAAGAATTATTCTGAGCGTGAATCAGCACAGATTTTCTTTGTTTTCTGGGTCTGATTTAAATAAGTACTCTAAATCTAGATGTTACTTTTAGGAGGAGAAAGGTCTTGTGATATTACTCAACAAAAAGGTCCTTGTGGGGAAAACCTTGCTGTGAGTGCAGATCATCTCTGAACACAAGATACTGTATTGAAAAACAGCATAATGTAACTTCTGCTTTCTTTTCCTGATTGTGTTGCCTTAAGAACTTTCTTAGTGGGTTGGATGGAAGTGTCAGCTCCATATCAGATGTTGAGTTCAGCTCAGTACTTTCCTTCTGACAGTGACATCTCTGTTCCTGGGCAGATCATCACTTGGCAGCTCCATCAGCTCCTTGGGTTGCTGTCAGGAACGCTCTGTTTTACATCCCTCACCGGTTCCCTTGCTATTGCACTTTTGATACTATGACCTCTTCCTTTAGTTCATTTGTTGTAGTCTGGGCTCATTTGGTTTTCTCATTGTGTTTTCTGTAGCTGTCTTGCTCTCTGTAAGGAGTTTAAGTTTGGGAGAAATCCTCATTGGCGGCAAACAGGGGATCGTATTTGAGATGTGGTGGGCAGAATGCAGGATGCTTAGTCCAGAATTACCATTCATGCTTTGTTTCTCTCTGATATTTCCCCCTTGAAGTAGTCTTTTACCTAGTATATTTACAATGATAACAGTGTCTGTTTCCTACTTGGGATCCTCTTATTAAGTCCTTAACGTTCCTGTTTTGGTTTGTGTTTGGTTGTTGTTTTGGTTGTTTTTTATTTTCATCACATATCTGCATTACTTGAACTCCAGATTCTTTGCTTCAGAGAGAAGGCTGTTTGTTTCAAGCTTAATCCTTGGGTAATGCAACAAAGATATCTGCCTACATGAAGTGCTGAAAACATAGAATTAAAAAGAGACAAAGTATAGGGTAAGCCTGGTGAGTTTTAGTATGTCCATCTGGTCTGAAGGTCAGATGTACACTTGTACCACCAGGACCAATAGGTATCAATAGATTTTTCCTTTAGCTCACATAATTTAATTTCAGTACTATTTAAATTTTTGGGCTCCATGACAATTTAAGACACTGAGTTTCATAATCTGATTTATCTAGTTCCGACTACATATTAAAAACCCAAACCCAAACCTCCTTCCCATTGCTGTTCTTTTGTTCTAGTTTTGCCTTAGAGGGTTGCCAGCCTTTGCTTTATAGTTGTCTCTAAACACCTGAGAGAGTTATGATTCCTTCAGAAGAAAGCACAGGTTGCTGTGTTAGATAATTCATACCATTAGAACCAAGACCTATTTTAAATTAAACTGCTTATAATTACAAAGAATCCTCACAGTGGCAGGGTCCTTCAGACATGACTCAGAGTGAATTATTATCCATCTAGTTATTAATAGCATTGACAAATCCTATTTTTATAAAGCTAAAACCTATGTGTGAGATGGTGTTCTGTTGTGGAATCTAGAACCAATCACTAAATAAAAAGCTGAAAATTTACCAAACTGACACTTTAGGCTCATTACCAGTCTTTGAATGTTGGTTTCTAACCTCATAATCATTGGGATAAGCTTTGTGATTATTCCCAAATTAATGAGAAATAGGACAATTAGACACACTCTGATGAATTCATTAAGTCTTAATATATTTAGAAAAAAATTCTATTTTATGCTGCTATCATACAGCAAAAGGCTTTATTTTCATAATAAATATACCTGTGAAATTAGTATCAGACATTTTTCAGAGATTTTTAGTAGAAATAGTAATCTGGTTTTCTTTGTTGCTGGGAAAGTGTGCTTTTAACTGAAGCAAGTAGAAGTAGTGAATTTTCAATTAATTCAAAGAAGAGCGGCAGCAATGTATCTGAAAGGGTTATATATTATTAAAATATTATTAAAATATTATTTAAAAATATCAAAATGGTATTAAAAATATGTTATTCTCTACCCAGATGTTATTCAGCCATTTTCCAGCGTGTGCCACTCTTAATGAAGCTTTCTGAGAGAGGAATAAGCATGTCTGGAGTGAATTCCTGTTGTTACCCATCTTTACAGAAGAGGATCTGTCACTTATGCAGGGGAGCACAGGTAGGTGCTGCACGACAGCCAGGGTGTTGTTGGTCAGAGCTGGATCTTTGGAATCTGAGAACAAATAAATCTGTATGCGTTTGCTTTCTGAGGCTTTCAAAATCAGTTGGGAAGTAAGAAATGTAACTAGTTTGTCTCTCTTCTGTTTGGTCACTTTTTATCATGTTTCAAATATACAGAAACATTTCACAGGAAAAAGAAACTCATAAAGGTCAGAAGTGCTTCCATACTTGGGAGTTCTGAGAGGTATATTTAAACCCTGGCAGACTTTTAACCTTTTCTAGCTTACAATAAGTTTGCCATCCTCTTAAAATCCTTTGATTGTATGGCTTTTGTTCCCTTGAAAGGGGGACAGGGCTGCCTGGTTACTCAAGCAGATGCCAGGCTTCTGATTTGCATTTGATGAAAGCCACTTGTGAAAGCAGAATCAATGCTCAGATTTACAAACAGTAAATGTGGGTATTGGCTTGTCATTTCTTCCTAGGTTGTTGTCCTATAAAGCTGTTTCAAGTTCCTCTCTTCACAAGAACATCTTCCTGCTCTCCCTGCCGCCCATAAACATTATGTTAGATCGAGATGAAGGGTGAGTAATTCTTTTTACTTCCATTATCTGGTTGTTTTTTTTTTT
>VXAX01005262.1:1113232-1264766 GCA_013399835.1 Leptocoma aspasia | reverse complement strand
GAAAAGGGAAAAAAAAAGAATGAAAATGCAGCTATTTAGAGTAATGGATTATAAGCTGATGAACCACAATAACCAAACTGTGTGTCTGAAGGGGCCTAATTACAGAACACCAGAGGCACAAGAGGGTGCTTATTGTGGACAACAAAATAGTGCTCTATTAATGCTGTCACTGTACAGAGTACAGCATCAGCATTAATTTGTGTGATTATATCCAGGTAGAGACTAGTACAGAATGCATCAAGAACAACAGAAATGAGTCTGAAAGGGTTGTGTAGCAAATCAAAGCTAGCAGTAAGAGTGGCTTTATTTTGAATGAGGCAAACTGAAAGCAAGATGGCAGTGACTGAACCAGTGTTTCTAAAATAAAGGTGTTTCTGGCTAGTCTGTGTGTAAACTCCTAGTGATTAATGTCTAAGGTGTGTATATATATGTTGAAGTACATTAATAAGAGAATCAGCAAGGATGATTTGAAGATCAATCTAAGTCTTTTAATGCCATGAGGTCAGGTGTTATAGACAGTATCAAGACCAGCAACCAGTAAAAGCAGCTGTGGATGCATCTTTTCTCTTGTTAAAGATTGTGTATGCTTTTTGCTTTTGATATGTGGTGTAACATTATTATTTCACGCCTAAGATATCTGTAGAAAAAGCACATCATCAATAATGTGACCTAATAAAAGGACTGGAGGAGAGGTGTTGCAGTTTCCCTTTAACATGAACTTGAATCCAAGTTGCTTTGGCTTGGGTGTCCTGCTTCACTGATGTTGCTCCATAAAACCTTATTCACTGTGGTAAAATATAGCCATTCTAAAAACTGAAAGGTTCACATGTTAAAGATGAACACTTTCTATAGTGCAGGAGGTCAGATAGAAAACTCACCCACAAGCAGTAGGACTGAATATAAATCTTAAGATATTCAAAAGCTCATTCTTTGTCTTGGCTATTTCTGTTTTTCTGTGTTGGACTGGGCAGGGCAGGGCAGTGCAGTGCATGGGCTTATGAGCCAGACATAAATGAGCTGCTGTACCATAACTCTTACTGCAGCTGGTGTAGCTTAACCCTCTTGGGCTAACTCAGCTTTCTTCCTGTGCTACAGCTGCTGTGCCAACACAAGATGAGTCAGCTTTTGTAGATTTATACCTGAATAGCATCACTGAACTGCTTCCTGGGTATGATCATGTTTGGCTTCTTTGGGTACCTATGAATGAAATTCTAGATGGCTATATATGTGGGAAGTTTTAACATATTTATAAATCATTAACTTATTAGTGTCAACTTTAATTTTCCAAACTCATGTGTGCATCAAATATGCCAAAATATTTTTCAAATGTAATACTACAGATAAAGTGTTTTTACTCTTTGTTTTGTAGTGCAAATATTTTATGGATTTATTTTTCAAAATCATAATCTCTCATTAAAAAAATAATTGTTGCTGTAATATCAGACAGTGTCCCTTGACAAATAAAAAACGAAACAAAAAAAATTACCTCATTTAGTGACTACTTGCCACTTAATATGCAGGGAGATGAGGTAGGCTGTTGTATCAGGTAGGTATCCATATTTGGAAACTTAAGGTAGCAATACCTCCACAGAAACTCCGGGTTTAAGTATTGTCACTGTTGGGATTTTGTTTGCTTCTTCAGTTTTCTTAACTTGTTAAAAATAGGAGGCAAAGTTGCATTACTTAATTTCTTCTAGGCATTGCATGACATTTCATGCTTTGTCCGGTTGTTTAGTTTCAGAGAGTATAATATGGAAAATTTTCATCCTGAAGCCAGGTAATATGGTATAGCTATATCCATTCCAATGCAGGAGTACATGAGCTAATGTGGTAAGAGCCAAGTGAAACCTGTAGTGAGAACTGGGCTGGCGTGTGAGGAAATTTGACTTGGTATATGTCAGTGTAAACAGAGTCAGTAGTTATAGTGAACCTGCTTGGCTCAAGGTGTTACTGTTGCCTTCTTCAATGAGATCTGAATCTACTTATGTTCATTTATTCTGGGGTCAGATCATACCCCAGGTAAATTATTTATTTATGCCTGGTCAGTTTTTAGGTTGAGGGCATTCTAAAACTTTCAGGACCAAAGTTTGGAACAGCCTTGGACAGCTGTGGCCAGGAAACAAATAAAGGTACAGTTTCCATGCAGATATATGATCAGGAGGCAGGAATGGATAAGAACTATTTCCAGGTGGACAAAATCTTTCCATATTCATGAGAACCAGTTCTCTGACAGTACTATAGCAGCTATATCTTCCCTTTCCTCTACTGTCTTCCAATGACACCAAGTAACTGAATTTTATTCTTTGTTAACAGATTTCACTACAAACTTCACTCTCTTATGGTTCTCTCCCTTTTCTCTCATTGACTCAAATCTGAATACTTCTTAATGGCCTTCCTAAATTACAATTCTTTCTTATTATTGTTTTGCATACTATTGTGTATACCTCTTGCAGACTTCATTATTCCCATTTCATGCCCCTTCTGCATGTGCCTCTTACCTGACCACTGCTTTGTGACTCAATCTTTATGGGCCAGCTAATTCCTGCAGTTGAAAACAGACTCTTATATATTGGCATTGCCCACCACATTCCCTCTTCAAGTCTCTCATTAAATCCATTTCTCTCAGTTTATTGCCCTTCACTGCATCTGCATATGTCCAATCCAATTCTCAGTTGTGGGTTTGTCTGAAAAGAAAAAACCCAAACATCTATAACTATAAAGAAAAAAAAAGACACAGAGCACTATCCTGCAAGTAAACATTTTAGAGTGATCTGTATGCTCCCTATCGCACAATCACTCATCATTTTTTCATTATTATCTTATCAATATTCCACACTGTTCAGACTGGGGATCTGACTTTCTGAGTCATCCATAAAGTGCAATCTTTTCCAACACACTGTGAAAACCAACAGACTTTTTGTTGAGAACCCTGTTGTTTATGTATTCAGAAAGAAAGTTACAGTGGGAGTTCATTTTCTGTGATCTCTTTTGTTTCACATGGAACAGATGGCTGAGCAAAATAAACATCTGTATGTGAACTGTTAAATGTTCATGTGTAAGTGTGTGACAGTGTAAAGGGAAACATGGACATCAATACTTATCCACAAACTATTTCTGAGGGAAGATTGGAAAAATTTTGATTCAACACGTAAATCAGTAGAAATATGCTGAGAACTGACAAAAAAAGAAGAAATCACTGGCTAATTCTGTAGTCAGTAATGAGTGATGTGCTGTGCCCCATACTACACAAAAATCTGTAGGCATATCTGTTCAGCATCACGGGATTTCTTTTATAATCATTTTACTGTAAGAAGTCCTGTAAGCTAAGACAAAGAGGAAGTCGAGAACAGTCTGTTACCTGCTGGTCATCTATTGTCCTTGCCTCTACTTTTTTTGATGTGTGAAAATTACAATACAGCTATTTGAAACATCCTAACAGTTGCATCAGTTGATATTTTTGTGATCATGCCTGAGAATTTCTGTTACACTCAGTATTTGAGCTATGACTTCTTTACTGAAACTGGACTCTCCAGCTGTACCTTGATTTCCTCCTCTCTGGTTTAGGGGACAGTTCATGTAGCGTGCAGATATTTCAGTTAGTAGGTCTTCTGTAGTCCTTCTACCATCACATTTTAAAAAGGGACAATTTCTGTTCAATATTGAATAGCATAGGAAAGGTTTATAAGGGAAGATAATATATTCTATTACACATACTGATACCTCTGCAGGGTTGTGGGTGAAATATAGGCAAGTCTTTGGATGCAAAGGCTCTACTATAATGTATTCACTAGTTATTCCACATTCTCCTTTCCATTTCTACATGTTATGCCTGAGGTTTTGTATTGTTGTGTCTGTTTTGTTTGACTAACACATAAATGTATTGTAGAAATGGTTAGAAGTTGAGAAGAAGGATTAGACATCTGGTTGTGGAATAATTGGTGCTTTTGGCTCTTGGAAAATTGTTGGAGGCTATTTACTCTTACTTGGTGGTTACTGCTTGGATGATGGAGAGGAAGTTATTCCCTTGTTCCAAGCACACTGGAAGGAACAGAGAATTTTGTTGCTTTTTATTTTCTTTCTGTCTATTTTTCTAGTGAATGTAATGTGAATTCTGAGTCTTATACAAATATATGACAGTCTGCAAGCCTGGAGTCTCTACTTCTATAATTGTTGTTTGATTATATGTTGTTATAGATATACAAAATAATAAAAGTTATTAGCAGTGAAAAATAACGTGAATTGTATAATCTCATGTTTTGTAATTTCAAGATAAAACTCTCTTGTGATAAATACAGCAGCTGAAACTTCTCACAACTTGTTTTAGGTTGTAGTGTCTTGGATGGAATCCTGATTCTACAAAATTTAACAACAGAGTGCCAATTGACAGTGACAAAGCTGGGAATTCAATGAGGCTTCAATTTCTAACGCACTTAATGACCTGTTCTAGGCGCAGATATATTTAAATGAGGACCCCCAAAATGGAAAGTTGTATATGCTTATTTATTGCACATATTCTGAGTTGAATTTAAGTGGGGGTATAACATGTCTTTAATTTTTACATGACTAAGTTTTTTTACTGAGATGGACTTACTGAATTCATAAGTCATTTTCATTGCAGACCTAATCTTACTTTTCATGTCAGTTGTGTCTGGTCAAGGAGTTTTGTTTCAATGGTAAGACCAAGAACCCAGGATTTTAGAAACTAGGAGACCCCAATATCAAATATAAAGGTCTCAAGGTATTTGTCTGCAGAGACAATTCAATTTTTTTCAAACAACTTACATTGTTCTGTTTCAATAAGTTGAAATTCTAAAGTGGTGTTAACACTGTTGTAATAAATCGGTCTTGTCTTGTGGTAGTAAAAAGCAAAGAACAATTTAGGGCATTAAAAGACCCTTAGATAATACCAGAGCCATCAAGCTCCTGTTCTTGAAATCTTTGATGCTTTACTTATCTCCAATTTACCTTGGACTCATTTTCAACTTTATCTAGTTCATTTGCAACAGACAACAAACTCCATTTGACTCTCTTTTATTGTAAGATTTCTGGAAAAAATTTGATATGTAAGTTTAATATCCTTGGTGCTCATTATTTCTTTTTAGTTCAGGTCTTTGAGAAACCTGAGCATTAAACTATCCAATAACAGAAATAAAGGAAAATTAAATGAATGAAAGCTGACTTTGGTGCATTTAGCATACTTACTTTTCATTTTCAAGACTTTTTATCTGTTTCTGATTAAATCCACCCAGCCAAACCTGTTTGTTTAAGTTCTGTAGTCAAAGGAGAAATTAAAAACATACAAGTAATTCTAGGTGGATGCTGTCCAAAATTGAAATCAGCTTTAGAAAGAAAAAAATGCATGAAATTCAGGACTTGGAAAGGAGCATACCACGCCAAGGCAGTCATTTAGGCATATAAAGCACTTTTCTTTAAACCTCAATGAGCAAAGTAGGAATCTGTCTCTGATTTTTCCTAAGTCAGGTTTTTCCTTCTTTAGCCGTTCTTGACTAAATTGCATTAAACAATTATATTGCTTGTCTGCCACACAGCTGCAGTGTTAGGAGGCACTTCTGTTCCATGGTGTACAAATAGCACAAGGAGGACTTCCCATTTTGTGTGTGATTGTCAGTGTCTCCCCTTACCCCAGCTGTCAAAAATAAGAAAAGACTTAAGAATACAAAAAGTTTTAGCAAAGCAAGCAGGATAAAATGAAATGTAGTGTTATTGTGGGTGTACTTCTCTGCAACAAATCTTTATTCAGCATACTTTTACTTGAAAGGGGAATTGAAAAACGTAAAAGAACAGAAAACAATAATTTAAATAGAAAATAGTGTGTTATTTTGAAAAATAAGGTGTTAATTTCAGTTTTTCATCTGCCTTTGCTCTCTAATAATACTTTTTATTTCAGTCTTTTCTATTTATTTTTTTAATCACATATTTTTCTCAAGGTACCTGATTGTAGTTTGGATGGACATGATTTATAAAAATCACAAGAACTAGAATTTGTCTAAAATACTTGGGGAATGAGGTAGGACCAAAACAGTACTAGAAGTCTACATACAAAAGTCTACATTTTAGAGTTCATCGGGTATCCTACCTCTCCAAAAACCAGAACAAAGTGTAGGATCAGGAGCCAAATTTATGCTTGGTCTAGAAATATTGAAATGTGAGGGTTGCAAGCCAAAGAACTCCCTCTTTTCTCAGATACTTGAGTGGATAACAGTGTTATAATTAGCTGTTATCCACAGAATCAGAATTTTTATTAATCTAAACAAATCCAAGACCACAGCAGGTGTGAGGAGCATGAGTAGCTTTTGTTGCACGTGAGAGTTATTGAGGAGAGGAACTGTAGAAGCTGAAGTTTTGAGTGGACAAGGGTAGCCTGTTGCAATCTGTTTTAGGAGCAAGGAAGGAATGGAATACATCAGTCTGAACTACAGCTGGAAGGAGATGCCTTTACTTTGCAAAGCAAGCAGAGGAGGAAAAAGTTCACTCATCTTCAGGTATCTGTAGAGAGCATGACTACACCTCATCTGACAACTCCTCAGTCATGTGAAACTACTTCAACTAAATGCAGAAGTAGTTCCTAATTTGAAATTGGAGGCAACATTATAACATTTCCTGAAGGCAAAAATATTATGTACAAATGATATTAATGGGAAGCAGAAACTTAAACCTTGTTCAAGGTTTGTTTGTCACTGGTTAACTAGGCCCAGGTGCTTTGGTTTAATTCTGTGGGAAGCAGAGTGAGTGGTAAGGTGGGAGCAGTTAATTCAGAAACCTTTCTGTTGGATTTACAGGTGTAGTTTACTCAAAAGTGCTAGAGTCACTGCAATTCACAGGATCCAGCCAGGATTCCCTGAGGCACACAGTAAGTTATTCTAGAGGACTGAGAATTTCTGACAATTCTTCCTTACCCCACACAAAATTAAAGACTGTGTCAATGCTAAGGGAAGATCTGAGAGCAAATCTCTAATTGTCTGAGAGATCTGCTTTTCTGTGAGGATATATTAAATATTCAGATTTTGCCAGATAGGAGGTATTAGTGACAATCTTGAAAGTCCCCATTTGAAGCTGGGCAGAATCAACCCATCAGGCCTAGAGATCTTGTTGGAGTGGGGCTGGAAAGGTACTGCTAAATAAAACTTGGGGCTGTGACTCCTTTTAGAGCAAGTACAAGGATTCTAGTTGGGAGATAAAGTAGATAGTCCTGATTCTGGTTGGACTGGAAAAGGGCTGAGGGGAAGTAGATATTAAAAAGGGTGTATGAACAGGATTTAATATTGCCATGATAATCACAATGTACAAAGCAACTTTGTTCATTTTGAGGTTCTTTGTTTTGTGATTGGTAAAATACTCTTTTGACTTGTGTAATATGTAATGACAAAGCCTTGAATATTTTGAACTAGGAGCCTAAACTAATGTGTAGAGTTTTATGCATTAGTTATATTGTATTTTTCTAGCATATTTATAATATTTAACATTTTTTTAAACTAGTGAAGTGCTTTCAAATTTTTTCCGAGGGTTGGCATAGACTGTATTGGCTATAGCTTGATTTGGCCCTGGAAACAGCATCAGGAAGGGCAGAATAATTTTGGCAATTCTATTAGTTGTTAAATTGTTTTGAACACTTCTTTCCATTGATCTATATAGTAATTTCTGCACTAATTTACCTCCCTCACTTGTGCTTTTATGGCAACTTACAGGCCTATTTGTTGAAACAGATCACCAAATATCTTTGTGGATAGATGTGGTTCTCAGTCTAGTTCCATAAAGTGTTGAGGTGGTCACAAGAATTAAAGTTAGCACAGACTTTCTTGGTAGAATTTTTCTGCTTAGAAATATGGTCTTGAAATTCTGGGTTTAGGGAATGTACCATTCTTCTTCCTGGCTTTTTGTTCACAGTTCTGCATGTCTACCCTCTGATGCATTAGTGCAGCTGGTTTGGGGTCATGTGGTGAACTAGATCTTTCAGTGTTTTTTCAGCAAAAACAATCTGGGCAGCAACCCATGCATTTAGCATTCAGTCTAGCACCACTAAAACCAAAGCATAAATTTTTGCTGATGTCTTTGCTGCTCCTGTATCGCCAAGAAAATATTTTTAAGAAAATATCACCTTCCTGATATAGAAATAGAATTATGACCTTAGTTTGTCAGTGATAGTCTCTAGAACTCCATGAAATATTTCTATTTTTGCCTTTGTACCTACACACCATTAACAAATTGGAACTTACATCAAAGATGAAAACTGATAAAAGAGCCTGAATTGTGACTATTGAAATGTATTCCTGAGTATGACTTTTCTTTTCAACCAGCAAGCAATAAAGGTTTTCTGCTTGCAAAGCTACACATTGAGCCAAAGAGCAATAAAGTAAGGGGGAATAGAGAACTTGTCAGTTTTGTCAATTTTAACAGGCCTACACTCCTCATCAACAAGTTCAATATCAGCTGAGTATATTTTCAGTACATTACACTCAATTTTGTTGAACTTAATGATAAGATCATTAGGCAAAAAAAAACACAGAGAAAAGAATCTAAGAGTTGATGCAAAGAAATAATAGATCTGATTACAAAGTTATGTTCTTGAATCTTAATGTTCTGTTTCATTTGGGGAAAAGTTGAATTTTTTACCCAGAAGGTAAAGGCCTTTCTTATTGAACTATGTACATATAATTTTATGAAACATCAAGATATTCTCTTTCCCTCATCACCCTAGCACATGTGCACCCCGGTTTTTTTCTGCAATTCAGCATTTCAGATTACAAAACTGAAAAATAGCAGAGGCTATAACATTTGGATATTTAAGGTGCTCACACTGATATAATAGGAGTTGTACAGCAATAAACCAAACATCTATTTAATACCTACAATACCTATTCTGTACTATAAAGCTCTGACTAATGATTTTTCTGTAATTGAGCTAACAAGTGTGTGAACACCTCACTTCAGATGTAATCTACAGCAATTAGCAAATACATTATTATGCTGTGAGTAGATACTGACCGTTCTTTCACTATTTATAAAGAAAGATACCACATGAAGAAGGCTGCAAATCTTAATGCAAGATA
Organism: Leptocoma aspasia; assembly: GCA_013399835.1. NCBI lineage: Eukaryota > Metazoa > Chordata > Aves > Passeriformes > Nectariniidae > Leptocoma > Leptocoma aspasia. The sequence goes on along the minus strand of VXAX01005262.1, from coordinate 1,255,698 downwards.
CAGTTAAGTTCACTTCAACCTAAGGTATAAATAGGAGAAATTACAATATACAGCTGATTATTTTAACCTAAAATATGTCCCAGTGAACTTTCTGAAAGGTCACAACCAACCCACATTGAAGACAGAAATAAAACTAAAGACCTGCCAATTTAAGGCAATGACTGTCGTTGTTTTTTGCCTTTGTGGACCCCTAAAGGTTTTCCAGTAGTGATTTTGACTCTTAGAAATTTCATAAAGGTCAAATAATGGCTATATTTCACTTCCCATGGATCCCTTAGCTATACTACAGAGACTCAGGGCCAGGGTGAAAGCTGCTTATCAAAGACCAGTCACACACAGAGCGGTTTTCCTGAGTTCAGAAGTCTGCTGCTTATCCATTTAAAAGTAACCGCTGTCTTGCTAGCAGATTGAATCAACAAAAACTTTTATTCCTCTTCAAACTTACCTATATTCTGTAGAAACCAGGCCAAGGCAACTGGCTAGTCTCTAGTTATCTTGCCAGCAATGTGAAAAAGACATAATGAGTGAAACATGACACCTTTGTGCTTGTTTTGGGGACTTTTCCAGGGCTATTAAATTGGGATAATCAATTGGTCTCTGCTGGAATTTTTTCCTCCGTCTTTGAGGGGGTCTCATACTAGATTGTGGTACAGATAGGAACACAAGTGAATTCTAATGGGATATGGGGAAAATTGTTTGTAGTGAGCAGATTATTTTTGGGTGTAACAAGACATGTATTTCTGACACTGCCAGTCATTGTGTGGGTTGGGGTTTATTTTTTTTTTTAATTGGTCAAGGCTGCAGCTGTCCTCTTTTGGTAACACAAAATTCTTAACCCTTCTCTGTCATCGGTCCCTACTATTCCTTATCTCATAAATTTGAAGAACATGTAGCATCCTTTTGTATTTCCAAACACTTTTTCTAGTGCATCTATCTTGAAAACTCCCAGAATCTGTATAGGTTTTCTGGCTGTATGGTTCATGATCTCTTTGCTGCTGGTCATGGATGTGTCTCCTTGCACCCAAGTTCTTTTTCAGCTACTTTAGTGATCTGTGATTTTAACTGTTTTGTGCAACATCCTTGCACAAATCAGCATGGTTCCTCCAGTTTGGACATTACAAGCCTGCATCTCTACTGTGTTGCAACTTGGAGTCACTTTCTCTGAGAAATGAGCACAAAGTGAAGATAAAGGAGACTGATGAAGGCTTCAATTTCCACTTGTTCCTATGAGACTAAAAAAATATTTCTTCCACTATAAGAATAGTGTGAGATACATTGCATATGGAATTGGTTCCACTTTTGAACTGTACATTTGTCTTTTGATCTAGATTGTACATTTTCTGCTAATCTCTTCTGCTTTGGAGTTTGCCCATGTTTTTCTTCTTTAAACTCTATTTTTTTTCCCTTTTTTGACTAATCTCTTTTTCTGAAATGTCTCCTAACATTATTCCTGGGCATCTTTTGGACTTTTTCTATTTCAAGTGCAGCACAGAACATTTTAAAAAACTTAAACCTGGTGAAAAACTGGGGAAAAAAAGTGATTTTTCAGGTAGAAAGCGGTATCCTTTCCGCCAGGAGCAAAACCTGTTTCCATAAGAGTGATAAGCATTACTGCAGCTTTTGTGTTACCATCATGTGGGAAAAGGCTACTGTGTGGATAGCATGCCACAAAGTAAAGGTGACTTAGAGGCTGGGGCCAGCCACCTAAATGGAGAACATATCCATAGCACCTCCTAAGCCATACAATATAAAATGTATAACAATACAGGACAAGCCTTTTGAGGAGACTGTAGTCTTTTCAGCATTGCCCTGCAACCACAAATCATTGATCCAGGTAATGATCAGTAATCAAGTAATCTTTATTATATTAGTATGGCCAGATATAGAGAGACGTACTCTGGTGTAGATTAAGTGGAATAACATATTGCACTGTAGCTATGTTGGTGAGACTTTTCTGTATCAAGAAGAATTTGGACCATAGTAAGGAGCAGCTGCACTCTGTTCTGGTAGTTATCCTCTCTAAATGAGATATAAAAATTAGATTTTTAGAACTAGGGGATTGTTCTCTGTACTGTGGACATCATTCATGTGTAGGAATGCTCTGCCCCAGAGCCTTCCTGGGTTTCAGTGAGTAATTGCATTCTACTTGTCCAAAAGGTTTCTTTCTTGCTTATGAATACATCCCTTTCTTTTTGATTTGAAGAACATTGTTCTTTAAAGGAGATGTAGCGTTTCTGTGTAAATTTAAATCACCCCATAGCTAATGTCGTCTTTTATTTGGTTTATGTCCTGCCACACCCTACAGTTTTTGTAGTGTAATCCAGCCCAGTGCAAATCGGCTCCTCTGGAGCGTGGTTCCTTTAGTTGTTGGTCACTAGGTGTCACTACTGATCTAGGAGAGAAGCAGAGCTTTGTTCTTATTTCAGTTTTAAATTTGTAGGAAGCAGAAAATCATTTGTACATAATAACTTTTGTATTGTCTATAAAACCTGATATCCACGGATTCCATAGCAGGGTCAGTAAAGACTCGTGTGCCCCAAATTCAGCAAGAGGTCTGCTATTCAGTCCCCTTTTAACTGCACAAGGAAGAGTTCATAACTCTTTCCTCCCCAGTATGTTAGCTGTTTTGAATACAGAATGAATTTAGCTGCTGTTCAAATCCAGCACCATAAATGTAACAAGGAGAATATATTCCTTTTTCTGAAAAGAGTACAGCAAACTAGGTTGTAATAGATTAAGAAGTCAGACTGTAGATGAAAAAATCAATTGTCAAAGTACACTTCCTGCTTGGAATTTCATTTGGGGCTTCTAGATTCCTGTTCATGTGTTAGAGTCAGTAGTTAGAGGGATTAATCAGCCTGCACAAAAGATATATGGTGATCTCAAGCAAGGCTGGAAAAATCAGACTCCAAACCTGATTAAGTATTGAATGGTCTGGCCTTTTACTATTGTATGTAGGAGAACTAAATTTGAATCTGGACATAAATCTTGTTCACTTGCTCCCTGATAGCTCTTGGTAAATGTGAGGCACCATTTTGGAATGTATGCTGCTATTCTAAGAAAATGAACTTTGGCCTTTTAGTGAAGGAAAACCTGCTTCCTTTGCTGCAGTGCTGTAAAAACATCTCCTACTCATGTCTATTCTCTGCGCTTGGGATTCAACAGAGCTTAAGAAAAATATTTTAATGGAGACTGATTTCTAACCCCTGCTGAACAACTCAAGAAAAAAATGTCTAATGATTACATTCACATTTCTTCTCTTATAATCATTTAATGGTTAGATATTGGCAGCAAAGTGCCCCACTTGAAGGGGAAGGAAGGCCAAGGGTATGTCAAGGGGTCCCTTCATGGAGGAAATGGACTGTGTGTTTTGGTGATCTCTCTGTCTCCCTTTTTTTTCTTTGTTTGTGGTTCTGTTTGGGTGGGTTTTTCCTTTCGGTTTTCTTTTTTATTTTTTGTATTTTTGTTTGTTTTGTGGAGAAAAGCTGAGCTCTCTCTGCTTGAGACACCTTGTGCTGATCTTGTGTGAAGGTGACTGTGTGAGCTGTCAGTGGTTTCATTTTCTCTGCTGGGAGTGGCAAGTTTTCAAACAGAGGCAAGTGGTGGTTTAGCCCTGCCTGTTGCAGATGCTTTTGAATACAAAGGTGTTTTCAAGGCACAGAGAAAAGAGCTCAGTCTTCAGCTCACCATGTTGTACCTGCAATGCATGGCTATAGTGTTTTGGGATTTTTGTATTAGTTATTCAGGAAAATTATCCCCAAGCACTGCTGCAGGAGGATTAAAATTTTTTTTTGTGCCTTACCAGAAATCATCACTTTATTTGCCTTACTACTTCATCAGCTACCTCAGACTTCTAACAGACTTGTGATTATACTGTTAGCAAAGCACTTTCTGGATAAAGGTTTTCCTGGCTGCTCACTGAACCCATGGGTGCCTGATAGGCACCCTTGCTTGTGCATAGAGTCCTTGGTGATGGATTTTAGAGGAGATCACCCAACTTCTCTATTGTGACATGAGATCTGGAAAGAACAATTTTGCAGTAGAACTCTCCGAATGTTAAAATGTAGAGTTTCTTTCTAGAATCATGAGTTCATATCCTCAGAGGCTGACTCAGCCCCTTTGCTGGCAGAGGCGCATAAGGTTAGGATTGAAGAAATCTTTCTTACTCTTCTGAAAGTAACCAGAATAACAGAAGTCCTGTATCCATACCAAGCAAGCTATATTAGTTCTTTGTACTTCGCTGTCAAAATAGCTTGTCTTTCTTCCTTTTTGTCATCTTCTTCTAATAATGACCATTATTTACAAATTTAGTTGCCTCAATGTGCAGGGTGTTCCTTCAAGAAGTCTCATGCAATATCACAATCTCTAAGGTAAAATATGGTCCTAAACAGATTAAAATATGCAAACACCAAGAAAGGGAGAAATTAGACTTGCCTGACAGAAACTGGAGAGAGACACAAGTATGTAAGAATAGTCCCAAAATGATTTTGTGAACTAAAATCTATGGTGCTTCAATTGGATCATACGCAAACAGCTCCAAATTTATGTTCTTTTAAAGTTATTTTCTCCCCATCTTCCTCATCTAGCTTTCATATGTCCTGTGTACATAGAAAACTCTGAATTATCTTCACAAGGAGCCAAGAAAGTGTTTTCTTTAAATCTGCAACATCACTGGTGTGGTTGTTGTCCACGTGTGTAACAAGCACAGAATTACAGTGATGTACCTGTGACATGTGAGCAAACATAGTATTTCCACAATGTCTGCAGCTGGGATTTTGTAGTAGTCACTGCTTTAACCAGTTTAAATAGAGCAAGGCAAACTTGAACTTAAAAACCCAAATCTGATTTGCTAAACAAGTTCTGTCCTGGCTCTTAGTCTATATCCTAAATCTTCCTCCAGCTGTTAGTCAAAACAAATGCATAATTAAGAAGAACTACCCCTTATTACTGTTTAATTTCCTGATAAAGACATTAAATTAAATTAAAAGGAATTTCCCCAAAAGCCCCCATTCAAAACTGAATCCCTGTACTGACAAGCTATTAGACTTTCTTTCAAAAAAGAATAGCAAACAAAACGACGACAACAACAAAAATAAAAATCTACTTTCGGGCTTTTAGATTTGGGCGGTTTAATTGTTGCTCTGTTTCCCTGATAAGGTGAGACTAGTCCTATGTCACTAGGGGAATGGTATCCTGCTGTGTTTTTCCATCCTCATTTACAATGATTATGTTATCAGGCTAGCCAGGCAAAAGGGTGGAGCAACTATAATTTCAAAGCAGGATTAGGTTGAAATAACGAGGTCACCAAGTTGTGGTTGTCATGGCAACGTCACATCTAAGAATATGGGATGCTTCTAGGAGATGAGGCAAGCGTGGAGTCTCTCTCGCTTTGCACAAAATCCCAGACTATTTCTGTAAAATTGCTTAATTGCTTTTAAACATTTTTTTTCCAAGTGGCTCTTGCTACAACAATGAATAAAAATTGTACTATTTTTTACTGACAGTGTCTTAAGGATGTGTTTATCTCTGATCTGCTATTGATCCTATTTTCCTGTCATCTTCTGTGTATGCATTTTGGCTGTCTTTAGAAGATCTTTTGTTTTAAATATATTACAAAACTTTAGGTATTTCAAACACTGCTCAGGTGTTTTGATTCTCCTTGAGACTTTACAATCTTTTAGCATACAGGGTTGTCTCTCAGGTCATATCCTGCCCTGGGAACTCCCACACACTCACAAGTAAGAATCAGTGTTTTGCTGTTAACTCTTGATTTTCTGTGCTAGTGCTAGTTTTTATCCATTTCTTGTTCTATGTTTTTTAAAACAGGTTGGGTTTTTTTATTTTTTTCTGGTAGTGCCTGAAAATTCTTATTTTTAAACCCATTATTTGTCAGTGTTTCAAGTTTTATTTGAGTGGTTGTAGAGCCTTACTTCACCCTGTCACTGCTCTTCACAGGCTTTCATGGAAAGTTTATGGTACAAACTTCTGACAACCACAGTATGAAGCAGCTGTGTGGTTTTATTTCATTATGTAAAATCTCACCCAAAAGATTTTCTTGCATTACTCTTACCTCTGCTTTAATATTGTGCAACATTATGATATAAATTGCTCAACATATATTTCTAATGAAATCAGTGTGATTTTTATGCTTTTTCTTTGCTAAGCATCTACTGCTTTCAATATAATGTAGTGTTTAAACATGCCAGGCTAAAGGATTTGTGAAACAAAGGTGTAAGTTACAAAGAGTATAAAGGCATTGGGGTAATTTGCAATGGGAGGCCATGGGGTTTAGTATTTAGCTTTAATTGTCTTACAATATCTTGTCTAAGTTTTTCTTCAGTGACTGGAGCACTTTTGTCTCTGGGAGTCTGAGCTCCACACTCTCAGCAGTCTCTGTGCTGTACAAGTCTCCCTGATGGTTGAAGTTCCATCCCATTATTTATGTATCAGCATAGTGTTGCCTTTTCCCCAACCTGGAAATGAAACTCAAGGTAATTTTAGTAAAGGAGGTAATATCAAAGGGGATCTTTATTTGAAGGCCTTCAGAGGCCGTTATGGAAAGACCACCATCCTCAGAAGTGAGTAGCTTCTTATAGGTTTTAGGAAATTACCATAATTGGTAAAAGGCACCAATTAGGAGGACAAGTGGTGATGGAATTCCCCTCTCAGGTCAAGGCCCTTCTCTGGAGCACCCCTTCAGCACTAGTTGTACTTTGTCCATGAGAATGTATCTTGAAGAGTTGTTCTCAGCCTTGGTTCTCAGGAAGAACCACGACAGGACGGGGGCCTTGTACCCCCCGGGGCTTGGAGCTCTGGAATTTGTTTTGTTTTTCTGTTTAGGGAAAGGCCATGGAAAAGTACTGGAAAAACTAGCTACTAATACAATAGGTGCCAGAGTTACAAGTATATGTGTGAAGAATACAGAGAACATATAAAAGAGAAAAAGGCAAAACCCAAACAGCATCGTAGTTACATGCCGAACTTGTCGCAACATAATGGATGTAGAGACCACTACCTTTTCTCAGGTTTTGGTTGAGAGCTGCAGGTGGACATTCAGACAAACACCTAGACACAGAGAGCAATCACACAAGGTTTATTTTTATAGGTCTTACATGAAACTGTAGGACGAGATGGGAAACAGACCAGAAAAACCCAGGAGTTTTATAATGCTATGAGGAAGTTATCTAGACTGCCATATATACATTTTATTTGATATGGCTTTTGGTTAAAACAAAACAACAACAAAAAAAATAAAGTAGACAGGAAATACCAGATTCAGCATCGTGTTTCAGACAGGTTGGAGAAACGGGCAGAGAAGAACAGTTTGAAATTCAACAAAGGCAAATGCAGAGTCCTGTACCTAGAGAAGAATAACCCTGAGCATCAGCACAGGCTGAGGGCTGATCTGGCAGGTCTGCAGAGAAGGACCTGGGGGTCTAGGACTGGAACATGTCTGTTATGAGGACAGCTTGAAGGAGCTGGGCCTGTTCAGCCTCAAGAGGAGATAACTGAGAGGGGACCTCATCAATGTGTGTCCGTATCTGAAGGGAGGGTGTCAGGAGGATGGAGCCAGGCTCTGCTCAGTGCTGCCAAGCAATAGGGAAAGAGGCAATGAGCAGAGACCAATGCCTAGGAAATTTCAGAAATTCCACCTGAATGTACCTCAGAATTTCTGTACTATGTGGGTGACCTTGGACTGGAATAGATCGCCCAGGGAAGTTGTGGAATCTCCCATACTGAAGATATCCAAGAACCATCTGAATGCAATCCTGTGCCATGCACTCGAGGATGGCCCTCCTTGAGCAGGGAGGTTGCACCAGATGATGCACTGTGGGCCCTTCCAGCCTTACCCATTCTGTGATTCTGTGATATGAGATGCAAGGTGTAAGGGTAGATGGTGCTTTTAGGGAACGCAATTTTCAACCGACAGAATTGCTTTATAGACGGTATGGATGTTTTTGCTTCCCTTCCTCCCCTTTTTCTCCACTATCCAGTTAGAGCTTGTGAAAAGGGTGGCACCTTGCACTTTGCTGACATGCTGGGGAGTAGGGACTGTGCAAAGCAGACGATTTCTATCAACAGTGAGACTAATTGCTCAGTTCTGAGAGTGAAAGGAAAAAGAAATCTCAGCTTTGGTGCGGAAGCGGTGTTTAACCAAGTGGTAACAGAGTACTATTTTCTTTCTGACTTTGGAGGAGGTGTATGCTACTTTTCACAAAGTGTAGGATCTTTCCACAGCAACCTGGAGGAGTTGTTGAGTAGCCTCACCTGTCTGGACTCTGTTTACAGGTCTGCCACCTACAATGGTATATGAAGATAGGAATTCTCCACACCCCTCTTCCTTTTTCCAGATTTCTGTCTTGTCCTAAGAAGTTACATATTGCCAATGGATTGATTGAATGTATTTTTTTCTGTAACCTTACGATGTAATATTCTTCAGTGTGCTAAAGAACTACTAGGGAGATAAAGAAAAATTCTAAACCAAATCGTCAGTGGGTGTATCCACCAGATGGTGATGTTCTACCAAATTATTTGCACATTGATCTTGCAGTAAAAACTTGTCATTTGAGGGAATTCTGATTACTTCTTAAATTTCAGATGAGAGAGTCTTCCTGTTGCTTGACTGATAATTAGAGAAATATGAGAAAACTGATAAAAAGAGAATATGTTTCTGTCTGTATTGAAGTCTACCCTGTTTGTGCCCAGAACAATGGACACAATGAGGAACAGATAAGAAAAATCTGTAGCTTCTGCCATATTGAAACAGGGCAAAAGCTAGCATGTTAGAATCTAGGTTTGCATGGCTGCTTTACAGTTATGGAGGACCACAAGCCCGACAGCCTTGTTTGCCATGTAGGGCAGCTTATTTCTGGGAGAAAGCAAGCACCAGAGTGAAAAGCTGAGGAGGACTTGTACTGCTGCATTGTTCTGTGGCTCCTCTTTCCTTAGCCTGGAGGATCTTGTGGACGAACGCCAAAAGTTTGGTTTGCTGGGTGGGGCCTCATCTGCATCTCAAGCTGGGAAGAAACAGATCTGCTGCATTCACCCTCCCCTTCCTTGGCTGCTTGTTGAGCTGAAGAGCCCTCAGGAAAACTGTGTTATGGAAAGTTACACAATCTAAAGTCTAGCTTTTCCATCTTGGTGTACAATAAACATTACTGCAGTTTATGCACATGCACTGCAGCCATTCAGATTGAAAGAGCTTTGCTATAAAAAATTGTTAGTTATTGATTTAGTTTGAGGAGTAACTGCCAGCAAAATTGGATCCTTCAAAAATCTTCTCCAATTTTATCTAACAGAATAAAAGGTTCTCAGAAAACACAAAGAATGTGTTAGAAAAATCAAAATGATAACCTGTTGGTCTGTTTTGTATTTGTCTGTTTCTTACTGCCAGTGACACTGTTCACACACAGAATTCCAGTAAAGCTATTCTGTAGGATATCAACTACCTGTAAATAGAAACTGTGCTGTATTTGATCCAACAAGGTCAAAAGAGCCAATATACCTGGAAAATTCCCTATTTATAATGGGAATGCACTTCCCAGGATAGAATATCAGTGATGATAATGCTAATCTTAAAGTTAGTTTTGCCAAAGAAAATATCTGTTATTACTTAAATCCCCTCCGCCGCCAAACAAAAATCACAATGAAATCAAAATACTATTGTACAAAATGTAAATTCCAAATCAGGAAAAATTGTTTCTCTCAATGAATTCTGTATTGTAAGGATGATCTGCCTTTTCTGACAGCAACATAGTAATTTGGGAGGGTTCCACTTTAGGGCAGGTCTCCTGATGGGAATACCAATACAGTTCAGACATCCAGATTAAATTTTGCTCCCTCTTGTAGAGGTGAATCATCTGTGACCACAGTGCATTTGAAAGGAAATGGGATGATGTTCCTTCTTCTTGCCAGGATGATATTAATTGCATGCTGTGGGTGCTGGCCATTTCCCTCAGTACTGTTAATCCAGTTCTCTTCATGTCCTTTTCCTCCCTGTTTTAACCAGGACAGCTGGGACTGATTTTTGTGTGGTTGCATCAACACTACAAGCACAAATGTGGTAGTTCTTCCTATCCCTTGCCACAACAGCTGCTTTGTAGAGCTCACCTGTCTATGCTGAGAGTTTTGTGGATTTGTGTTTCTTTTGAAGCTGAAAAAATTAATGACTGCCCTCGCTCCTGGCCAGTATGCATGGGTCACTTTTTGTTATCACTCTGGTTGGAAACTAGCCTGTATTTCCTCATTTCACTCTGCACTGCCATTTGTTGAGACTGAAAACCAGCTCAGTTTGCTGCCACTGCTCTTTAGAGTTCAATGTGTCTTTGACTGAGAGTTTCTGTGTAACTTTGCAAGTAGCCTTATCAGTGAAATAGCTCAAGGTACTTGGACTGGACTGTACCAGCCAGGGAAAGCTGTCATATAGGCCTTTCTTTTATACTGTAGAAGTCCATGACTTGTTCATTGAATGGGTTTTCTCCTGTGGCCAAGTGTTTGACAGATGACATGGAACATTCAGAAAAGTGTGAGAGAGCTTGCTGAGTTTTCCAAGTTCTGTAGCATTCATTAGGAAATTGCTGAGGAACTTGAAAAATCTGAAAAATCCAACAGATATTCTGATGCACTCTTGCTACATGTAGGTGGATGGCACTGTGTGTGCCCTGTGCAAGCTGAGAGTGCTGCCAATTTATTCTACTACACACATGGAGTGTTTGAGTGGTGAAAAGACACTTGTAAACAAGAAATGCTTGTAAATTCTTTGGGATTCTTCAGTATTTGCCTTCAGGTATTTGGTTTCATCACATACTTTGATGGGAACTGTGATCAAAACCTTGTTGTTCTGTGAGCATCTGTCCTCTTTATTATGGACTGTGTCTAATGATTGGATTAGTCTAGTGATGATTGGATTACTAGTCTAGTAATCTTACTAGTCTAGTAATGATTGGATTCTGTCTAGTACCAGTGAAGTTCTGACAGTAGTTTTTCCCACAGGTAAGACAAGAATCACTTGTGGAGATTTTCTCTCATCTAGTAAGGATTTAGTTTACACAGTTGAACACTGGTCTCCTCTAACCAGACATTCATTTTAACAAAATGTATAGAAAAATAATAACTTTGAAACCATACTGTCAAATCTGTTTGAGATCTGCCCTCTTCTTTCATACAGAAGTTTGGCAAACTGAGAGATCAGGAGTCAGACTGTGATTGCATTATCTTGTTTCCTATGAAACTAAACTAAAACAGGGAACCATTAGATGGCTAATCTTCAAACCTGTCCCAGACAAGGGAATCTTGCAGAGGAAATGGTGCTTGTAGTGTCATACAGACTTATCTTTGTGAAACGTATGCTGGTTTGGCACCTAGACTTTAGTGAAACTGCCCAACTAAATTGTTAGTGGGAGCTGTGCCATCTGAGCAGATGGGCATGTGTAGGCAGTAAGTAGTCATGTTTGTTCTTCATTTATGGGAATTTAGATAGGATTTGAAATACCATGAAGCATAAAAAGCAAAATGCCTGGGTAGGTTATCCTTTGGTTTACATCTGAACTAGGTATCCTTGCCCTGCTGCAGAGGGAACAAGTCTAGGACAGCACATCTGACAGAAATAGAGTTCAGATAATTCACACATCTCAATATTCAGATTTTTCAATTAATTCTGTCCTACCAATCCGATCCATTTTCTCTGGAAAATTACTCTTTAGACCATGTTTTTGCTTTTGAATCCTTTTAATGACTTTCCCATATCAGTTTCATTTCCAGCTTCCTTGCAATCATAACTGAGTGATTCCAGCTGTGCCTGGAATTCTGCTCACTTCTTTCCACATCATTGTGCCCATTTGCTGGGGTAAAGTTACTTCTCAAAGCATGTGGGTATGTACACCACTGCCATGAAGCAGGCTAGGCTGGAAACCTACAAAGTGTCATCTGCACCCCAATAACTACCTAAACTGCATTCTCCTCCTGGCTGTAAACACAAGCAATTTTCCTCCAAATTCTTACCCTTTTAATTGTGTGCATTACTGAGCCAGGCACAGAAACCTATCTATGTGTAACCTTACAGTAACTTCCATGTGCACTTAGTCCAAGCTTTCTTCAAAACGTTTAGCCACCACATCCAGTATAGCACCTGGTTATTTTGTGTCATCTATGCTAAGATTTTGGACAGAATGATTATGTCAAACAAGTCTGATTTTTGTCACTTTCTGTCTTGATGTGGGTAATATAAGAAAATCTTTACACGCACACCTGGCCTTACTGAAAGCACACATGTTCTGCTATAGTGTTAGATAATAGCTGAGCTGAGTGATGAAATTTTGAGCCTGGCCTTTCATCTGTTTCTGCTGTGTGGTATTTGAATGTCTGCACTAAGAGTTCTGTCTTATTTAGATAAAGTCTTACAAGACGGGGAGAATGTTTTTCCCTTTGTGTCACACAACCTCAGCAACCTTGATGGCATTCAAGAAATAATAAACAATTTAAGGGCAATGCTGTTGAGAGATCAGCCACATATGGAGTGTTTCTGGCCCATTTGATGCAGAGGAAATTCTATGCAGGAAGTCAAAGAGCTGGTTAAGGTCAGAGCTAGCATTTACAGAATATCTGGCAGCTTTCTTAGGCACATGTTAAAACAAGTGTTCTTCAGATTCCAGAGGAAACCAACAGGCAATATGCATCACCTGCTACACATCTACATGTGTGTAGAGACCTCTTCTCAGATACGGCTTTCCATGGTTATCTCTCTATTTGTTTCAAAACTTTCTCTCCAATTTATGGGAAATCATGCTAGACTAGGGGATAACCATATGTTTTGTGACTTAAAAGGGACATATATAAACACACTTTTCTCAATTCCTTGCTAATAATGAATGGATGCACACTTGCACAAGTGCAGTACATGAACAGAACAGCTGTTCTCTTACAAGTTAGGGATGGGGAGAAGGGTCCAGATGTCCAGAACAGGGTAGTCTGAGCAGTCAGTTGACAGCCTTAATAATTTTCTAGGCAGGGACAACTTGAGTGCTGCCAGAATAACTGCCTGTGGATCTCACCAAGGAGCCAAATACGCTGGCTGAGACTACAATATACAGACTGGCATCTGGGCTCTCTGATTGTTATCAGTCCCTGAGCATGACAGAAGAGGAAGTGGATAATAGTAATTGAAATGCTCACTGCAGCATTTTAAAAGTAATTATTTCAAATATTTTCCTAAAAAAAAATCCATCAATTAATAATTAAACATGTTTTTTGAGAGGGCAAAGGCAGTGCTATCAAAGCATTGCAAGTCTCCTTTTAAGGGGTTGTGGTTCAAATGTCTGTGTATTGTTTCCTTTGCTCAGATGTTTCACTCCACACTGCACTCCTATTACTCAGCTAGGCATCAAGATGACTTTAATTTATTCCCATAGGCTAAGTCATTGGTATTTGTATGGAGAGAGGTATAATACAGTCAAAGACAAACTGTGGATGTGTGTGAGTGCACCTCAGTTTTCTCTTCAGTGCCCCGGGATGCTCTCGTGCTACAAAACTGATGTATCCATTCGTCATATCTTCCAGAATGTTTCTTCTCTCACAAACTTTGTTATTGTTTGCCCTTTTGTGGGCAGTCTAGGATGATGTGAGAGCCAGCAGCCTTAGCATGGCTTGAGAGGAATTAGTTCTACCACTGCATCTTTACCTTCTAGTATGTTACAAAGTGGAACATATTAGACACTAACATTCCTAGCAATAGGTTTCCCATGAAGTTATGTTAAAATATCTGAAAATCTTGCCATTCCTGTGTGCCTCTAGGCATTATACCTGAACACATGTGGTATGTCTTAGTAGTGAGAATCTGGGAAAGGTTGGCCAAATAAAGGGCAGGACCCAGCTGTGTGAAAAGCTTGTCTGCATTGCCATTTTATGTTCCTGTCACTTGGCAGTGTCTGAACCTGCATGGAGATTTCTGATTCTGCTGCTGGGAGGATGGGGAGAGCTTTGTCATTCTCAGCCATAGGTGTAGAGGCTTACACATGCTGCTTTAACCAAGTGGGGAATGGTTTTTCTGTCTAGGGACCTGGGGTTCTGTCTTTTGTGATCCAAACACAAATAGTGTTTTATTTTTCTCCTAATGTCTGTGAACACTATACTGCAATTTCTTCCTAAGAAGAATAGGAAGAAAAACTGAGCAGCTGCAGTGTCTAGCACTGCTGCTCTACTGCATAATCCACCACCAAAGGGAACCTGAAGATATAGGGATTGATCTCCTCTATGTAAGCTGGTCCACATAGATGAGAACTCCTTTTTATGTATGTTTTTTATTTTTTTTCCTGGAATGAAAGAGGTGGTAGTTGTGATTAATAAGTTTTTGAGCTAAATACCTTGCTTTTATTATGGCCACAGGGGATGAAGCATGAAAAACAGTAACAGCATGCTACAGAAGAGTCATTGAAGGGATCACTGGAATTATTTTTTGAATGGCTTTCTATTGTTGGATGTTCTACTTAAAAAAGAATTTAGCCCTTGCAGTAATATTTGGTTTCAATGCATTTTTTCAAAACTATTTGTATTTTGTTTAATGTTTATAGTTTCAAAAGTACACAGTCTGAGTGCTGCAGGCTTCATAATTCAAAAAGGACAGCAGTATAGAAGGTGGAGTTTTGTCAGTTCAAGAAAAGAATGGACACTCTTGCCTCTTTGAGTTCTGTTAAGGCAAAAAATATTTAATACTTAATATTTAAATGGTTTCTCTTTGCAGAGAGTAAGGTCTTTTTCATCTTAAAGTTAGTGCTTATATCACAAGACACTACTAATGAGCTGTAGAGCCTTTCACCTCTCTGTCCCCAGTACAAGGATATGAGCAAAAATTCACTGTACGAGACCAGAGATCCTTGTTCATCTGATATCCCTCATAATAGGGATGTACAGATGACTAAGAAATAAACACAAAATTATATTTAACAGTAATCAGACAGTATAGATGTAATAGATGTAAGAAATGACTAAGAAATAAACAGTAATAGAGGACTAAGAAATAAACAGAAACTAAAATCAATCTACTATAATATTTCTTCTTCATTCCTATTGGTCACCTTTGCTCTTGTTCAGTGTTTCTACGGGCCCTTAGCTCTGACTGCAGCTTTTCAGGAACAAAGACCCCAGTTCATTGTTGTTCTGTACTGGCTTCTTCTGCCAAACTACTCCAAAACTTTGGCCACTGTATTTTCCTAGACATTTTTCAACTTTTGAAAGGCTTCTATCAACTCTGTCTCCACAGACTAGGAAAGTAATTAAGTCTGTAATAAGCACCATTGCTGGCCTGCTGTCCTCTTCTACTTGAGAGGTTAGGAAGATTTTACCCTCTGATTATGGGATTCAGCTTGGGGAAGCTTCAGATACTTTGATTCGGGTGAAATCTCACCAAAGAATACTTGAACACAAACTGCTTTTTCAATGGTGGTTCACCAAGAGATTGTGTTTCATGCTCAGTTCTTTGTCCTGTAATAAATACAATCTAATTTTACCGCATCAAAGTGTCATGGAAGTCTTAGTAATTGAAGATTTCCTTATTCCAATTGGATCCTCTCCTATTTCACGGAGTAGAATGTGAACTGTGTGGGCAGAACTTGGTTTGCAGGAAATAAACTTTTGTATAACTCTCTCCAAGCCCAGTGTTTCTGCATGGAAAAGGAAGCCAAACATTGTCTGAGGTTCACCTCAGAGCAGCAGTCATGTGATGAGAAGCCTGAAAAGGCAGTATTCCTGTCTTCTCTGGCTAGAAAAGTACTGGCCTTTCCTATTCCTCTGCCTCAACCCAACCTCTTGGGTTAGATTAAATTAACAATGGTAACATATTTACATTAATCTTTTAGATTTTGAGAATAGAATATAATCAGATAATTTCAAAATTTTCTCTGCCAAAAAGAAAACCCTTTTTATATTTAATGGAAGTTCAGATTTTCTCAAAATAACAACTGTTAAGGAACTGGAACAAAAAAAAAACCCAAATAAGCAGATAATTGAGTATCCTAATTGCTATAAAATTCTAAGCATTTTCATTATAACTTGGCCTTTACTTTTTTGAGTCCTCAGAAGGAACAATAGATGCCAAATCTGTATTTCTCAGAATGGGAACAGGAGCATCCATGGGCAGGTGTGGTGATGGGTTTAGAAATGAGGGGCTGGAATGTAAAATAAGAGCAGTGATTCAAAGAGACCAGGATGAAGGAGAAAATGAGTCTATTTCAGTTTCATCAACTATGTCAATATAAGTCCTTTTCAGATGGTGAGGAGCTCGGTGTTATAATTCCTTACCTCCATGAAGTTAAAATTTGGGCCTGTCTAGGGTTAGAAATGCTGTGCTACCATAACAAGCAGTAGTTGAGAGAGCTTATTTTTCACATGCTACCTCTGAGACTCCTTAAAACACCATGTGAGGTTCTGCTTGGGGCTCTGCCAACTTCCTTTGGCATAAATTCTGGTGCAGATGCATGGCACTAGGAAGTCTGCTGGGAGGAAAGGTTACGGCGTTACAAAAGTGCTGCAATATCCTTTGTAGCGTGGGCTGTTCCAAAAGGTCACTGCAAACCAAGGGGTGGACAGTTTTAAAGGTGGGAAAGCATGACTTGAAGATATGTAGAATTCAAAATCATCTTGTACAATCCCCTTGCAAAAGGATAGTCAGCTAGAACAGGCTACCAGGGTTATGTTCAGATGACTTTTGAGTATCTCCAAGAATGGAGACTCTACAACCTACTTGGGCAACCTGTTCCAGTGCTCAGTCACCCTCACAGTAAAAAAATTATACTTAGAGGGAACCTTCTGTGTTTTTGCCCATTGCTTTTGTCCTGCCACTCTTCACCAATGGCTCTCTCTTCTTTACAGTCTCATTTTAGATCTTTGTAGACATTGATGAAACGTCGACCTCTGAGGGGTTGGAGCCTTCTTTTTCACAGACTAAATAGTTCCAGCTGTCTTCACCTTTCCTCATATGAGAAATGCTCCAATGCCTTCATCATCTTTGTGTTACTTTACTTGATTCTCTCCAGTAGCTCCAAGTCTTTCCTGTACTGAGGAAACAGACACAGCATTCGGGTGTGACCTCTCCAGTGCAGAACTGAGTGGAAGGACCACCTCCCTTCACCTTCTGGTAATATTCCTCCTAATGCAGCAAAGGAAATGTAACAGTTTTTGCTGCAAGGGCACACTGCTGCCTCTTGTTCTACTTGGTGTCCAGCAGGAGCCCCAGGCCCTTTTCTGCAAAGTTGCTGTCCAGGCAGTTGGCTCCTGGCATATACTGGTGTGTCTCCTACTGACAGTGCTCTGCTGGAATGCCTGAGTTCTCATCAGTCTGTTTATCCTGTCATACAGCCTGAGAGAGGCACAGCACTGACATCACCTACCCTCATCCTGTGGCTCTGCTAGAGGGAGTTGTGATTCTTTTATCAAGGCACCTGCCTTTAATAAAATGCCTCCATCATTGGAGGCAGAGCTTTAGTTGCCTTGGTAGCCTATAGAATGATGAAAGATCAGGGGATTTTTACCTTTTCCAGGTAAGTTACTTGGCAGATGTTCCTATTGTATCTTGAAGCTTGGGCCTAAGAATGCCATGCATGGTTTTGCAATGCCTAGGGCAGACAGCAGGAACAAGATGAGAGTGTCTTTAACTCAGTTGCCAAGTAGAGAAACTTTGCCCAGGACTAAAAGAAAGCACAGTCTTTAAGAGAAGGAAAACTAATGAAGTAGGTCATGACACAGAAATATGAGTGGCCTTTTGCAAACATAGCACAAAATGGGGCTTTGCAAAGACGATGCAATCTGAGAATAGTGGAAGAATGCTTTAGTACAGTCTGCTTGGAGATTTTAATAGGAATCTTCATGTTAAATCAGACTGTGAGAATTTGAATCTGTGTTATTGCTTAGCAGAGACTTAGACTTCTTGTCAGAGGTAACAAAAGTCCAATCCAGTTTTTAAATCAATTTGCTAGCAAAAACCAAAGCAAGAAAAAGAGACTGTGGCTGTGGTTACATGATCATTAATACCATATCTATGTTCTGGAGAAACATCCAGCAAGACAAATTAGATCTGGATCAGTCACAAGCACACAATTGCATTTTGTCTATTTAATCAGAACATGGTATTAGGTCTGTGCCAGCTTTCTTACTTTTACACTGATTTTATGATGATTGTAGAAAGGCAGGCAATATTTGATCCATAATAAAACCTGCTAATGCAAACAGTTTTGAATATGAACTGCCAGGGTGAGTATAAGCTCTTACGTAAGGTCTGTAAATACAATTTTTTTAAGCTGTTTACTTAGGAATCCCTAAGTTATGTATATTGTCTCATATAGCTGCAGTATGATTTGTTTCCAAAATGAAGGTCTTATTGACAGATCTACCAGTTGTATTATGTGCATTTCTGGTAAAAAGAAAGGTCATCTCTTGGTACTTTTCTGCCTGTCCTGTTCACAGAACTGGATGCCGGGTATGCAGATGAAAAGCTCAATGCAACATCCCAACTATGACTGGGTTTACTACAGTGGCCAGACTGAACTAAGAGGGCTCAGCCATCATAACTACACCTGGCTACTAAGAATACTTACCACAAAGATGCCTTACTCCAAAGAGCATTTATTGAGGTTATAAAAAATGTCTGAACCAGAGGAAGCACCTTAGCTATGTTATTTAGTTCTCCTGTTACTACTGTCTGGTTTAGCCTCATACCCCTGCCCTTTCTTCTCTGCCTTCTGTTTTGACCTTTGTGGTTAAAAAGATCTCTTTTGTAACACTGCCATGTACTCATAACTTGGAAAGCAACTAAAAGCAAGGCTGGTGTTGGTGTAGGTCACTCAAGTCCCATGGTAGCAGTAGTAGTCCGTTGTGCAGTGCCTGCCTTTGTCACCAGGGAGGTTGTCAAAAAACCCTGCATTTTCTGCCTCTTGTTCTTTTGCCTCAAATTTAGGTATGTGTTTGTCTGGTTTTGTTTTCAAGGAAGCAACACTAAACTTTTACAGCAATCCCCATCCTTATCAACTGCTGCTAAAAGGACAGTTCTTACTATCTTTAATATCACCTGACAGATTACCAGGACTTTTTCCCTTTAAAAATGTCTTTACAAGTAAAGGGCAGAGGAATAAGAGGAAGTTAATATGAAAGTGTGAGTTGATACTTTAAAATTTCAGTTCTTTGACTTTTTTTTTTGCATTTTAACTTTGAGAAAAGGTTAGTGATTCTTAATAGTTCCTGTTGCTGGGGACTAAGATGTTGAAGATCAGAATCTTCTCTGCTTAGTGTTAGACTGTAGAAAGATAGGCAGTACCCAGGTCTATTTCTTCCAGGAAAATCAACCCAAAAGAATTTGTCTCAACTCTGGACTTCAGAGTATAAGCAGGTCTCCTTAGTTCCATGTTCTCACCATGTACTAAAAATGCCCCTTGAATTGTCATATATTACATTTCATTTCACTTGAAATGAATGTTTTAAGTAAAAAAAACCTCCCTGGAACTCTAGTTCCAGTTTGTTCTCAACTCCCATCCTTGCCTCAACCCCCAGTCCAATCTGTGTAACAAACCCCCAGCTGATGCTTTCCAAAAGCAAAAGTCAAGATCCAGAATCTTAATTTTTTTTTTCAGTGTTGCAGCTGACAACAAAAAGTCTCTCAGGAGCTGGATTTTCCCTCCTTGCTACTCAGGAAAAGCAGAGAGGAAAAAAAAAAAGCAGTCTCAACATTAATTTTTCATCTTATAACTATCTTGCTTTATTTCATCATTATTAGTTAGACCTGATCTGATTCTTGTCATGTTGACATGGAAATCAGAAGACAAAATCTGACAAAATCTAGCTGAGAGAAGCACAAGGGAAGTGGTTAATGCTTATTGTTACCTCTTTGTATTTGCCTAATCATATGATAACTACAATGAAGTAAAATCTGCCTTGATATCAATATTTGATTTTGTTGTAAGAAAAGCAAAGGTGTAAACCTGCCTCTGTATGGCAGTCTACAGAGTGAAATTACTGAGAAAACAAAGAAGGAACTTGGAAGGAGTTGATAGGCTATACAGAATGCCTTATTAGTGAGAATTAGTTGTCAGATAACTTTGTGCTAGTCTTATCTCTTTTATTTCCAGATAGGAAAGGTTTAAGTCTGTAAAGAAAGTCCCAAAATGCTTCTCCCATTTATCTCATTTCTTTCTCTCTTTCTCATTTCTAATTTAGAGTAGGTCTTTGGCTCCACCCTTTGATCATTTAAGGGAGAAAAAGGTGGGGTTTTTTAGGGTGATGTTTTTTTGTTCTGTTTTGTTTTGTTTTTCCTTATGTTAGAAGTGTTTGACCCTCCTCAGTTTTATAGAAATATCAATAGTAAGGCCTGATGGATTGTGAATCTTTTCAACATCATGTGAGACTTACCAATACCATCAGCCATCAGAGAGCAACTCCTAATTCCTAACCCCAGTGATGAGATGTTCACAGCTGAGTAGGCTGGATCAGGGAGAGCCTTCCCTGTCTTACCTGGCTGGCCTTTGTTTATCATGAAGGAGGTAGCCAGAAGGGAAGTATTGAAAATTTAACAAAGACTTTGTTTATCAAAAAAATTCACTTGTCATTGGAGACAAGTAGATGCTAATAAGTACCAGAAAAGCACCTATAGTTTAAATAGTATTAACAAATAACCCCTCCTTCCTTAATTGGTGTATGCTACACAGGAACTGAGTTTTGAATGTACAAGCAAATGTTAAAAGTTGTTTTCAAGCCTTACTCTCTGCTCAATAAGACATCAAAATGTTGTCACCCAATCCTTTTTACTTTATTTTGTAGTTCAATACTTTGATCATTCCCCTCTGACATGATTCCTGCTGTACCAGATTAGCTAGCAGCAAGTTGCTAGCTGGATGAAAAAACCCTTTAATGGGTTCTGTTTAGTACTTCATCTGTAAATCATTTATGTAAAGAAAATGTAACCAAGTCACAAATTGGCAGATAATTTCTTAGACATTTGTGTTGGTTATGAAATTATTACCCAGCTTTCTCTCATGCTAAATACTCTTTAAAATGTTGATATAAACATTTTGTTTAAAGGAAAACATATAGAGGAACATTTGAGGAAGCTATTTTTTCTTTGAGAAAATAGTATACTTAAACACAGGAAATGCACTCCCTCTAATCCACTGAAAGTCAGTAAAGCAAATTATGTGGTGAAATAAGGAAAAAGACTATTTCAGTTGGAAAGATGGGAGTTGGTATATGTAGCTGTGGAACAGTTTAGAAGACAAAAAATAAGAGGTGAAAGGAGGGGCCAGAAAAAATTTTAGCATTGTAGCAAGAGACCTTTAAGAAAAGCATCTTTCAGTACAGAAAGGATCTGGGTGAAGAAACCATAGGTATTATTTCTTGGTTGAGACTATTTCTACATTACTTTTTGTTGGTACAGGCTTGAGCCCTGGAGGAAGAGAGTTGGGATTATTGAAGAAACAAGAGGAAAGGTCTTTTTGAGGACTCTAATCTGATTAAATGTTAGGAAGCAGAAAGGTGAGTTTTAAGGTCACTTCAGAGGGGAAAAGAGTCACAAGTGGAGGCTCCCAGAGGTCAGTGCTAGTACCATTCCTATTCAACACCTTCATTAATGACCTGGAGAAGGGAGTTTGCAATGAAATCTCCAAGTTCGTGGACTTTAAGGATTTCAAATGGCACACTGGTGAAGAAGAACTATTAAAACACTGCAAAATTGAGTGAGGGCCAAAAATGTGTCAAATGAAGTTCATTATAGATAAATGTACAGTAATGCAACTACAGAAAACTGAATTTAAACACACATACTGCTGATCTTGTAGTCGTGACACAGAAAAGAAAATTTGAGAGTTTTCACCAGTTTCAATTCTCTGAGGCAATTGGTTCAATGCAAAATGTCAGCTAGAAAAGCAAAAAATTGTCAGACATGGTCAGAAAGAGTTTTGAGATCAACACAGGGTATCATTTTACTGCTATGTAAAGCCTTAAAGAACCCTCAACTGAAGTGCAGTAGGTCATCCTGAGCTCTGTGGAGGACACAGAACAATTATGGAAGAGGGCAACTGAAATTATTGAGGGGCTGACAGCTGTTGTACTGCAAGGACAGAATAAAAAGACTAGGATCTTCCAACTAGGAGAGGTAAAACCTGAACATATTACACCTGGTGTTTGCAAGGAGTGCATTTGTTATTCAACAAATGCAGCAACAGCTGATTTAGGGATACTCACTGAAAGTAGCAACAGATAAAACTGGGGAAAAAGGAATTTTTTAGATCATGGATGGTGAACGCATTAAACTGTTGCCATGGGAGGTTGTGGAGAGGAGACAGATGGAATCATCAGGTGGAAAACAGGCTTGGAGAAAATTCCAACAAGGCCAAGGCAGATGCTAAAGACAGAGACAGGGGTGAACCTCTGAAATCCCTAATCCAAAGATAGCATCTGCTGGGAGAGCAAGAGAGGAATGAGGTGCAGGCAGTGGCCAGCCCGATGTGCTCTCCTGTGCTAGGAACAGACTCTGATGTGGCTGAAGACAGTGGCTGACTAGTGGGTCTGACCCAGCAGAACACCTGCTGTGCTTTTGGGTTAGACTTGGGTGTAAGGGAGGTTTCTCCTTACAACTCTTTGAGGTTTTGCTCTGGCTACAACCTACAGAGCACATATGGCAGTCTTGTCATTGTTCTCCAGCTGAATGCACAGGGCATGCAGTGCTTCACAGGTTAGAGTGACTGTATTTGGGTAGATGTAGCAACAAGGAATGTCTTCAGCAGTGCAAAGATCAGAGTGATTTTAGTTGTAAAACAGCAGGTAAGGAGTTCCAGTGAGTGCTTTAAACTTGGTAGGTTTTAAAGTTCAAAGCAAAAAGATTTCCCTTGTTTATATGGGTTATATACATATTTCCATCTCTTGTGTATCCACTGATGCTGTCATGTTTCTATTCAGAAAGTAGTATCTTTTGTGGTTTGGGCTGCATAGATGAACTTCTTTCCCTGAATATTTTCAGGTCTGGATTTTGTTGTCATGGATGTCTACTTTGCTACTGTGGCTTTTACTAAGTAAATGACACCATACAAGGTGGCTCAAAATTAGTGTTTTGTAAATTAAAACCATAAAATTTAATTTGGAATTTTATTTATACCAGTCTTCAGAGTAGCCATGCCTTGCTACAGCCACAAATGTTCCTTTCTGTTCTTTATATTTTTGCCTTTCAAATAATATAGCTGTTTGGAACATTCTCTTTAGTGCTACACTTCATGTGTTACTGCTGGGGCAAAAAAAGATATTTTCACATCTTCTACATTTGCAGATGACTTGCTGCCAGAAGAATTTCACTATTTTATAAATGTGCAGATCTCAATGGTTGTCAGAGGGTTGCAGAAAAGT
Organism: Leptocoma aspasia; assembly: GCA_013399835.1. NCBI lineage: Eukaryota > Metazoa > Chordata > Aves > Passeriformes > Nectariniidae > Leptocoma > Leptocoma aspasia. The sequence continues at coordinate 1,232,331 of VXAX01005262.1, read as the reverse complement.
GTGCATTTCAACTTATTAACATTTGCATTTGATTCAAGATATTGATGATTTTGTTAGTCGCTAAGGGACATCTACCTTGAAAGTTAGACAGATCATGCCTCATTTTTTTCACTCTGTTTTACCATCACAGCACCATCAGTTTTACTGTTAATTGAGTTGTAATTAAGAAACGTTGAAAATTGGTTGAGTGCATGTTTATATTGTGGATTTTCACTGGCGTAGCTCTGTTAGCCGGGCAAATTGTGCTCTGCTAGCTGATCCTACTCCAACTCACAAGTCTGGATTTCTCTGAAATGAGACAAGATGCTGCTTGGCTTTTATTTTTCACATTACCTTGTTATAAGTGAGCAGAGGGAGCATAAAGGAGCACCGATCTTTGTTATGGGTGCTCCAGTTCACATTCTTCTATATTTGCTTAAATTGCTAACGAAGACAGGCTTGTGCTAATCTGTGAACTTTAGCTTGCTTTTGTTGTCTCTGCTGTGGAGGCTGTTCCCTCTGCAAGGCGGGCGAGGTAAAGGACTGCAGGCAATAATGTCTTAAATCATTGCAGCAGTTTCCTTTGCCCGAGTCTGTTATATCTAAAAAAAAATGGATTTTTAGCAATGCTACTTTTTTAACTCTTGTAAGAATGAGGCAGTGCTAGATTCAGTCTGAAAATACAGCAACATCTGCTTTAGAAGCTTTACAGTGATAGTGTGTTATACTTCATAGTATGCAGGCTCCTATAATCTGTTTATACAACAGTAATGTGATACTAATATAGCTATGGTCTAATTGTTGTGTAGATATGCTCTGATTGAATTAGCTGCAGTGTGGCTCACCCAGGATAGGAGAACAGGGATTATACTTTATTGATTGGACTATTTCTTACTACCATTGTTTTTACTTTTAAGAGTTTCAAGCTGCTAATTCTACTTCAAAACCTCCTAACTGTATTTCACTTAATTCCCCTGCATCCAGCAGCCAGAAAAAATGGATTCCTCTTTTGAAAGGTGCTCATTAAATACTCTTACACACCAAAAAGTCTGAGAGAAAATGTCAAAATGCTGGACAGAGGCAAAACCTTGTTGCATCCTTTTCTGATTCGTGTGAGCCTTTTTTGCCTCTTGTAATGTGAATAGAATAACTGGACTGGTATTGTGATGTGTCCACCTGAAAAGGCTTACAGGCCTGCTTTAGCCTTCTGAAGGAAGGCTTGACCATGGCAGCTCACACCAAGGCTCACCCATGAGGTGCTGACTAAATCAGCAGGAAGGTGGTGTCACCTTCTGTGTTGCTGCAGCTCGGTTACCAGTGCCGCCTGAACGAGCTAGTTTTGGTACAGCATATGAGAGCTATGAAGCAGTCAGACCTTGGGTCAAATTCAGTTGGAGGTACAAGTGTCTGGTGAACTGTCTGCTTTTGCCGTATCCCTTTACACAGAAAACCAGAAAGGTGTTTGCATAAATTTTGCCTATTAATGTCCTTGAATTTCCTAGATCTTTAGGCAGTTTTGCTCTGTTCCTGGATACACACCCTTCTAGATTCAGGGCATAGTAGTGAAGGTCTCATTGTGCAGATGCAACAGCACCAAGATGCTTCCTTGATGCAGGCACCCTGTCCCCTGTGCTGGAATGCTTTCCACACAAGTCAGCCCCTAGCTGAGAGCCTTGGAGCGGGCACTGCCTGCTGGGGCCTGAAACAATAGCTCTGACAGATGTGACAGGCTCATTCATTTCAGCACTATTAATGCTGATACTTAAGTTATACTGTAAATTCATGTGCTATTAACTATTTCACTGCTCATCAGAAGCACGTTGGAGCAGGATTAGAAACAGCTGCAAAACCTATGAGCCAGAGCTCATTAGGTACCAGTAGTACCAGTGTCAGAAATGAGCCACCTCTTTACCTCAATCAAGAAGGAGCCAATTGTCACATTGGGACAATAAGTTTTCCCACTCCTGTGTTTTTCTGTTTCTCTGTAGTTGTTTTCATTATTTTCTTCTGATGAACAAGGGTTAAGAAACACACTGACACATACAGAGTTTTTTGAGCTGTTGAAAATGAGAAGCCCATAAAGCTGATTGAAACAGTCAAATCCAAGTGATGGGAACTTGTCACCATGGAGCTCAGATCATATTGAGAATGTCTGCAGTAAAAGCAGTGTATGACTTCTACAATAGTAGAAGAAGAGATGGATTATTCTGCAGCCAAAACCTGGAAAGGACTATGTTTTGCTCTGATGCTGCCAATGGGTTGTACCACAATAATATGGTCTTACCCTTGGGGAAGTGCCTAACAGAAAAGAGGTGACAACAAATGGCAACAGGGCAGCCTATGAATTTTTTGTAGCTGCTAAAGCAAAGCATATATTACTAGACTGATTATGCTAATTTCTAATACACTGCACAGGGTTAAACTTTTAGCCTAGTCCAGTATAGCTTATCTGCTTTCCCTCTATGCTTTCTATAGAGCTGTACAGTGTGATGATAAACCAGAGAAAGCTGTTGCTTCCTTTTGATCACCCTTATTTGTAATGTGAAAAGACAAGCCTTATTTTTATTCTTTGTGGTGCTGTTCAGTAATGCCTGTTTGGAAAAGGCTACCAATAATGCAACACAGAGTCACTGCAGATTTCCATCTCTGTGCCCTACCTCTGCATTGATCAATTTTTCTCATACCCGTAGAAGAGGCATTGCTGCTTTAGCACATAGGTATAAGCAAAGAAATTCATTACTAACCATGAATCAGAGTACTTGTCTTGTTTCAGGTTTGTTTCTTATCTGGTTATTTATGATCAGTGTTTAATTTTCTTTCTTAATTGATGCACTTGTAACACTGGGGAAATTCATGTGGACCTCTTCCCCTTTTGATAAACCAGAAACAAAGAAGTAAAGTTACAAAATGTGTACAGGGTCACAGTTGTAAGGCATGTAGTTTTAATTAAGTTTTAACTAATTCCCTTTATCTTGTCATAGTAATTATGACTGTACAAGTCATGTCACATTAATATGTGAAAGCAGCACTTTGGCATGGCTGGTCAAGGAACAAAGCCTTTATGACCTGCCTTGTTAAATTAAACCAGAGAGACTGATCAACTTGTATTTTGCTACCTCCTGTGATAAATTATGTTAAAGATAAAAAAAAGTGCCAAAGGGTCAGCACATACTGGTGCTAAATATTGCTGAACTACAGCAGCAAACAAATTGAGAGAAGAGTTCTTGTAGACCTTTTAAACACCCTGGGCTTTGATAATGAAAAATGAAATGTCATGTAACAATGAAGTAGCTTAAATGAATTGATAATGCTTGAACAAATCTAAACTTTATCCTTTTTGTATGATACAGTTGGATACTCTAGAGTTTCAACTAATTTTTCTATCTTCTGTTTAAGCAGAGGATGTTTTATATGGAGCACACCTATGAGGTTAGCTAGGGTGTGGCTCCACAGTTCATTTGCTGGTTTCTACTACCAAACCATCAGACACTTATTGAGAAGAACGAGTGCAATGTAGACTTCTCAGACTTTGCTAGGGCATCTGTTTGGAGAAAGCTACTTTTCAGCATTGCAGGAAAGTTGTTTGAAAGGAGTAAAATACTATAAATTTGTGTTCTAGCTCACTTTGCAGTAGATTTCCTATATAGGCAAGCTCATATCAGCAGCCTTGTAGCTTAGCTAAGTCATCTTCAGTTTCAGCCTTTGTGCTGACTTATGTATGTTTGAACTATAGCAATTCATCTCTTTATTACAATGTGAAATCATGGTCATAAAAACTTGAAAAAGGATTAATACCTTGTGTCAAATTCTTGATGGTGATATTCTGCTTCATCACCTCACCCCCCACCCCACCTCACATGGACACACTCAAGGAGCAAAAGAGAAGTGCCATTTTTCTCATGCTATGCCAATAACTACTGGAGGGGTGCCACACAACCCCTCTGATTGCTATGTCAGTCTTTATCTTTCTGAGTAATTTTTTGTTGTCAATATCTGTAGTGTCTGCTTCTGCTGTTTATGCATTAAGCTGCTGTAGGGACAATTTTTGAAACCCTGGTTGGATTCTCAGCTGAGGTCTATGGCCTTTTCATAGCAGAGACTTTAATCAGTTTTGAAATTCAGTCCTCTTTTCCAGGAGGAATATGCTGAGTAATAGCAGCACATCATTGCCACAACATCTTGCAGAAAGATTCAGAGAGACAGCCTTGTTTTCTTTTCTCATTTCTGCATTTATTTCTTTCCAGTACCTTGCGAACAAAAAGGACCAAAAAACCATTTCTTTTCTTTTTCATACAAAGACATCCAGGAAAAGGGTATGCTTTAGGTCCTTCTGTCTGTAGGAGCAGCTTCTGTTGGGTGGTGTTCTTCAAAAATGAGGAGATAGATTATGTAGGAAATTACAACATGACTCCATTTTACTACATACAAATTTTAACATTATGTACTTAAGTTTTACCTACATATAGAAAAAACATTGCAGGCAAAGATGGACTGACTTTGGAGGGTAAGTAATCAGGAAAATGACAAGTAAGAATAAGAGGCTTATTTAAGAGTCTGTTTGAGGTTGCCACCTGTTTGTCCACACCAAGATTGGGAAATTGCCTATAATTGCCATGCCAGTAAAATGAAACACCGTATGTTTTGAGGGCACTCAGAGCATCCAAGACTTGTAAGATTATTTGTTAAAAAACATAGCAAAGACCACAGAACTTAAATAGAAGAAAATATAGTAATTTACAGACACTTAGGTTAAACTTTACAAAGACTGAGAAAAAAAGTAGCTGATGTGAACTTCCAAAAAGTAACATTTTCCCACCATTTCAGTTAGCATTTCTTAAACTATAAGACACCAAGTATCTTTTGGCTGCAAAATAGACCCAACATCTAATTTAGAAATCTTTTAAAATAAATTAATTATGCAGGAAAGTAAGCATACACTTACTTTGACAAGAGACATATTTTACACGCACTTGTATGTTGGGCATTTAAAAAACTGTCTGCTCAGGAAACATTTAATCAGACTCTCCTATATTTTTTCTGTAGCTCATTTGGAAGTTAAATGGCCCAAGAGCAACTTTTGCCATGGTCGACAGAATAAGTGAATGTTTTTTGAGAAAGCATTATCTTGGGAGTGTTTACAAATCTCTGTAAAAGGAGTGCCTGTAAAGGTACTTTCTACTGAAATAAAAGATAATTGTATTTTTTTTACTAAGTTTTCAAAACAATGTGCAAAAATATCATCTTGCTTCTCTCAGACCTCTTCTCTACTTCCAGATTCACAACTAGCAATACACAGCAAACCTGCATACTTACTGATGTTGTTTATTGCTGCACAATATGCAAACAGGAAGCACCTGGGAGATTAAACCTCAGTGTGGGTTGTTAAAAGGGCAAGAAATCTTGGGACCCTGAGAAGGTGACTGCTGATAAACTGAGACCATATGAAGTATCAGAATTATGGATCAAGCTAGTGATTGGCAGGATTCTTTCTTGACTAGAGGATTGTAATGAAAGTTAGTGGGAAGTAGTGATTCAGCAAATGTGAAAGTTCTGTCTGTTTGTGAAGAGGGAAGGCCTGACTACATCCTGGATGTGCCCTAAAATGCATTGCTAGACTTTCATAAATCAAGCTTCTAGTGTTTTTATGCTTGTTTATTGTTAATTGTGATGAAAACTTATGGAAGTTGCTTTTTGCTCTCCAGATAATTATCTCCCACTAATTATTGAAATGTGAAGGTTTGTGGACACTCTTTAGCAGTTAGGGGGAAAAGTACGTGTTAGGAAAGTTTTCAAAAGCATCCGTGTAATTATTAGGATTATTTTTATTTTTTTTTTCCCCCCTGGTCTTGAGTTTTAAGTGAATAGGCTTTTTAGCTTTGTTTCAGCTTGCTCTCTATTACAGAAAGAATTTTCACCATCTGACCCTGCATTAATCTAAGCTATGAAAGACTTTAATCAGATGCTGCAATGTGCCCATTTCCTGCAGGCTCCTAACATGAATTGGAACCTGCTGGAAACAGAAGCTGACTTTCTTGGTAATTCGTTGTTCAAAGTGAGCAGGAGATCTCAGGAGTGGCACCTTTTATGCCCCAGCAGGAGTGGAACCCCTGCTTCACTGGAGAAAAAAAAAAACAAAACAAAACAAGATGCAGAAACATTAAGAGTGAAATGAAAGTTTAAGGAAATAAAGTCTAAAAGTAAGAAGGGAGTTGGGTAGAGGTATTAATGCAAGTCTGATGGAGCGTGCTTTTCAGGATCATGCCTTTTACTTCAGACATTCCTACCTGCTTGCAGAGCTTGTCAGTGTAGAGGGTCTGCAGTGAAAGGTGTGCCAGCATCCCTACCTTACAGCCAAAATAGGTTCTTAGTAGTATTAATTATAATAACATTAATTCTAATCTTGTTAATCTTAATCTATATTATTAACCTTGTTTCCATCACAGAACAACTAATACTTGCTCAACCCTGACTGCACCCAAATCCATATCTGGAAGTTAAATCTGAATACTGAATAATCTACATTCTAATCTGTATCATTCCCTGATAGTTAACATTTTCTGCCCATCTGCCATAAAATCAGGGAACATTTTCTTTGTAATGTAAAGAAAAATAATCTATACTTTAAAGGGTTTAGTGAGCTAGTGACATTATAAGGATTTTTTTCTTTGGAAGAAGAAAACCAGTATGCACTTTCCTAATGTAATCTTTATCCCAGTGCATTTCAAAGTTCCTCAGAAAGGAAAAAGATCTGCTTTTCCAGTTCCCCAGTTCAAGCAATATTTGTTCAAGAACACCATCCTACCCCTCTAAAGCAGAAACTAACACAAAACAAACCCAACAACAACAAAAAACAACCCAGATTTTACAGCTTGGAGAATAGGAAACATAAAATTCCTATTTCAGAGCCTAGCCAGTGTGAGTCAAAACCAATTGAACCAAAAGTAAGAGGTGCAAAAAGAACACTTGTGTCTGTACATTTAGTGGAAAGGAAATAACAATAACAGCATTCTAATTGTAAGATATTCCTTTTAATTTGTGTTAGCACTGATGCTGGTCAAAGATTAGCCTAGAAAAAGCCACTCCCTGCATGTCCTGCTTACTCAGCTCAGTGCAGCAGCTGTTCCAATAAGCAATTTGATGTTTAGCACCTGAGAATTTGCTCTCTCCTTCAGCCAGGATTGCAAGCTCAACAAAATTTATAAAAGCATGAAATTTCATAACTCTTTTTCCCTAATGTAATAGCCATAGAAAATCTTGGTTATGGTGCATTCGTTAGCTTTCTAGTAATATTAATTTTTATATCTTAAAGCTTTCCTTTTTTTTTCCCCCCAAACAATGAAAATTTCTTCTGTGCATCCAAAAGGAAGGATTTAAAAGAAAAAGAAGGGATGGGGGAAGAGTACCAAAGAAAGATTGTACTGATTCTCACCTCCAAATGGCTTGATAAAGATATTCTTAGCTTGTAGCCTACAATCAACAGTTTACTATTATTCACAGCTAAAAATTATGAAATAGAAAATTAGTTTTCATCATATTTTTTGGGTTTATTTTAAAAATGAAAAGTATTTATTTCTCACATTCTCAAAATCTGAATTCACGTAACTTATAGCTACTCTCAAGTGGACTTCCCTCCAAGTTTCTGGGTTTACTCTTCCAGTTTTTTCAGCTCCAGCAGATTTCAAATTAATGTCATTATATGAATTTTAACTTAAATTCCTCAAGTCTTAATGGGACTTATTGTTGCTGCTTTCTCATTATTGCTTCAGAAATGTTGGCTCAAACATACTGAAAGATTTCAGGAACAAAACCGTAAAGCCACTTAGGAAAAGAGTTCTGTTCTAGAGAAATATTTATTAATATTTTCTGTATTGCATGGATTCTTCCCAGAGTGGCATTGCTTCCTTAGGTATGACAAACTGTTCACCAATCCAATTTTTCCTGGCTTTGCTTCTACGCCCATCCTTGGCTGCTTTTATTTAGGCTCCTCAGGCTCTTGCCACTGAGATTTGTGGGTGTTGGGTACATGGAGGATGTAGTCTGAGAAACAGGAAAGGTTTTGTGAAAGCAAGATTTGTCAGAGCAGTTTCACCTAAGAGCCCCTCAAAATATGTGTTAGATCCTTTTCAAGTGGATATACTACTAAGTCTGGGTACAAAAGGGAACTTCTTGTTTGTTTCCAAGCCTGTAATCTCTGTGGCATTAAACTTTGGTGGGATAGGTGGAGGAAAAGGGAAATGGGGAGAGGAGGGACAAGGTTAAAATTCTCTCTCACTGGATGCAGCAGTTATTTCTCAAATGTTGCATTGCTTTTTTCTGAACTGTTTAGCAGTCACCAGAAGTACGAAGTCACACCTTGAAAAAATTCTGATGGGGATGAGAGAATTAAAAAACCCCAGTAATGAATCATCAGTTTCTTTTATGATTTACTGCTAAAAAGGAATATTTCATCAGCTGTACAAGCAAGAAAATATTGCTGTCAGCTCTGTAGTTGTTGCTCTTGGAAAAATCTTAGTGTGCACCAGAATAGATCAAAGCAAACCCATCCTCATATTGGAATTAAAAAATGGGTTTGTAGTTTGTTAACTGATTTACCAGGATTACTAAGAGTTTCTGGGCCTATTTCCTGTGAGGCTCTAAGGCACTGAGGAGAAAGGATTTGAAAGCTGAAGGTGAGGTTTTCAATGATTGCAAGGTGGGTACAGGTGGAGAATATAAACCAAGGAGAAGGTGAAAAGGATCCTAACTATGGAGGATATCCTCTCTGAAGACAGATTTAGGACTCTTTATTACCCTATTTTCATCAGGCACAGCATGGTATGAAGACGATTTTACAAGATTATGAACTTTCATGGTATTTATGAGGAAATTTATACTCATTTTCTCAAGAAAAAGATATCTTCACTACTTTTTCAACAGAAATAAATTGCAAAATGCATCTGAAGCTCTTTTTAGTTCATTCCTATTGGAAGATACCACAGATCTGTAATTTGCTTGAAATTACTCTGTCTTCTGTTTCCTCTGTAGACTTCAGTGAGAGTTTGCTTTTATAATTGTTTTGGTCACAGCAAACACTTTCTGTTATGCCTCATATAGCAAAGGACTACTGTCTAAAAAATTCTGAGAGGAAATTTGGAAGTCAGGATTTTTTGTATCTGGCATTCTGTTAGAACAAAGGGATGAAGTTACAGGGAGGATTATTGTCTTCAGTATTTGTGCACTTTCTAGCATGACAATTTCTTAAATGCAGTTGCTTGGATGGTAGAAGATGATCCTTAAACAAGAATCAGCAACAGTATCTGTTAGTACACTGCTTATGTGTGTAGAAGTGTTTTCTGAGTATTAATGACTGTGGTATTAGAATAGCATTTGACAGATCCTGTCCTATGTAATTTCTGGATATGTCACTTTTCTTTTGTGGCTCATTCCATTCTTCACCTTTTGTCTATTCAGACTATAACTTTCTTGGAGTTAGGGGATTGTGCAATCATCATAATAAAAGACAATGATGAAACTATGAGAAATCTATTCCTTCAGAGGGTTTTCTAGACAGTGTTCCCATATGTGAAGTCATCCAGCATTCAGGAGCAGTCTGGTTTTACTTCTTCAGTGGCTTTGGAGACAAAAGCATTTTGTATCTATATGCAGATAAAAGTCCTTCAAAATTTTTTGGATCTCATTATTAATTCTGTGGACATGTGTATGCTATTTCAATGTTCAATGTTTTGTGATCATGCTACAATATTAAAAACAAAAGCTGTTGTAGAGAGGACTGTCAGTTGAGGCAGGCAATATAAACAACAGAAATAGTATGTTTACCAAGCTTGGCAAGATCTTTATTCGGAGGGGGTTTTAGTTAAATTAGTCGAAATGACAACACATTTGGAATGAAATGAGATTCAATGGCAAATTGAGATTAATCAAATGAATATGGCATGCCTTCAACTGATAATGAGGTTTGTGCAGATGTGCACTGCTTTCTCTGTTCCAGTGATTCCAAGTACACATGATGAGCTGAAGTGTGTAAAGTGTAGTACTAAAACTAGCTGTAACTTCACTGATCTCTTCTAACAAGAGCTTGCTTTTGCTTGAAACGCAACAACTACTCAAATTCCAGGAAAGAGCTGCTATTCAGCTTAGGAATCTCCTTTCATTTTCTGTCTTCCGGTTCTAAACTTGAAGTTCTCTACGTGTGCACATGGTGCCACATGACACAGGTTGAATGTCAGCATTGTGGCAGCCAGCTTCCTCTAAGGGACCTGTACTAATGATAGCTATTGATCCAGCGCTCAGGTAGCTCCAAGGCAAGACCAGCTTCAATGCTTTTCCCTTCTCCTGCCCTCTCATTTATAGTGAAGTTGCCCTCAGACATGGCTTTCACCCTTGGGGATGGAACCTACTTATTGGTTAAGTACCCTATGCATTCATTTATCAGATTTTACTGCTACGTTTTTATTGCATGTTTGTAGCTAGAATTTTCCACAAGAAGAAATCTTTAATATGACATGAAAATATCCACAGGCACCATTCATATTACTTCAGATGTGAAGATCTCGCCCATCAGTAGTACAATGCTGTGTAGAGCAAAGTGCTTTTGTGCTCAACATGGGGTAACTTTTATTACCTGAAAGAAGTTTTAGAGTGCTATTACAAAATAACAACTGTCTGGTTATGCTGTGTAGCCTCTCAGTATGTCTGTTGATTACCATACTATTAGAATATAAAAAAATTAACTTCAAATAATATTTTTATAAAGGGAAATTAAAATTTGACAAATTTGTATTTTTGAATATGATTATGAAAAAAACTCAGTTTAATATCTGGCTTTTAAGGAATTCAGAGTGCTACTAGGTAAACCTTTAGGCTTTGATTCTTCATTTTATGGAGCACATTAAAATTGAAGTAAAAGTAAAAAAATACATTTCACAGTATCTGTGCCATGCCTTGCCTCGAATTTTCAAATCAGTATGTTATCTGTGTATATTACGCATTATGCATATCTAAAGAAATGTGTACTTAATGGGTTTAAATAATGACCAGAGAAATGAATGGCAAAACCCACACAAATCCACCATCTATTCAGGTGGCCCTGTCTCTCAGCAGCAAATAGCCAGAGGCTCGAGGGTCCCTGGGAAGGTAACACTGTGTTTTCATGCTGCTGGCTGCAGCCAGAGTACTGACAGGACTAGATGGACCTGTGCTGTAAGTGCTGGCATCGTTACTCTAGAACACTAATTATAACCCCCTCACCCAGTGGATGGAAATTAAGCCATGTCCAGTATAGTTTCAGTGAACTTCTTATGAATAGTGAAATGGAAAATTCTACAACATATTGGAGTTTCAAGATATTTGCTTGTTTGGAATACGGAAGAACATGTAACTCCATTTTTTTCACCCCCTCCTTTTAAAACAGAAAGAAAACAGGTGATATGAAAATCTGAATCTAAGTAATTTGTATTTTCCATCTCTAAAATAATCTTCGTCACAGAGATAAGTCTGCATGGTACTTTGTAGACAGAATTTGTTATATATATATATAGTTAACTTGAGGTAGTAATTTAGAATCTAGTCACTGCTGAATGATTTTCCTCTTAAATGCCTACTATGCAGTTTGAAATTTAAAATATTTGAACCATATTTTTGGTGATCAGTCCTGCTAAATAAAAAATGTTGCATATAAAATTGTTGTGCTAAATAGCTTCCTGGAAAAACACAAGAATATCCATCAAACAGTAATGAAATGTAACCTGATCATTTCAAAAGGTTTCCGCACAGAACTTCCTGGAATGTAGTGTAACATCTGTAAATGCTTCTGATGCCTGGGACCCTGTTCCTAGCACAGGCATAGACTTCATCCAAAAAGAGCCTTTTTTACTTAAAATGTGACACAGAGAGATAAACCAAGAGAGAGAGAAAGGAAGTGACGGGTGATTTTGAACCATTAATATGTTAGGCATGTCAAATGCCCCACGGAGCCATGCAGTGCCTTAACCAAGGATTAATTTAGTCTGAACCATAAACTAAAGATAAAACAAAATTGCTGTGAAATGCTAATAAAAAATTTTCTTCCAAAGCTTCTCTATCAAGCAAATCTTAAGAGAAGAAAATGTTCCACGGCTAAAGACTGATTAAAGAGCTAAAATGAAATGAAAGAAAGAAAATAATAAAAATCCAAAATAATGCAGAAAACAGAACTGTCAGTGCTAGGTATGCTAATAACCTTACTGCTAAATCACCGGCTTTCAGATCGCTTGTACTTCATAAGTTTTGCCTTTCTGTGAAGATAAAGACATTGAAATAAATGGGATGGATTTAAGGCGAGGGTGGGGTTAATAATCTGATCAAGAACAAGAAGAGATAAACCTCAGTTTAACTAAGATTCACATGAATAAATGTAGGGATTGACATTATGGTGGTTAACACCAGGAGACAGTCTCCTTTTGGGACACGAGTAGCTGTGCCTGGAAATGGTATTCTAACATTTAACCAGGTTGAGAAAAAAAATCTCCAAGTAATTGAACTGGATGGATAAAGCTTCATTTTTTTAAGGAATTCCCAGTGTCCCCAATTAAAAAAAAAACCTCTCAGTACTCTGTCAACAACTCGGCTGTTGGTTGTAAAATGCCAGGAACAGATTCAGTGAATGATTGTTGTTGTGATTGCCAATATGTTTAAAATAGAACAAGAAAAGACAGTGTATAAAAAGCTCAAAATAACAGTTCATAGGGTTGGGGTTTTTTTCCTTAAAAAAAAGAAAAAAAAAGCTAACAAGAAACCAAAATAAAAAGGCAGAAGTAATAGAAGTTAGTATGTCTGTAATATTTAGTAATGCTGGGTGTATTTATCCTGTAAGAGATAAAAACTCTCTAAACAGAAAAATATGTATAAATAGTAACCCTTCACAAAATTCCAGTACAGAGATACGTCTTTAGTTTTTATGTGAAACTCAAAGATTCTGTTGCATGCATATAAGCTACACATTCCCAACTATAACTTGAGCATCCACTTCCATGCCTTGGCAGACCAAATGAGAAATGCTGAAAGATGGTCTTAGCAAATGTTAACATTACAATGCAAATGTTAACATTTGTGTATGCCTTGGCATACACAGAAATGTTTTTGTGCTTGACCCTGTACTGTACTTAAAAACCCAACAAAACTGCACTTTGCACCGAAGAGAACTGTGCTGGAAAATCACTAAATCTGACCCAAGACTTGACCCTATGGCCTCAAAGGGAGTATGTGTTGCTTGGTGAGCTGAAGCCAAAGTGCTCATCCTTCAACCGCTGACCTTCTGAAACGCAGCATGATTATTCTAGAGAAGGTTAATTATTTTCAAAGAATGAATTAGGTTTGTTTGTATTGTTTTGTTTTGTTATTTTCCCAAGAGTTCTAAACATTAGAACCTTCATAAAGAAGACTGCCATGAGACCAATCTCTCTGAATGGATGTGGGTGTTTTGGCCCTGAAGAATCAGAGGGCTATAGCTGGAGGCTGTGTGGGACAATTCTATCTGGCAGAAAGCAAACTGGTGTGTTCTGAGAAGAAAGGAAGGGGAAAGAAGATCACCAGCAGAGCACTCTGTGAGGAAATGATGCACTTCCCCACAGTATCTTCTTCCTTGTCTTTGTACATCATATTAGGGTAGTGATTTTTCAGGAACATCTCTGGGAATGAGGGGGTTTCTTTGTGGCCATTTTTTGAGGGATTGCTGACTTGTGCTCTCTTCCTGGAAACAAAAGAAAACTTTTGTTCTATGAAGTTCAGTTGCTAAATATACTGACTTCATGTCATAGAAAGAAAATATTGGTGACATCAGGAGATGAGTGGTTCAGGATTCCTTTGGTTCCTGTTCACACTGTAAAGAAGGTGGTATTTGGCCTAGGATCCGCTTAAAATGTTTTTCTCCTTCCCTGTTTATATCAGACATCAGGTGCTTTCAGTGACCTCCATAAAACAGATTGAGCAGAAGAAAACTGGCTCTGCTGCAGCCACCCCGTGGAAAATCAATCATTCTCCTTGGCAGTGCAGAAAAAAAAACCCAAAAAAACCCAACAAACCCAGACAAACAAACACAACCCAAACACCACCCTGTGCCATACATCAAGTTTCACAGACTTTGCCCAGCTGGGCAGCCCTATGGCAGAATTTTTAAGTAACAGTTTTGGGAAAGACCCAAGCAGTGGGAGTGCTATTAAAGGAAAAGCTTCCTCATTTGGGGCATCCTCCACCTCTGTGTATTCAGGACAGCAGCATTAAAGATCAGAATTAAGATGGACGTAATTTGGTTGCTCACTATATATATCATACACATTTCAAAAATACCAGATTCAAAAGAAGGATCCAATGTGCCTAACTATTCAGGATGCAATTATTATGAAACCTATTTAAGCCAAAACATAGGTTATATAAAGCTTGGATTATATAAAACCTTTATTTAAAAATGCAAATGAAATAGTTCCATAAATTCTACTGGTTAACAAAACCGGTTTCCTGAACTATAAAACTTGGAATGTCTAGTTCTTAGCTAAACCATTTTTTACTTTATAGACATTCAGAATTTTAATTTATATCTCTTCTCTTCTCTTCTCTTCTCTTCTCTTCTCTTCTCTTCTCTTCTCTTCTCTTCTCTTCTCTTCTATCACAAACCTGATGCAGAGGCACATGTAAAGTCTGGGGACAAAAGGTCTTGGGTATGGAATGAACTTTGAGAGGACATTAGGTGAATTGAAAGTGACCTTCTTTAAGACAGGTGTTAAAACCTCTGTGTCTGATAAAGTCCTACCATCAAAACTACAATGTCACTTGCAACACCAAGCACTCACACTTTTTAAAATAATTACCATTCTCTAAAATATCACTAAGAGCAGAATATTTTTACAGCCCCAACAGACAGAAGGGCCAGAAATCCCACATGCTTTGCTAGAGATTTCATTAGCACTAATAATTTTTATATAGAAACATTCACATTCTCCAATAGCTGGTGACAGTACAAACACACAGATAAGAGGAAGAGGGGTTTTAATGCTGTAAGAAGGTTTAATTTTTTCATTGTCTTGCCTTTCAGTGTAAATTCTGTAGGCTTTCACAAGTACTGATCACTTAGAACATAAGGGACGTGGAAGCCTTGTGCTGGATGAAATAATTTTGAGATGTCTGACTGTGATATATATAAAAGACAAGAATGTGATGAATTTTTAATAGAATTATTTTAATTAGAATTATGTTTTCTTAAACATTTTATACCAGGAAAGTGAAACTGAATATGAAAAAACATTTTCTTTAGAGCCAAATCCTTTTTCCAAGGGTCATGGCCTTATAGCTAAACTTAATGTACAATTATTTCACGGATTCTTGTAAAAAAGTCCTTCAGTTTTCTGAAGAGCAGCAAAATTATTCTTTACTTGTTACCCCAGCCCTTTAACTGTAGCTCTGCAGAAGTAACCTGCATTGGACCTGCTTTTAGCTCTTATTGTCCTCTCCTCCCCACCCCACCTCAGCACAAGATTTGATGCAAAGTAAGTTCAAAGCAGGATAATGAGGCAATTTTGCAGATGCTTAAGGGCAGTGCTGCAAGCATGGGCAGTAGCATGGAAAAATGTACAGGTTTTATTTGATAAGAAATGAAATGGGCACGATAGACTGATCTATTGGATCAAGTCCAGTTGTCCTCTCAGCTATGAACAGAAGGATTTTTAAGTGGTGATGGGTGGTATGCATCAGGTAGAGATAGAAAAAAAAAAAAATTAAAGAATGATGTAATGCCTGGAAGGAGGTTGTAGCAAGGGGGAGCTTGGTCTCCTCTCCCAGGTAGCAGGAGCCAGAATAAGAGGAAATGGCCTCAAGTTGTTCCACAGGACTTTTAGATTGGATATTAGGAAAATTTCTTCACTGAAAGTGTGGTTAGGCATTGAAACAGGTTGCCCAGGGAAGGGGTGGAATCACTGTCCCTGGAAGTGTTTGAAAGCTGTGTGGATGTGGCACCTGGGGACAGTTTAGTGGTGAACAAGGTGGAGCTAGGTTATCAGTTGGACTCAATCTTTTTCCAACATTAATGCGTCTTTTCTTCTAAGAACTGGATGAAGATGGGAAAAGAAGATTAAAATGGTTGAGCTGTTTCTGTTGACTTGCAGTTTTCCTTTCAAAGAGAAAAGTGGCAGCCTCTGGAAGCTTGGTTTGGGGATGGGAGCTACACTGACCTGGTGCGTCAGACCTGCTGCTCTGCTTGGCTTGTCATAAATTCCCTTCCACCCCTCCAGTCAGCATGAAAATTTTTACTTGGTTTGGAGATTTTCTTCTTGCTGCTAGATTAGCTTGTCTTTGCTTGAGCTTGCACCAGAATCATATTTTGGAGCCTTTTTATGGTATGAGCTCTGCTTCCTCAAAGTGGGCTCTGCGTTAATGCCCAGTAAAACATCTCAGTTTTATGGGGAATGGTAAAGCTTTCGAAAAAAAGATGCAGCTCAGGAGGAGTTTAAGATCTATGAGGTTTTTTGTAATGATGATGCTTTTGGGTATACAAATTAGAACAACCCAAACCCAGAAGAGCCAAAAAATGGCAGTCAGTCTCATCACTACATTTTTCCTGCATGTAAAAACACAACGTTATGAACGTAAAAGCAGAAATTATTTTCTTTTCTAATCAACAAAGCAGGCATAAGGAAAAGGAAAATCGTTAGGTGGCCCAACATGTGTAATGTTAGACTTGTACACACAGTATACTTCAGATTTACACCACAGGGGTATAATGGGGTGTATTTAAGCAGCAAGCACTGTCACAAGACTGCTCACAGCAAAGAGCTTCAAGGACTTAAGAGATCCAGTAATATGAAATTAGATGAATAGCACAGTGGTTACCCATATAGAATAAAAAGTGATTGTAAGTGAAGCTATTTCAATTTAGGTAAAGTATTAAATGGGATCCCTGGGGATCATTACTTGAATTTGTACTGTTTCTAATCTATAAAATTGCCCTAGGTGAAAAACCTAACTGCAAACCCATACAGTTTTCTGTGAAATAAACATGGGAGAAGGTAGAGTACAGAACAGTCAATGAACAAATGTAACTTTGAACTAGGTCAGCATATAGCAAACAGAATCTGTTAAAGAATATATAGCCAAGCAGATGGGATCTCAAAGCTGGGTAAATCTGACAGGAATAGAACTGTACTTGGTTAAGAAAAATTTAGTACGGAACACAAATGAATTGTGGTAGAAGGCAAGAAAGATCTGGTCATGTAGGCAGGCTGAAAGGCTGGAGGCTCTGACTCTGAAAAGTATAATGGCAGAAAGTAATATTTCATCTCCAGCAAAGGAAAGTGGAAAAACTTGCAAACTCCAGTTCACTTTTGGAACAAGCAATTCCAAATTAATTTAAACATGAAACCTGATCCAGCTTACTCTGCACCCTGAAGAAAGCTAGGGAAGTTTGAGATGAATGCTGGCAAAATCTACTGCCGACCAATTTAGAAAACCTCCAGTGATCTATCCCAAAAACCTGAGCCAGAATCAGATGTAGTCCTTAATGCCTTCCAGAAAAAACTAGCAAGGAGGCTTGGAAGAAATAAAAGGAAGTGTCAGAGTTTTTATCCCAACATTTAAGAGTAATATATGAAAGTTTTCCCTATGGATTATTCACCTTAGCCTAATTTGCTTAAATGCCTTGCTAAGTTAAAGATTTTCCTATTTGTTTTTGTTTGTTTGTTTATTTGTTAGGTTTTTTGTTTGGTTTTGGTTTTTTTTGTTTGGTTTGGTTTGGTTTTTTTTTTGTTATATAGGATTTATATTTCTGTAATTTTGAAGCGAGATCTATATTTTTGTCATTTTGTTTTGTCTTAATTTGTAGCTCTGCCAAAAATTGCCTAGAGTTTCCAAAAATGCTTTTCTATTGTTTGCTTCCACTTAAAAGATTATTTAAAAAACCCTAGGTGTATTTTATATGATCAACTGTGTTTTCAGATATAACTAGGTATTGACCGGAATTCCCACATGACCATGAAAAATAGTTGGCTTTTTTTTTTTTTGGTTATGCATGGGTATGATTTTTTTAACCAAACCTTGTTTACTATGACAACCTCCCACATGATACATGAAAAATATTTTGATTACATTATATTCCTTCATTTCTACCAGTATTTTTGTTTATTAAGTGCAAAAATGCCTGCATTTTACACACCTTCTCCTTGCTGTGTAACTTAGCTGTAAATAAAGTATGGTCTTGATCTCTCTATCTCTTTTATTTCTTCTCTTTTAAAAATTATGCACAGTGTGTGTGCTCTGTTATCTGTTTCTCTCTTTATGCCCAGAACAATGTGTCTCCTGGGCTCCTCTTTTGGCATAAGGTAAGAAAAACATTTCTACAAGCGATGGAATTAGCTAGATTTTGTTTTCTGGGGTGAACTTTGTCTGCAGAAGACTGATTCAAACTCTCCTTTAATAATTTTGGCCTATCTGCTTGATGAGCCTGAATGTAGGGTGAATTTTTAACATGGTAACAATTATTCCTTTCCACTGCTGATACTGCATTTTCTTTCTCACCTATGTGCTTAGTGCTTAGTTCCCTCCCCAGAGGGAACAGTCATCCCTGTCAGTTGTGTTTTTCACCCATTTATGTTCCATTACCTGTTCCTAACTACTCTCTGGTGCATGGGCTGGGTTGATGTACAAGAAAGCAATGTCCTGCTTGGTCTAGTCAAGTTACAGGCTATTCACCTGTATTGGAGCAGTGAGCTGACAGAGGTGATGTTTCTTGTCAGCAGACCATGTTGCTGGAGCTTGCAAACTACTGTGAAGTGATAAAATCAATTTCATCTATTTAATTTAATTCCTTCCTTCTTTCTGTTGTGGCAGCTTACGTTGCCATAATGGCTGCAAACTTTGAAGCTCACCTGTAACCTTATGCTAGTGTTCTTCTGTTTTGTATCCTTAAATGTGACTTCAGTATTAGAGAATTGCTTACCTTTCATAATCCCCATGTCTTTATTGTGTACTGGAAAAGTATGGTTGTCTTGCATATCTCAGGGTTAATTCTGCATTTTTCAGTGAACACTCAGTTTTTCTTCCAAAATGATCATATCTCAGTTACAATCTTATCTCATATTTGGTCCTAGTTATACTTGTAATATGGGCTTAGATTGATCACAACCCCCTCTGTAATTTCACATTCTTCTGTGCCCTGATTAAAAGCACATACTTCATGTGTTTCATTTTTACAAGGAATGCAGTGCTCCTTGAATTTCTGGTACTGCTTCATACTTACACTTCTCTAAGATAGCTGAAAACTATTAAACATTTTGCTCTGAGTCAGCCAGTGCTATGTGAAAAATCAGACCACCTCCCATGTATCTTCTCATTTTTTGGCTCCTATTCTTTGCAAGTACATCTGAAGTGCTGTGTGAACCTCATGTTTTTCCTTTCTGTAGATGTTTCCAGATTTATTCGTGCTTTTAGTTCCCTCATTCTTCCACAGTGCACATAATTTAAAGAACAAAAATATCATTACTGCATCAGCTGCTAACCTGAAATCAGAGTCAAGTTTCTGTGCATAGTGCAGGTAATCCCAGCGCTCTGAGCAGATGTTGCCACCTTCAGAGAAGTCTTTGTCCTTATCCCTGATGCTGGGCTGTGCAGTCCTGCAGCCATCCTGCTGCACTGCAGTGTACAGCTGCACAGCCTGACCTGCCACCAGCTGGACTGAACAATGAGGCTGTCGGTGTGAACAGGCAGAAGGAAGAGGTGGCAACATAGACCTGGGGAGGAACAAGAGGGATCCAGCTACACCTTTTTGCATTGGTTTGCAGTTAGATCAGTTTAGACAAACCCTGAAATCACACCTGCAGACATCCATCATTCAGATTTGCTTGTAGCTGCTTCTGTGTCACACGTGTGAGGTTGTAGGTACAACAAACTGCCCTTTGCCTGTCTGTGCCTCTCATTCCTCATCCCCTCTTCCTTGAGTACCTCTGGACTACACTACAAGCATGGTGAAAGATTGGCAAATCCCTGAGAAACTTTAGTTTTCTTGGTTTTCAGCTCTTTTATTTATTTTTTTCCCCCAAATTCTGGACAGTATTATTGTCCTAGTATTTATTGAAGTAGAAAAATGGCCTCCACACTGAGAGTATTGCAAATTATATTTACCTTTATATCTCTTAGCTTGGATATATTTATCTGCTAGAGCATGTTTAGAAGTAAAAGACTCACAGAGAACCAAAATCTTCCACTTTGCTGTGCCTGGTCCTTTCAGCACAGCAGAAATGATCCAGTACTGAGGTGATGTTTTCCAGAGTAAAGAAAAGTAAATTAAATTACAACTTATTTTATTCTAACAATCACATTTCTACTGAATCATGGCTGAATTTATACATGAAATGCACAGATTAAAGAGTTCCACCACTCAATACAATTTTAAATATTAAAATGCAACTCTTTTTTTTTCTATTATTTTAATTTTCTTCATGAAACTAAATGCACGTCATGGGAAAAGAAAAAAGAATAAACCTGGTGTTTATAGATGGGCATTGGAACTGAAGCAAGAAAAGCAAAACAAACAAAAAGTGTTTTCGTACTGAGCTGCTTTCCTCCTTAACTTTAAATGCCAGATCTCTCAACATCTCTGTCAACAACAATCTCTCTGGCTATTGTTGATAGCCAGAGCATGGTGGGAAGAGCTGAGATCCACAGTCAGAATTGCAGCTGGGAATAGCAGCATTTTTCATGAGACTCCCCTGAGCAGAGCACCCCATCTGTTTCGTAACACCACTGCCTATTTCTAGGGCCACATGTGAGACACAGCTGGTTGGAAACCTCAGTGGTGGTTTCTGGCACAGGGGGTTCCTGCAGCTGGAGAGGGAACCCTCTGTGTTGAACTGGGAATGCAGAAGTTGGCAGCATCAGAGCAGGGGACAAGAAGATGGGCTCTGGAGGAGGAATCCTCCTGCACAGACACTTAACAGAAAACACTGAAGGGAGGTTCCTTACCAGTAAATCAGTGGGATTCTAGGACAGCCTCCCACAAGCACTAGTGTGACAGGAAAGCTAACTGGTTTCAACATCAAGTTTTATAAATGTACGGAAGTGATTTTGTACAGTTATTGTATAAAAACAGGGAATAGTGCTCTGTGATTAATGATGCTTCTACTAGATTTAAAGTCTAAAGCAAATAAGAAAGACATTTTCTCAGTTGAAATATCTAGGTGGAATGGTGGACTGGTTTCACTGTGGAAACCAGCACATCTGAAAAGGCTTTGTCACAGAAACCTTAACAGAAATTTAACCCTGGAACACCAAAATGCTTATTTGATATTGATGACTTCAGTACTGATGGTACATCAGTAACTGCTACAGAATGCTGATATCCTGTCATCGTGAATCTATTTCATCCTCCTAGGACCTAGAAAAGTTGCTTTTGCTTTACCAGAAACCTGTGATGCAATAATGCAAATGGCCTGTCAGACTGGCCATTCCAAATTGAAGGGGAGTGTAAAATAAAATAAACTGTGTATAGAAGAAACTCCATGGTGAATTGTGAGTTTTCATGTTTAATTAAAAATCATCTCATTTATGTGGGGCTGCTACAGAATTTTTAGTTCACTAGGATTACATATAAAACCAACCAAATCAGACAGAACTGGTTGGTGCAATTTTTAGGCATTGGCTATTAAATCTGTCTTCTCTCCTGTGAACAGAGGATTTCCTGTATTGCTTTTTGCCCTCTGGTGAGAAAATCTGCAAGTAAACCTCAAGTATTTACAAAAAGGGAAACTTAATAGATACAGTTTGGATCGTTCTGAAGTTGGAACTTGATTAGAAAGACACAAATTTCTTATCTTTAATTAAATGTATAGTAAAAATATTCTGAAATATGCATATTAAAACGTATAGTTATTACAATCCTAATTTAAACATTGTTTCAATTTGGCCAAATATAGTTTAAGCTGTCTTTTAAAAAATATTGCCATACCATGAGCATCTTGGAATAATCCTTTATATTAACTGCAGAAAGCTTCTAAGAATGCTCTGATAGCAAGACTGTGAAGTGCAAGTTTACATGCAGTGTTGAAGATATTCATTAAAATTGTAATTAGGCTCACGATTAAATTCAGTCGCAGTAGAAACTTTGTGTGCAAGTGTTGCTACAGGAAGAAACCTCCAGTCTGAAAATTAGTTCAACAGTCTGAGCTATTTTAATTATGCAGAGTTGATTATCATTGGAGAAAGAAACCTTTATTACCTCACCAGAATACTGATTCCTTCCACCCCCCAGCACACTGCTTGTTTTTCTGGTTTAGAGTGTGGTCTGTTTTGCTAGCCTAATGATGTTCTGTGTAAATAACAGGAAAGTTAATCTGAGTAAGTTCAGGATCCTACTATTAACATTTTATTAAATGACCATTTATATGATGGCACCTATCTTGCTTATCATGTTACAGCGGTAGCTTCTAGCTGTATGTAGAAACTTTTAGTGAGGTGTTTTTTAATTTGCAGAATTTTACAAAGCTTCATTCCAAGGCAACATCTTGTTTCCATTTTTGCAAACCTAAAGCTAGTGACAGAGATGCTGATGGATGGCTTTAACTGTCTCAAATGTCACAAATATACCTAAATTTGGCAAATCTGGGTATAGCAGAAGGAAATGTCCCTCCCCCTGTTCATTTCTAATTTGATTATCAACAGAGTCCCCTGTCTTAGCAGCAGATTTTATACATCAGTTGAGAAATTTGATTCTCTGAAATGGAACTTGACTTTGTTTCAAGTGAAAAAGCAGAGGGTACAGCACACACTCTCCGTGCCAACCCCTTCAAGCACATGTCCTAGTATGTTTTGGAGGTGAGGAGTAGCTGTGTGAAGATTTTTGGGCAGGGTAATCTGACTGCAGCACTGTGCTTTGCTCCCTCACTTAGTCTGCAGTGGCCAAAGAGTCAGGGTAGCTGTTGCCCTAGTCTGAAAGAGTCTTCCATCCATCCCCTAATTTTCATCTGTTGTCCTGGAGTTTAATTTCCAGGCTTCACACAGAGATTAGTCACTGCTCTTTTGTTTTAACAGTACCTTCAGGATTGCTTTATTTTTGTGTGTTTTTTTTTCTTCATGTTTGCTGCTTTTCAGATGTGTGTACCTTTTCCAAGTGTGCCAGCTTTCTCCACGCTGGTTCTTCTTTGTATGTCTGTCTGTGATTCTGACACTCTTGGAGATGTGTAGATATTGAAACTTGGTGATGTAAGCCATGTAAGGTATGAACTATTTCTTTAATTTATCATAAAGCAATGAATATGTCAAAATAAATTGATGTATTTAGTCAGATTTACAAACTTAAATCCCAACTGCCTATTTAGGTACTCAGATGTGATAAATTCTACTTTTGCCATACTATCTGTGTTTCAGTCCTAGAAATATGTATTTTTATTTGAAAATAAAGCATTTAGGGTGGAGTTAGGTTTATACAGGTGAGCTAATTCACATGGCAAGGCATCACCAGATAGAAGAAAGACTAGGCAATTCACTGAAAGATGTGGCAAGTTTGTTCTGTGGTCTAATATAAACATGCAGTTCTTCATCTACTTGCTATTGTTACTGCTGCTAAAAATAGAGAAAATCCTCATCTAAGACTTCAGACCAAACAGATCTCACTCTGTCATCACCTCTCAGTTGTAGAGAGAGGCAGGAGCTCTCGTAAAACCAAAACACATTACCCTTCTTTTTTTGTTTTTTAATGAACATAAAAGGACACATGTTTGTATCTGCCTGAAAATGTTTGGTTTATTGGATGCACAAGTTTAAGAGTAATTCCTGATTGCTGTAGGTGTTGCTACATGGCTATTTTTTGTATTTGTAATTATTTTCAATAGTGCACTGTAATAGGTGATATCCATATATTGCTGACAGCCTGGCCTGTTATTAATGATGTTCCACATTATTCTTTTGGGAGGGAAGAGGACAGACCTACAACTTTGTGTGTGATCTGACTGAATTCTGTGCTGCTGGCAAATGTATTTTGAAAGGATAAGGAAGTTTCTGATACAGAGCCATGGATGGATACGTGGGGGTAAGAACCCCAGACAGTGACATGAGTTGTTTTTTGTGATAATTGAATAGTGATTTTACTTGGTTTTTCATTGGCTTCATGTTGCCAGGGAGTGACTGGAGCAACCCTATCTCCACATTAACTAAGGCTGGTTAACTTATTTGTCAAGTGCTTCCAAAATAACAACCCTATCATAGGTACCTAAGAATACCAGAGTGGTTTCTCCTTTCTGGGAAGACCATTTGTGTCCATTTTACTCCACAGGAAGGCAAAGGGTATGTGTCCTCTCGTTAATTTGGTCAAGTTTAAGCATCCAGTGTAGGCAAACATAATTCTTCATCGTTGCTGGCAGGTTTTTTGCAGGGTATGTTGTACCTGCTAGATAGTTCCAAATTAAGTAAGAAATGAGTGGGACTGTCCAGTTGATATTCCATAAAATTCTCTAATGTTCCTTTACTAGAAGGGGATTTTAAAAAAATGGAGGAAGGGTGGAGGGGAAAGACTGAAGGAGGTAGCAGTGCACATCTCATTCTGGGCCTTGAAGTACTTTCTAAAAGGATTTCAGACTCTTGATGTCACTGAAAATTATTTTTAAAGACATGTAGTAGTTCCGTTTTAGAGTTTTCAAATTAAGTTTTACTTTATACAGTACAAGGTACATGGTACTGGTGGTTTTGGGTTTTTAACTGATTTACAGAATATATTTTTTTTTCATGTTATTTTCTGTCTTGCTCTCTGTATTAGAGAAATAAGAGGGAATCATATATTCATGGTGCTTCTGCTTGGTGACAATTGGTGCTGCTATCTTCTTCCTACAGTGGAGGCTCTTAGTCATGTGTCATCTCCTTAATATGATTTTTCAAATAAATATGTTTTTCCTTTATTCTAGCCAATTGTCTGTGTTTATAATAATGTATATATCTTTCTCCATTGAAATACTGAATGCAGCAAAAATATGAGTTTTAAGAAATATTAATGTGACATGATCAATACGAGCCTTACCAGGTTTGACAGTAACACAAGTGAAGATATTCCTTAGTCTGTCTCTGTCTTCTTAAATAGCTCTCTGCAGATCATGGTGGATGGATTGACATGAAAGTAATTTAAATAGTCATTTTTATTACTGATTTAAAGCCTGAATCTGGAAAAAATTGTCTCAAGTAATAGACTTTTAAAAGGCTTTTCCTCCCACCACTTTCTGAAAGAAGAGTTAGTTTGTTCCAGTTGATAGACAGTGCATTTGTATTTTCCAAGTTGCAGCTGCCATTGAGTGTTGATTTGCCACAAAATTTTGCCTTTACAATAAAAGAAACACTTGATGGTTACCCCATACATGCTATTTAAGGTATTCATAAAGAAAGAAGCATATATTTGGATTACTATCAGAAGTAGATTCAAGGATTTAATGTTCTACTATTCTAGTGATCTATAGTATGAACACCTTTTGGAAGCAATTGAAATTTAGTTAATAGATATAAAAAGTTATTGTGAATTTAAAAATTCAGTTAATTTGAATATGATGAATGTATAAGTAAATAAGTTTATGAATATACATTTCACACACACAAAAAATTATTTAACAAAATAAATGTTTTCTCCAGTGAAGGAACTGATGTATTACCTTCTGGGGGACTCAGTCTGCCAGGATTTAGAAATTGTAGATATCATTCGTTAATGCTGAGTTCTAGCCCTAGTCATGGAGGGGGAAAATAAGTTGGGATCTTTTTCAGGTGATTTCTCTGTTTTTTGTTATCTAATCACTGAGTTTGCTAGCTGGATAAGTAGTAGTGAAGAGAATATCCCCTCTTCCTGGTCTTCAGAGGCTACTGCAGTAAATTCAGCTTGGAAAAAAGCTGTAGTATTAAGGTTTTAATGAGACACCTTCACAGTGGTCTTGGACATTTCACAAAGATTGTCATAACTTGAAATTTAAAGTCAGTTTATTTTTAAAAGGAAAACATTTATTTTTTAATTGTGGTTTTCACATAAACTGCTTAAACATAGCTTAATTACTCCTATTAGATGGTTATTTGATTTATATATTTTTAGCTATCCTTATATAGACAAGAACAGTACTGGTATTTACTGGAGTTAATGATAAATTAATGAAAAGAGCTAATAGAAATATCACATGAGACACATTTCTACCCACCTCTTAACTGCAAAAGGGAAAAATGAACCAAAATCAGGCCATGGATACCTTTTGTTTTCTATCATTTTACCTGGATTGCACTGCTTTATGTCAAGCTGCTGAGGGGCACGTGCAAGGGCAGATTTAAAATGGGCACACAGAGTCTCCATCCTCTAAACTGCATTCAACAAACTCAGTGTTTTTGGTCCCTGTCTGTTTCAGGGTACCTGGGGTATTTAACATGCTAAAGAACAGAGTCCTTGCCTTTCAGCTTGTATTTGTAGTGGAATAAGAACATATAGATTTTACAAACATCAGTGATGTGCCTCTTACTCAAGGATCAGCTTGGGTCTGTGATGATTAAGTGAAAATGTGTCTTGAACCATCTGTTGGCAACAACTCTGAATTTGCATGTTGGGCAAGAGTGCCCTGCAGCAAGGAAATGGTGGTGGGGGATAGGGTTAAGTGGTAACAGGCTAAAGTCACTTCCTCATCAAATTTGTGTATAATTTCTGGGCATTGTCAAGAAGTCAGTAAGAGAACTTTTGCTTAAATAACCATGTTTTAAAAAATCACATTTCGAAAATCCGTTCTTTGAGTTTAGCATCTTTTTGTTGCTGAAGAGAAAAATCTTGAGTAGGTGCTATGGAAGGATAAAAAAAGGCCTCTAGGATTAAGGCCTCACAGCTGTTTGACAGTATATATTAAAAGATCCCTTTGCCTTTTTAATTTTTGATTTTCCTTTCAAGTTTCTCTTGGTATCTCAGTGGAATTGGGGGAAAATTATTAACACAATACTACAGCTTGCAGTTGCAAGGAATTCTATTTGAGCACTAGACAGGTAGGCTAAAAATGGCTTAAGGGAGTAACAAATATTTTTGGTATGTGTTTTAAGTTCTTGAGAGTGAAGATGTCTGAAAAGCATCGGGGGAAATAATGAAGCAGCCAAACCTCTCTGAATATTTATTTTCCCTCAGTCATATTTATATACTAGCTATTCCTTTTTTTTTCTTTTTTCTTTTTTTTTTCTTTTTTATTTTAAAGGTACCTTATAGCTGCATACCCAAAATAATCTCCTGGGCTCCCTCCCTTGCAGATTTTTCTCTTGTGGACAGAATTTTACATATTTTTTTTTCATGCTATAAAGTGTGCTGTCTGCCATGTAGTTTTGGGGTTTTTTAGTCCAAGAACTGGCTTTGAGGAGGCAGTGTAGAATTTAACTCTCTATGTGCATGATGGCACATTGCTGTGAAGGAAATGGTTTAGGAATGGTAGCCTCTCAAAGGAGACTGTCCCAGAGCAGCTGGTGGTAGGAGATCAGCTTCACAGAGCTACTGTGGGCTGGCAACAAGGGGTGCTGAGAAAAAAAGGGCCCTTTCTCACTTTCCTTGCTGAATACCTCCCCAGGGGGAGACTGGAGGGTTATTTGTGCAAAGGAATAGATATATAAATATATATATAAAATGTATTTCTGCAATATGCTGAACTGCTACTGTAAACAAGGTAATAGCGTAAATTTTATGTGTTAGTGAAGGAAAAGAAAGCCCAGAAGCAAACAATAATTTGCTGTCAGAATTTTAGCTGAAGCTAGGCACTGGAGTTAAAAACCCCCTTGACTCACCTGGCACCTGCCCTAAAGATAGTGGGCTTGAGTATCTGCAGATCACCAAGATTAAATACAAGTGATACTAGACATGGTATTGCCTGTCTGGTTCTTTTACGTGTAAGAGGAGGAGAAAGAGACTCTGTAAATGATGGCAGAAGAGAGTCTGATTCTCCAAACCTTTGTCTCTTTGTATCTCGTGGGAGACTCACGTGTCAATTCAGCTGTCTCATCTGACACACCTTTTCCTTGCTTCAATTACTTGCTACTATTATTTCTCATGCCAGGTTGCTATCTTCACTGACAACCCTGCACTGGCTGCCTCTTTGCTGCCTGTGGTCTCACAAGTGTCCCCTAATACTTCAAACTCTACCTCAGTTCCTGATGGAAGCAAGTCATCTAAAGGAAAAAAATCATGCAAGCTATGTGCCTTCCAAGATTTTTCTTCCTGAAGGAAAAGCTTTAAACAGGTGTCTGAAGTCAATACACTCCCACTAACTCTTGTAGGAATGCTTAACTTACTGCAAATACTGTTTGACATTTCTTCACCTGTGTTGAAGGAGCAGTGACAACTTGACTGATGGATGGAAGGGCCTCGTGGCTCTCTGGCTGTCATTGGCCCTTCTCTATTTACAGCTCAAACACTGCTTTGCTATCCTCTGAGATGAACTCTCAGAAAAATCAGATTAAAAAAATACAGTAGATCTTTGAGCACATGCACATTGTTAGTGAGCATTCTTTTTGTGTGCATGTATAAATGGAAGTACATCACTTCCTTTCCCATTAGAAAGGGACATAACATTCGCTGCTCAAGAAACCTGCATGTAGTGCAAAATGTTCCTTGTTCTTCTGTAGCTGCTTGCAAACAAAATTTATTCCTTTTTAAATTCAAATATAGAAAACAATCTTCTTGCTACTAAGAACTTCCTCTGCCCTTACTTTGCCATCTCACAAAGGCAGCTATCTTTTTTGACTAAGACTTTAATGATTCATGTGGTTGGATGGGTGAAAGGATTGCTTCAGTACTGAAACAATGATTTTGCAGGGGCAAATTATGGTTGCTGGGCTGCCTCTGCACACCGTAAAGCCAAAGTAATAGAAGCAAGTAAAACAGCACTCATAGACAATGAGTATAATCTAATGAACTTCTGGAAGTTTTACCATCCTCTTTCCCTATAATTCGGTTAGTCTCAGAAGACTGGAAAGAATAGGCAGATTTTAGTTGGCTGCTTTCATACTAAAGGTGTCACAAAGCAGTCTGGAAGAAGAAAAGAAAAATAGGCAAGAAAAGACTGAGTTCTAGGATTGTAGCGGGAGATACAGTCAAAATCCTATGTTTGTTGATTGATTTGATTTTGTTAGGCAGCTCAACTTTCAACCTTTTCAAAAAAATGCCAAAAAACCAAACAAATAAGTATGACAATACAAGGCTTTTTAAAAGCTGGAATTTCTCTACTTTTCATTCAGATGATTGCTTAGAAAGAATTCATGGGTTTGATTAGAAGCATTGTTACCATGTAGTCTATGACACTTTTCAATTTGTGAAAAAAGGATTTAATAGAATATTGTCATTTTAACCCCTTAAAAGCACAGTTCCTTTCAAAACAATCTACACTTGCAAAGGCTTTCTGAATTTCTGCAGTTGTGGAGAAAAAGATAAAGTGGAAACATAATTATGTACTATTTAACGGGAAACAGTTCACTGAACTGTGCTACCACCTCTGGAACTCATACTTTCTGTCACTGGCAATCTCTAAGATTTTATCAGCTCTGAAAATCTTTAGTTTCACCTTCTGGGGCAAGCACAGAAATCAGGCAGAGGAGTGAGGCTGCTTCAGAGGAGGAGCTGGCTTATGTAGTCAGGTTTGAGAAAGGAGCCTGCAACCTCTGGTATGGTGGCCACCACAAATGGCCTCAGTAAGTGGACCACAGTGGTGCTGGGTCATTGCAAAATGAGCATAACTGTTAAAGTTGTGCTGAGGAAAACCTGCGATTCAAAATTATTACTTTTTTAAAATCTGTAATTCTGGGTATGTCACGAAGTATAATGCCCTGTAAAGAAGGAAGGAGTGAATTACAAGATTGTGGATGGCTAAAATATTTGTTTTCATTGTCTGAGCTTGTAGCCTAAATCCTTTCCAAAGTGTTTTTAAAGATGCTTTTTAGCATGCCTGGCAAAACCCATACCTCATCAGTAGTCATGAGATGAAGCTGCACTTGTCAGTAAATGGCCTATCTAGGCAAAAGCATTTCATGCCAGAACCCATTTCAATAAACTTCGGTAGAACAACGAAGTAAAAGAATGTGGCTAGGCCAAGAAATTTCTGTATTGCTGAAACATGAGAGAAACATTACAGACAACTGCCCTGTACTCCACCGAACAGGATACAGTTTCACTTCAGCTGAATTCCTGAGTGAAAGTTCTAGGTCTTTATATTAGATAGGGCAAGTCTCTAATGAACTATTCAGGATTTAAATATTTTATTAATTTTTTTGAGCAAGCTGGTCTCATTGAAGGTATCTCTGCCCTTGGCAGGGGAGTTGGGACTGGATGATTTTTAAGATCCCTTCCAACTGAAAACATTCAATGTTTTTATGATTTAAATATCAATAGGAATAGTGCTGGCAGTTATGGTGAAGTCCTCAAAATTTGAGGTATGGAGGGGATGATGTAGGATTAATGTATTTTAGAAGGTTTGTGAAAGAATTGATGAGATTCTCTCAATTTCATAATAGAAGGCAAAAAGAATTATAATAAAGAAGAATGGAAATGCACAGTTAATGGAAGAGCAGTTAGATTATTATCTCATGATTTTTGTTAGCTATTGCAGAGAAGGAAAACTAAGGTAGCCTTCTGTCTTGGGCTTTACTTCTGAATTCTCCTCTAATATCAATAGGCTTTTGTCAACAAGGCTAAATCAGGAAAAATTAGACATATTCCTGGGCATCAGCACAGGGTCACCATTTCTAACAGTTAACAAATACTGAATAGAGTGCATGTGGTCCTCTTCATTGTGCATGTCATGGACAGCTCTCACAGAGAAGACCAATCAGACATTCATCACATTAGACAAAACTCTTGCCAACAGAATAAGAGTTATTTGAATACAGTTTTATTTAGAGTAAATAACTACAAAATGTGATGGAACAAGAGACAGGCCTCAACAGTTATCTACATACTACTACACCAGTTTTAGAACTTAAACAAAATGTCAAGGGCTGATTATTATTCATGAGAAAACATTGAACAAAATTCATCAGCAAAAGACCCTTTTTGCATTAACAATACCAGTAATGTTGCTACTCTCCTTTCTGAAGAGACATGAGTACCTGTTTAATCTTGGTTTGAGGTAAATATTCAAATAGCAGTAGAGTTAGTGATATTATATTTATGTAATATCACTAACTCTATTATATATATTATATTTCCAGCAATATATGTACTCCTGTCTTTTGATTGACTCCTTGATGCCATATGTCTGTGCTCCCACACTGCTTCTTCAGCTGTCCTCTCCCCAGATGGATCGTGCGCCTCTGGATGATGTAGGCTGGTGTTGGGGCAACTGTGCTGGGGCTGTTCTTTCCCTCAGGCTTCTCCTGCCCCAAGGGTTCTTCTGCTGAAGCAAGCATTGCTTTTAAGCTGTGCAAAGTGTTTGGCACACAGTCCTCACTGAAAATGCAGGCTAAGATTTTTTAAGACTCTTAGGAAGAAATGGTACTACGGTATTTAATTTGGTTCCTTTTACCTAATGCTTGACTGCTCTGCAAGTTAGATCACCACTCTTGCAGTTACAGTAACTTTCCTGCATTGCCTTGGCAATCACTGCAGAACTTGTCCTGACAGATCCCTTTGTCTGTCTTCACACAACTGATTCTTCCTCACGACTTGCAAAGGGACCTCAAGGAAGTAATTCCTTCTCTGGGGGAATCTCTTCTAGGGCTTTTATGCCACTCCATTCTCCTTATGTGTATATGGACCTCACCAGTAGAACGACAATTTTCCCTTGAAGATTTTCTGTCCTAGATAAGATTAAAATTTCCATTTTTATAATCCCAGTGGAAAACCAGCAGGGACAATACTAGTTTAGGCTATTGCCCATTGTTGTGTTTTTCAGCTTCATTGCCTGAAACCATAAGTACAAGATTAGAGTAGACTGTAGCTCTTAACTAATCTTAACTACCAGCATGTGTAACTATTTCGGGAAGTTTCAGGAACTGGCAGATAGGAAGCTGTTTGTTATAACCTGCAAACTATAAATAGGTGCCACGAATAGGTATGAAGAATCCCCACTGTTATTTTCTCACAAAAGCTAGATTTTACATCTAAGCTATATTTTTAAAATCTCATTAGAAACCTTTTGGAGCTGATTTTAAATTATTCTTTGAAGAATTCACCTTCCTAGAGTTGCTAAATTAATGTCTTAAAAGATCTCCAAATATATAAATCTATGCAAGAAACAATTGAGAAATGCTTTTAACCCTCACTTAAAAAATGTTATGATAGAAGGAAATGTTTTGACTAGGAAGAACAAATCTCATAATGCCTTTTAGATAAATGAAGACAATTTCTTATTTATTTCAGTTATAGTAATTAAATATTCTGGTATCAGCTACCAGTACAGAATACTTTTGTAAGTACATACCCTTGATATTGGTATAAATGACCTGCTTTATCAAAAAAGATGGAGGAATATCACACATTGCTATCAGCATGCATAGCTTTCTGTAAAGTAGCTATGCAGAATTATTAGGATAGCATCTCTATTGTTCATCAAATATTAAAAATATTTCTTTAGTTTCATGGCACTAATATCTTGTCCCCATAATGCTTGTGTTATTTCTAAAAGATTAGTAAACACAATGCAGTAGTAACTTAATTCATTTTCATAGGAAATAATTGTCAAGGGAGTTTGTTGATCTTTCAATCTGAATGAAAATCAAAGTAGATTTCTGCTGGAATTTTCCTTTTTTCTCCTCTTAAATTAAAACAAAACAAAACAACGACAAACTAAATACACAAAAAAACCCCCAAAACAAAACAAAACCAACAAACAATCTGAGAAAGATTCTGTCATACTGATAGTACTACCAGCTGTCTAGGCACAAGAGTAATGTGAGGCGATGGTGCACTTTCCATTCTCCTATTCCTGCCTTCCATTAGACTCTTTCTTATTAAGGAAAAATGTCTATTCCCTGCTTAAGAATTTGTGGTTTGAAATAAAAAGGAGAAAACATTTCAGAGAAGGAGTAGGATTCTGTCATTAGCATTGTAACTACATTTTTTACATAATCTTTATGAAAAAAGAACATAAAGC
Source organism: Leptocoma aspasia (assembly GCA_013399835.1). Taxonomy (NCBI): domain Eukaryota; kingdom Metazoa; phylum Chordata; class Aves; order Passeriformes; family Nectariniidae; genus Leptocoma; species Leptocoma aspasia. The sequence goes on along the minus strand of VXAX01005262.1, from coordinate 1,199,287 downwards.
AAACAAAGCTAAGGAAGGCTTGTGCAGTGCTGTGTTACTGTGTCTGTAAAACCTTTTCCTCTCTCAATTTTTTCTCTCTGGAATGCTAAATAGGAGCCCTAGCTTGGGAATCAATAGTTCAATTAGATTATATGGTAGGTTTTTGGATGGCTGTTAGCATAGCCAGGAGATTACTTTCTGTGGATATTGGGGAAAAGCTGCTCTGGAGTGGGAGGCTGTAGCTGCACTTTGAGCCAGCCTGCACTGGGACAAAACTGCAGTATGAAACAGCCATAAGCTTGTGGTTTTGTTTTATGCTTGCTGGATGCCCAGGGACTGAAACATAATTAGCTATCCTGCATCCAGAAGGAAACAGAAAGCATTTGCAGTACATACAAACAATGAAAGGAAGTATTAGGCCCAGGTCCCAAAAAATATGTACTTTAAGTTTGCAAATTGTTGCACTGGAGTTAACAGTACTGTCTAAGTGCTTTAGAGTGCTGGAACATGAGTGCTGTAAAATGACACTGTGCAGACATTATGGGATAGCTGACTAGAAGGCTTCACTCTAAAAGTAAAAAAATAAAAAAATTGCTCCATGGTGAGGTAAAATTCAAACTAAAGTTTGCTTTTTAAAATCTTTAATAAGCATAGATATAGACAAATAACCCTGACTAATAGCCTCAAAAATAGCTTGGGCAACAGAGAGAATGCACTATTGCCCTCCTAAAATAAATGTTTGTAAATTCTCTTTTCCAAAATACGTCAAAGCAGAATGTCTGCTGCTCTGTAACATCAACATCCATGTGCATTGTGCAAATGCCATTTTGCATATTTGTTGGATATCTAATACAGAAATATTTGAACATGGACTTATTTTGTGGCTATGAGATCATTCATATAAATTGCACTAGATTAAATAGGCTTTGTTTTGCAGTTTTCCACAAACACTCCTCACATAGGAATGAATTGTATTTCATTTTCATTCACTCTTCACATAACAATGAAGTGTATTTCATTTTGGGAAGCTTAATTTTTTAATATTCCTGTAAAAATATTATATGGATTGGAGTAAAAATAGACATCTATTCTCCAAGTTAAATGGTAGCGTATTATTACTAAAGCAAATGTTGGCATCTAGGTGGTCTTCTGGTAATGTCTTAAAATAAGAAATAAGTGTGAATTGTTAATTTAAAGAGGGCTAGGCATTTCCTGAAAGATGTCTTATCTGGAAGCAACCTTTTTGATTTATAAATGATCTGTCTTCAATAGTATAGTTAATATTGCAGGCATTCTCTGTGAAGATCAGGCATTGCTCATTTTTGTAATATTTTCAGATGAGAGGTTTGAAAAGGTTAGTCTCTATTCTTAGAGTTATCAATTTAGAGAAGATGTAATGAATCATAATTAGAAAAATAACAGACTTTATGTTGATCAAACTCCAATTTCTCACTCAAAGGATCAATTTGATGGGAACAAGAGCACCAACAGGTGCTGTGGAATTTTGAAGTTCAGAGCACATAAGATAGCCCTGATGCCTATGGAATCATGGCTGCTTATCTGGGTAGCATTTTCTATTTTTGTTGTTCATTTCCAAATATGTCCATTATGGTCCTTAAAACCAGGACACCTCTTTATAAAGACCACCAAGGTCTGTAAAAGTAGGAATGAACTTGGCACTTTTATTCATGGCTTCTGTTCCGTGAGAGAGAACAGAACAGCATCTGATCCCTGAGAGCAGAGCCACCAGGGGAGACGCTAGGGGCACCAGTGTCTCATTCTCACAAAAAAAAAAAAATTACATAATATGAGGTAGAAATGCATTATCTAAATTCTAATTATCATCCCTGGATGCCTAGGATAGAGAGCTACATGGCATGCAGTGACATGTGCCCATGTCCTATGAACAGCTTTTGAACTTTGCTTGGTGCTACTGTTTCCAGAGCAGAAGCTGTCCAGAAACAAGCAGTTTCTTTTTGGTTGCAAGTCTATTTACTTTCATTTAGTCATCTTTACAGTGGGCCAGAACTGAAAGACTAACAGTGACATAGCAACAACCCTGTAAATGTAAATAGAAAATAACTGATGGGGCTGTTACTTTAAAAAATGAGTTATCTGATGAGAAATGCCAGCTGTTCCTGATCAAGTGTGGTCAAAGGAAATGGAAAGTAACTTCTCAGGTATTGGAGGGTGAGATGGGGAGAGATAAGCTAGAATGGATATATTAGAAGCAAAGCAGGTTTATATGACTTAGAAGAGAGATGAATGATACATTTATATTTTTGATATCCCTGACATGAAAAACAAACCAAAGGAATATGTTGTTTTGTTTAAACTACAAAATGTATAGGCAAAATTTCTTCAAGAGACAAAGGAAGCCACTGATGAACCCTACAGAGAAAACCAAATTCCATGAGCGCAATGTGGTGGGACTCAAACAACACATGCACCTGACTGTGCAAACAACAGCGGAGCTGGGGCATATGTAAATCATGAAATTATTATTTCACTGTCTTGGTTGATAGAACATGGAAGGTACCTTGGTTTTCACCAAAATAGTTAGAAAAGTCACCATGATGTATAAGGATTCTGATTCATCCTTTAGTCTGCTACACTGAAGTTAAAAAAGAAAAGGATTCTCTGTTTCTTTGGAAAGTGTTGTCATTTCACATTATTTTCACAACGAGGTAGAGATGACTCCCAGCAAGAGAGCTCCAGATCTGAACCACCCCAAAGACTGGGAGGTATTTTTGTTCTGTGCCTGCATGCCCATGTGCTGAACCAGTAAGTGGCTAGAAAGGCATTGTTCCATGTCTTTATATGATAGATAAGGAAAGACTTGGTTTGCCATTCCCCTAAGCATCAAAGCTTAGCCTTGAAAAAATGTTGAAGAAAATAAAATCTATAAAAAGCCCTAGACTTAATTGGCCACTGCATCTTTTAAGGGTCACTGCCTTAGGCAATTCTTCTGGTTCAGCAACCACACCTACATGAGGGACAGGCTGCCACTCCTGCAGTGACTTGTGCTCTGTCCAGTGTCACTGGGTTATTCTGCCTCAAGAAAAACACAGGTGTAAACCAACCTATTTTCAGTGCAGCTGCCACCATGCAAGTGAGAACCTGTCATGATGCTGAAAAATGCCACTGATGCCAATGGATGGGTGCCCCTTTCTTCTTGCTCCCTCCAGTGAACACAGTTAAAAGGTGAAGGCCAATAGCTGATGTAACATTAACATCAGCAATGAATAAACAAGTACACTGGAACAAGTAAATTCAGCATGAATTATTGTTTCATGTTTTCTCTACCAAATCAATAACTAAAGCAAATTGAGCATATATCTGTAAATAAAATTTACCACCCCCAACTTGCTTGCCTTCATCATATCTCTTTTGAAATTGTTTATATTTTGTGGTATCAGGGCTGTAAGTCAAACTAGAGACATTACTAAAAATTAGGAGAAGCAACATAAAGAACATTATGCCTGTGATGAAACTTCCAATCAGTGGTATAGGTTCATAACTTTCTCAGTAATCTAAAACTTTCGTGCCATAAAATAGCCTGATCCCTAGAGGTACTGACAGCAGCTTAGTAGCTGTTTTGTACACATAGAGTTTATTTTTTCTGCAGACACAAAGGGAAGTGTGGTATCTGCTCCAGAGACATTACGTGAGAGAAGGCTGGAGATAAAAAGTAGACATGGAAGATAGTTTCGATTAATCACTTCATGTGATTACAACTGAACCAAATTCTGCAGCCTCAGCTCTGTGATGTTTCTGTGGGATTGTGCTGCTGTAGCAGAAAGGGGCTATGTCTCACTCTTCCTTATGAAGTGGCATCCCCTCCTCACCTTCCCACATGTTCCTGGACATCTTGGCCATGCCATCTCTTCCAGTATCCACAATTCAACACCACCTGTGGCTTTCTGGAGATACTTGTTCCATTCATTCTTCCCCAACAAAAGGCAATAGACCTCATGTTGGAGTGTCCCTGCCTTCCTTCCTGCTTCAAAAATGGCAGTGGCTATGAGTCTGCAGGCTGCAGGTAGTTGCTGTCCAAGTAGCTGTTCTGCACTAGATACTATGCTATAGCCTGAATGGATGTGTTTTGTGGTTTGAACATAGCCTGAAGCCTGCCTGTTGTGTCACACTGATCTGAAAATATTCCTGTGAAAGTAAGATACACAGACCCCCTCCATCCATTTTCCAAATTTCATTCCAAGGCTACTGTAAGAAGTATGCTGGCAGTCCATGAGACCCTGGGCAAGGGGATCATGTGCATCCTCAGTAAATTCACCAACAACACTAATCTGGGAAGTTTTGATCTGCTGGAGAGTAGGAAGGCTACCTCGAGAACTGTGCCCATTTCTGAGCCCTTCCCTTCAGCAATGACATTGAGGAGCTGAAGCAAGTCCAGAGAAGGGCAACAGAGCTGGGAAAGGGTCTGGAGAGCAAGTCCTATGAGGAGCAGCTGAGGGAGCTGCCATTGCTTAGCCTGGAGAAGAGGAAGCTCAGCAGGGACCTTATTGTTCTCTACAACTGCCTGCAAGGAGGTTGTAGCCAGGTGGGGCCTCTTCTCCCAGGCAACTGTGACAGGACGAGAGGACATAGCCACAAGCTGCATCAGGGGAGGTTTAGGTTTGACCTCAGGAAGAATTTCTTCACTGAAAGAGTGGTCAGACGTTGGGATGGGCTGCGCCTGGAGGTGGTGGAGTCATCATTCCCAAAAGTTTTCAAGTAATGACTGGATATGGCACTTTGTGCCATGGTCTAGTTGACAAGGCAGTGTTCAGTCAAAGGTGGGACTTGATTTAGGTGGTCTTTTCCAACCTTAATGATTCTCTGTTTCTGTGATGCTAAATTTCCAGTGGGGAAAAGGAAGCCTGGATGTGAGGCTGGTGTTGTAGCCATGACAACCAGTACAGAGGGAATGTGAATGAGGCAGGCACTCAGAAACAGAGCAGTGCAGGGCCTTGAAGAAAAGGCCAGATCCTGGGAAAAAAAGTGGAGCTGGTTCCTGGTATATAGGAGTTTGATCAGGAAAAGCTCTGTTGCATTTTCTAACATGCTGTGCTTGTGAATGGTATATAGAGACTTCTATGAAATGAGAGGAGGGTGTTGTCTATAAAAATTATTTGGAAGAAGAAGAATGTCAGGTGATAGGATTTCAGTGCAAGGATACATAGCTGTCATGTCTGCAAAGAATACTGTGATATTGACTGTGACACTGTAGGAAGAAAAAGACAGGAATGGAAATTATGGGTATCCATGTTTTAATTTTGAGTTATTGCAGTTGAAAATGCCAGATGTAGTCTTGGTTGGACAGAAATCAGATGTGAGTGTAGATACACAACTGAACTCTCAGCAAATTGTTAGCAGTTGAAGCATGTAAATGGCTGTACCTATCCAGGAAGGGGTGTAAGGAATGGGAAGCAAAGCAGTAAATAGTTTGCTATATGGATATATGTCTGGATAATCTCTAAGCTCTGTTCCTGACTTGCTGTGTGATATTGGGCAAGTAATTCAAATCTGTTTCTTATCCTGTCCTGTGACTTTATATAATCCACAAAAATCCATGAAAAGTATGCTTGGGGTTTTTTTTAACTATCTGTATGTGGAAAGTTTACCACAATTGATCTCACTTTCAGTTTGGTCTTTTAAATGCTACCTTAAGAAATTTACAAATGAAAAATAAGTAGATGTAAAAAAGTCTGAGGAGCAGTGCAGAATATCCCAAAGTCACAGTGCGTTACTGCCTCTTTACTGCTTATACTGATGACATAGGGAACTTTTCCTTCAACCTGAATGTCTGGATTACCAGTTCCCCAAAATGCTCTATAGAGCACTGCTGTGGGTGCTAATGGTGTTGAGGTTGCCTGCTTCTAAAATGATTGACTCCAAGTCTTTGTTTGATTCGTGAGTGTAAAACCATTCTAGAGTTATTGTACTTAACAGTAAAACATTCTTGTTTGAAAAAGAAAATTTTCCTGTTTGTTCTACAATAGATATTAATTTATATATATAGACACATGTATATAAATATACATTTATTCTAAATTATCTAAGATTTTCCTGATTACAAAATACAAAGTAAAGCTACTAATGAATGAAAGCTAATGAATGACAATTCTCTTGTTTACTTCTTGATCTGATTCTTGGCTAATTTTGGAGAGGCTGTTAATTTGGTCTCCTTCCTTCCAATCCAGGCTAGTAAAACTTTGAGAATTTTTTTGAGGTTACTCATTCTCTTGGCACGTTACAAAGCCTGCAGTGCTTATAGCTGGTTACATTTCTGGTAGGCGGATGTAACCATTCTCTTTTTTTAATTGAAAAAAAGCAATAAATATGAAAAGCAATAGGCTGGAGTGCTCTTCAGGAAGACATGGAACTCCACAGAAATTGTGGATAAATTCAACTGAGTAAAAGTGAGATGAAGGCTAATTTACAGTTTATGCTTGCAAAACATGCTATCTGTGACCTATGAGTGTGCCCCGCTTTCTTCCCAGTTCCACATTTCAGCGGAGAGGCAGATCCTGTGGATCTGGCCACCTCACATCATTTGCTAGGCTACTCAAGGACCATACAGCTTTGTATGCTGCTGGCACACCAGTAACTATGGAATTATAAATCTGACCTGTAGTCTTTTTTGTTTTCCTGTAAAGAGGCATGTGTATTCGTTTAGTTTCCCACAATAATGCTGCTGCTCAGAGCACATGTAGTATATGGACACTGTGCTGGCACGGCCACCAGGCTTGATATCAAGCAGCAAATTAATATGGGAAATCACTTGTATTGGCTCCTGAAGATTTTGCCTTTCAGTCCTGGGCAACACAAGAAATAGTAACGTGAATTTGTTTTAAAAGATGGCAGCACAAATCAAAGATAATGTTTTTATCTTTTTACCTATTTAAATATAAGCATGATCTTTGTGGTATTTTGAAACAATTTTTAATGATAAGGTTGCTACCTAAAGAGTTAAATTCTGGGAACATATACCCAGAGCCAGAATTCTCCTTGACCAGCAAAAAACCAGATTGAGTTACTACTTTATTGCTTAATAACCTGGTAGGTTTTACTTTGATATTTCTCTTTTTAGTTACTAAGAAAATCACAGATGCTTTCTCAAGAATTGTGCAGAGTGGAGTAGGTGTTTCTTATTATTTTTTCAGATGTTTACATTTTTAGCACTGGATTCTCATCCTAGGGACAGAACAAACTTACAGCTTTAGTCTTGTGTCCATTATTTTAAATACTTTTGACTATCATTACTACATGAACAGAACTTTATGCACCATCAATATTTCAAATGTAAATAAAATAGTTCTTTAAAAATGAAGATCACTTAAAACATAGTGCTGCTTGAATGTTGAAGAGCCATTATGTTTAATAGCATTTTTAAACTATTAAAGTTGAGTGGTTACTTTTTATTTTGCATTTAGTCACTCATGGGAGACATTTATTTTGTCCCATACTCTGCAAATAGTGATGCTGTTAGTAGAGAAGATTCTCATTTTGAATAATGGTCTCATTTATATAATATCCCTTAGTATAATATATTCGTATCTTAGAGAGAAATGAAAATTCACAAACTGTTACAGGGTGTACAGAAAATAAAATGAAATATATGTCTATAAAAAAATCTTGGGGGAAGGGAAGTAAAAGGGTGAACACTCTCTTCTGGTAATTATTAGGTTTGAAGTTAACACCCTGTTTTGGCAATGATGACATCAATATGAAATAAATATAATAAAGAAATAATTTTTATTATGGATTAGATAAGCTTTTTTTTCACTATCCTTGGACAGCAAACTCCAGGACAATTCAGAATGGCTGACTGCATGAAAATGCAGAAAGAAATTATGGAATTAGATGCAGCAGTTTTTATAGCCCTGACTTAGCTTTATGTAGGCATTTGAGAGTCATTCTTGCTATTTTTTATTCACTTTTTATGGCTATTCCAGCATGTTCCAGTGATTTTCTTTTTATGCTGTGGTAGCACCAAAAAGAAAGGCTCATTTATTTGCTACAAACCTTGCAGAAAAATGAATAAAAGACTGATTCATCATTTGTTCCACACAACGTATTTTTTCCTATTACTTTTGGGTGCTTTGCCAAATGCCTGGGTTTATATTTCCTGATCCTGTGTGATTTGAAATTTGAATCAGAAAAATAGACAAATTGTAGGTGTAGGTGCACAAGTCTTTTTGGACACTCTTGATTAAGACAAAGAAGCGGGAACCAGAAGCAAATAGATATTTATTAGTACTTGAATCATTGTTGGGATGATGGATGTTGGGTAGATAAATGTGCACATGGATGTGCAAATGCTAGAGAATATATATATTTAGCCACCTTCTTAAATCTACAGCTGTTATTTGTATCAACAGGAATTTGACTGGAATAGAATATATCTCTACATTTTAAGTAACAACTGCTTTTAAAACAGTTATTTATAGCATAAAATTAGCATTGCCTTTGCTAGACTTTGCAATTACCAGAGCTGCAAATGGAAAGTCACCAACAAATTCTGGAGGTTTTAGTGTGGTGCTGGTCTCTGTGATCATGTCAGAAGGGACAAATCAATGCATTGCAGCTTAAATTGTATCAGTCTGCTAAAGATTCTTTAGAAGCAAGTGAGATAATAAAAAAACCTGCACTACAGGACTATCACTTTGTTATGCTATTGTAAATTTTAAAATATACTTTAGTTTTAAAGAAGCAAACCTTGCAAATTCCTCTTTTTCCTAAAGCAATCAGAATGGATTCAGGCAATACCCTTTCTTACTAACCATGTATCATTTAGCTACCCACTTGTGCTTTGTAACCTTGACTTGATAAAGCTGTTTAAAAAGTTTCAAGAAATCTTTTGTACGAAGGATCGTTAATACATGGAAAAGATCCTATTACTTTATCTAAAGACTAATGCACTACAGTAGCCTTTTCAGTGAATATAAGCTATCTTCTCCAACATGTCTGTAATTCTGTTAAATATCTATTTAAAAGATGTCTAACAGTGTTACTAAAGTGATAGATGTTATTTTTACTTTTAAAACTAAAAACTATAGCACCTTCTGAAATATTTTAAGATCGTTTATGTGCAAAATGAATGCACATAAACTTTAAAGAATAGATTTTTCAACCCGGTAATTTTTGCACTCTTTGAGATTGTTTCAATTGCTACAATAAGAGAATTTGAACTCCAAATAATTGGCAGCGCATTGTGAGTTTTATGTGGAATCTGTGGTCTTTTGAGCATGAAGCATAATTGCTCTTTGCTTTTAGAAAGGTCTTTTTCCAATAGCATATTTTCTCATTCTCATTAATGGAAATTAAATAAGATTTTTTTTTTAACTTGCAAAGTTTGTGCAAGTTTCTGTCTAAATTTATATCTCTGTTATCTGTCTAATTCATGCATTACAGGTATTTTCATATTCTAACTATTAGTGTGGCATACAAACACCATAGCTAATTGATGCATTTTATATTGGGCTGTATGGCTTGGTGTAAAATTTTAATGTAAGCAGGAATTTGTAAGGAAATTTTCAAAGGAAATGATCTGATAGTAGTAATCAAATAAATTTTTATATCTTATGTTATAGAGAGGCATAGATATACATGATCGATACATATTTTTCCCTATTAAAATTAACTTATATGGAAATAGAGGTATCTTGAAGGAATTGCTAACCAAGCTTTTTATTTCCTTTGCCTTCCACTATCTTCTAAAGAGCTTTTAAGCCTGTAGATTCATGGCAAATCTTGCTTTTGTAATGCAAATAAAACAAATGTTTTCCATATGATTATGGTTACTTGATCCCTGTGCTCTACTCTCTTACATGCAATACACACTGCTCACTGCCAAGGCATGGCTGCTGTCCAATGTATACAATCTAAAGAAGGGTTCAGGCTCTATACTCAGGTTTACGCTTTCAAATCACTACACTTTTGTGATCCATACTATGTGTGCATAGTAATTAATGAACAGTGAATTTCCTTGCTCACTAGGACAGGGCTTGGAAATCAACATATCTTCTGGTCTAAGATTTCTATGTACCTTCATATATAGAAATGTTTAATGAATTTGAGGCTACTGTATTCCTTATTTTGGGACCTTTTCCTGAAGCTGTAACAGGTGTGACATGTGGATTTAGGCAAAGTAATATTTCCTGTCCGTGTGCAAGCTATTTTAGCCCTAGAAAAAAGCCTGTAGTCATTTGCTCTTCATAAGGTTACATATTCTTACTCATCATGGTGTTGTTGAAAAGCAGATTCATGGATATGCGCAGTAGAATCAAATGCTATACACTAGTTTCAAAGAAGATACTGTGTATTCCCTTCCCAAATCATTGTCCTGGCTCCCACTTACAGACATAACTTTAAAATCATTGTTCCCACTTTAAAAATAAAAAAATAAGGAAAAAGGCAGATTCTTCGATGCACAAGAGGAAATTTTAAGGTCTAGGGAAAAAGCAGATGTATTGAAAGTGTTTTGCTGAACACAGTGCCTCAACTCCCAGGAAGTGCATGAATTGCAACACATGCCTTTGCCAAGCACTCCTTGTTGTGTAAGCTGTGTTAGCTGCTCATTTGGCATGCAAGCTTTCTGGCTCACTGAGACACACCTATTCCTCCTCCAACTGAATGGGGCAGAAGAGTCATACCTTTCAATATTGACATTTGTTTTAGGAGTGACTTGTTTACTTTATGTTATTGATCTGAAACTTGCACTGTATGTGTGGCTTTTGTGCCTAGCATCAGACGTTTTACAGCAAAAGCGGAGCTTGAATTGTTGTGAGTTCGTGCTTTCTATGTGACATGGTCTAGAAAGGTCTGTACTACCTGAATTTTTAGAAGATATGGAGGAAGACTAATAATGATGGGTTCAAAGAATGGAGTTTGGAGTGAAGTACCAAGTACCCTACAGGAGCTGATAGATACTGTGCCCCAGGAGTGTGTTTCTCCAAAGCAGAAACTTTTTTAGCAGAAATGTAAGTTTCTTAGAACCAAAATGAAACAAAAGTTCCTATTTTCATCTGAACAAGAAGTTTTTCTGATCTTTACATTTATCAGTACTGTAGTTAGACATCTTTTGTCTAGGCCACAGAATTTCACTTATTATCTCTTCAATTGTACTTGTTATTTTTGTTTGGCTAGTGTTGATTTTCTCATTGATTTTGATTCAAATTTATCTGGACATGGGGAATCCACCACTTCTCTTGGTACTTCCAAGAATATTTTGCTGCCATACAATTGTACTTTCTTTTTCATATTTATTTTATCTCTATATAAATTGCAGTCATGGTTCCCTGTTCCATCTGTTTCTGCAGAATTTAGAAGCCATTTTACAGCTTGGTGATTTCTTCTTTTAAGGATCTTAAGTGCTGTAATCACATCTCAGTCTTCTTTTGCTAATCTACAGAGACCAAATTTGAACTCTCATTGTTAAATCCTCCTTCCCTCACAAATTGTTGTAACTCCTAGATCCACTTTTAATATACTTTTAAAAACCTGTTCACCAGAATGTATGTAGTGTCTCAGTACTGCTGCAGAGAAGGGTAAAACAATCTCCCTAACACTGCAGGAAGTGAGGGGAGAAAAAAAGTTTTGGGTACTGCACCTTATTAAGGGTGGCTAGTTTGCTTAAGATTAAAAGTAAGAAGTATTTCCTCTCCAAAAGATGTTGCCATAGAAAAGTTTAGTTCTGCAAAGTCCTTATTAATGTGGCAAACTTCACTGATTCATCAGGTCTGATTTTGCCACCATTGCCTGATGTGCAGCTGTGGGCTGTGTCTGCAAACTGACAAAACAGCTGAAACCTCTGAAGGAAGGAAAGGGCTGTCATTTAAAAAGGAGTTTCTCAATAGTACTTGGCATACTGGAACCTACCCTAGCTGCAACTTTTAGATACTATGAAAATCTAAAAGTTAAATTTATTGTGATAATAAAAGATTGTGGGAGCTGTGCTGCTGAAATCGATCAGGGTAAGATTAAACAATAAAAAGCTGGTTCGAGTTGAACTCCCAAGTAAGGAGGAGCATTCATCCAACTTTGGATCAGGCCCAAAATTAAAGGTTTCTTTCTTAAAAGAGATTTTATATTCACTATTCTCCTACACAATTTTTCAGAGTTATTTAAGAAATAACAAAAATTATCGCCTTTCTTATGTTCTATGTTACTTGGAAGTATAATTTCTTAATAAATCAGTGATACAAACTTAAGTAGTAAAAATAAATGTTTTTTACTTTGCAAATAACACCAGCATGTCTTAAAGCAAGTAAGATTCTGCCTGTGTGTGGAAGGGGGAGAGCTGGTGTATTGATCAGCTGAGGTGCTGCAGAGACTGTAAACTGATAGTCAGAAGGTGGAAAAAAAACCAAAAGCAAATCACAGGAGAACTCATAGCAGCAGAAAATCTGTGGAAAATGATCCACCGCTGTCTTCTGCTCAGTTTCTATCCCCAAATGAGACTATATCTCAATCTGTTTCTGGTCAAGACCAAGCATAACAAACCTTAAACATTTGGTTTATATTTTTTCTCCCTGAAACTTTGTGCGAATTATACAAAAAAATCACGGCATGCCTTTAAAAATTCTGATCAGGTTTCCTCTGGAGTCTTGCTGCTGGAAGAATGTCTTATGGGTAAATTTCCACTCTCTCAGCAGGGCAGTGTTTTGCATGAACCAACTCCCAGGAGAGAATGTTGTGTGCTTATTCTGTACAACAAGGCTCAGGCAGCATCTCCATATTAAACTGACCTGAGGGAGGGAGGGGAAGCAGTTGACCTGAGGGGAAAGGGTGTGGGTTGAGGACTAGAAGTGTTTATTTCCAAAGCTAGACAGTGCTGTTCATAAAAACAAACAAACAAACAAAGAAATCAACCCCCAAAATCCTCCAAACCAAAACCAAACCCAACAAAAAAAAAAAAAAAAAAAAGTCTTCTGAAATATTTCAACAGGTATATTATTATTATAATATTATTAGTTGAAGAGTGTGAATTCCACCTTCCCAAAAATACACTCACTAAAGGTATGAGATAAAAGTCCTCAAACAAGAATCTTTGTGTCAAGTAATTTTCTTGTCTGTTTTTGAGAAAGTCAGCAAAATAATAAACTTCTTTATTCTTTTACTTTTACTTAAACCTGGACTTCAGGTTTATTTTCTGCTTCCTTAAAAATTGACTTCACTTTTTAGTCTTTTTTGAACCTGGTTGGCAGTACATACTGTTTCACTAATGGATCTTGTTGTTACTGGGCTATTTCTTGGTATAGTTCTGTGATTCAATACTTTTAATTATCTTTTTATTACAACATGTACCAGGTCCTAGCATACAGTAGATTTACTGATAAGGCAATATACCACTTGTATTGTATCCATTTATAGTCATTTTTATAATGGTATCTTGCTAATAAAATGTTATCTTATTCATTCAATTTGTGTGTAATAAATCAACAGCCTGTTCGCTTTCTTCTCATGCAGATATCGGAATAAGTATGTACGACTGTGTGCATGTACTAAACCTGATGATGTTGCTTGCATACAAATGGAAATTAGCCTAAGAGCATTTCATTAATGAAAGTGTAGCTGTTTTCCTGTGACCCGAGTAAAATTAATACCCCAAATACCTAAAATAACATGGGAATTTATTTTATCTCTCACGAGTCATTTGAAAAAATGCATCCAGCCCCATTTTTTCCCTGCCATTATTCCCATATTACAGATTTCAAAACCTAAATAATTGTAAATCAGGGTTTTCTTCTGCTGTACAAGATAAATCAGGGATTCCCCAATTTACATTTTCTGTGTAATACCACTAAGATGCGGCATTAGCTGGCTGTGGAAGTAGCAGCAAATCTCACTCTACATATATGCAAATGAGGATGTATTTAGCAGCTTACACTACATTGATATCACATTTAGAAATGTGCGATATACATAATGAAAGATGAAGTAATGCTCTATGCCCTTGCTTTAAAGGTGGCCCATAGAAAGCAGCACTTACGTTGTACCTCCTTTCAGAGGAACTTGAATAAGACTAAAAATACCTAGAGGATGTGATGACAAATACAAAAATATCTTGGATTTAGTATGGATGAACTGTTGAATCTCTATCTGTGAATGGCAATTTTTAATTCAGAGAACAAGACAGACCTAATCAATATCTCTAAGTAATCCAGCCATAGCTTGACCAATGCTATAGCCTCTGATAGAGACAAGAGAAAAATCTATTGTGTGTATACAAGGTATTTGATGGTTTAAGTTATGAGAGGTTTTAAATAAATTTGTCCATCTGTTTATGAAAAGACAAGTTTGAAGGCAAAACTAAGCAGCATCCTTTAAGATAGCATCCAGCATGTTAAGAGTTGAAACAAGATAACTATGCTAAATTTGTACACATTTTCCTTTTTTTTTCTGTTTTCTTTCACAGGGAGTGTTATGAACTCATAACAATGGTCTTTCTTTTAAAACCCAGTCAACAGTAAAAATTGTGAGCTGGGGCAGGAGGAGGGGGAGATGTGGGTGCATAGAAATACAGATTTTCCAAACAATGTTCTCTTCTGAGCCAAAAGAGTATCATCAAATACAAACCCAGGTAGGGGGATTAATTCTCCCAAGCACAGTGGAAGCAGAGTGGCTGTGACCTTTCCTGTGTAAGTAGAGTGAATTTTAAAAAAAAATTGTCCAAAGCAGGAAGTATTTTATTGTCTAAATCCCAGCTTTTCATGTACAGGTGTTACACAAAATACAAGAATGAGACAAAAGAATCCTAACACTTTCTATACAAGGGATTCACTGTTTTAGTCAATAGTTTCTCAGTCTGAGCTCAGCTTTTTCTGTTTGTATTAAACATTATTGCTGGCTACCCTGAAATCTCTGAACAACATGCCAGACCTGGAATCCTGGCTGTACAGATCGATTGTGCTAGTGTATTTTATTTCTCTTCTGTAGCAGAGTCCTGGGTGTGCAGACAGCAAGGTACTTAACATCAGTGTGAGTAAAGTGCTTAAGTTTTAAGCATGTGCTAAGAGTTTTACTGGATCTGCTGCATAGTTAACTGACAGAATTTTATATAAAATTAACTTCTTATTCAGTGGCACTGTTTTGGATAGAAAATTTGTATTACTCATAAGTATTATAGATAGGGGAAAGGGGCTGAAGATGAACATGGCAGATCATTGATAAACAGTGATCTCACATTGCTTGTTGAGGTAAGTGGAGGTGTGCAACATGTGTTGTAATATGGCCAAATGGAGACCAAGTTGGGACACAGCCAGTGTTTGGAAAGTGGACACCCTTGTTCTGGGAGGCTGTGGCTTTAAAACGCTTTTGAGTTCTGGTAAATAACCAGCTAAAGGTGAGCTGCCAGCTAACACGGTAGGGAAGCTAATGTGATGTTTCAATATATCAGATGGAGAAATCTCAAGTAAAGGATAGGAAAATGATATTATTTTGGGAGTCTGATGAAAATCTAATGGGGACTTGAGTTCAGTTTTGGCACACACTTTTTAAGAAAGATAATAGTTTGGAGAGTGTTGGAGGGAAAAAAAGAATGATTACAATATTTTTTTAAAAATATGCTTTGCAATGAAAGATTCTGAGATCTCCATCTGTTTTCTTATCAGAGGAGGTTACTTAGTCCTGGTATACAAGAACTAAAATAGAGAAGAAAATTCTAGAAGGTTACAGACAAAAGCAAAGCAACACTCTGAAGCTGGAAAACGCTTTCTTAAATGAATCATTGTAATACATGTTTCAAAATCAATGGAACAATTCATATAGGTTTTTAACCCTATGATTCCTTACTACAGAAAACATATAAATAGGCTTTTCTGTTAAAAGTCTGTGCTCCTATTCAAAACAATAAAAAAAACAAAAAGTCATCTGCATTCTGAGTTACACATAAGGGTCAGTTTTCATGACAGCAATGCCTCTTCAGCCTTATCTTTTTCTGATAAGAATCTGTAGGAAGCAGCTTAGATCCCTCTTTTTAAGAGAAAAAAAAATCAAATTAGTTTTCTATTTGGATAAATGAATAATGCCTTCATAAAAACAATAGATACCCTCCTCTCTTAAAATCTGTGTTACCTTTACAAGTGGTTCTGAAAACTATAATTCCCTTTATATGCATGAGGAAAAAATACTGAGAATTATGGGAGAATGGACACTTTGGCTTGAAACTCAGTAGGTTTAGATTAGATATTAGAAATTCTTTACTGTGAGGGTGGTGAGGCCCTGGCACAGGTTGGCCAGAGAAACTGTGGATGCCCCATCCCTGGAAGTGTTCAAGGCCAGGCTGGATGGAGCTTTGAGCAATCTGGTCTAGTGAAAGGTGTTCCTGCCCACAGCAGAGGGGCTGGAACTAAGTGAGCTTTCAACGCAAACTATTTTATGATTTAAAGACTCTTTGTTTTTAGAAGTCAAAACAACACAACAAAGAAATGCAGGCCTAAAGCCACTTCATATTAACCAGACAGAAGGGTGAACTAGCTGAAAATACCATGGGACATGAGTATGATTTTCACTGACGAGGGTTATGGACGGAGCTGTGCCCTCCCCTGGGACTGAAGCCCTGGGAGGGAAGCACTGAGTGCCCAGCACAGTGGTGCTGGTCAGGAGTGGGAGTGGTTCAGCTCCACAGAGGAGCAATGCTCCAGCACTGTAAAGCATTAGTGTGGTTTGTATGTCCTGTTTTCAAAAGGGAGAACTCCTTTAAGAACTGCACCAGGACGGCACAGCTGCAGGGACTTTTCATCAGTGAAAATTCAGTGCTAGTGCCCAGTGAATGGTGCTTTGAGGATGTGGGTGCTGAGCTGGTTGCCTGTTCCAAAGGTATCCTCAGGGCCAGCTCAGCATGCCCCGAGCTGGCTGCTCTGGGCAGTGACACCCAGAGCAGCAGAGTCTCTGATGAGTATGATTGCATGAGCCTCATGCAGCCTTACTTATGACTCAGCTGAGTCTGTACATGAGATGTACTTGGTGAGCATCTTATACAAAGCAAAAGGTCTGTTCAAAACCACAAGTGAAAAGCTTCTACTTGATTTTAAAAAGTCTGTTTGATATTTATTTATGTTTTTGAATTTGTGTGAATTTCTTTTAATTACTTTGCCATCTTGGTCTGTTATGGCATAGCTTAAATGAAGGACTAGGTTGTACTGAGATAAAAGACCAGCATGCTTTGTTGTCACCTTTTGTACTCAGTGGTCCTAGTTTAGGCTAAGACAGTGCTTACATTTCCCCCCTTCTAAAATTACAGAAAATTCGTCAGGGTGTAATTTTTTTTCTTTATGAAAGATCAATAGAGATTAACCTGATGCCAGTCAGGTTTGAGCAGACCAGTCCTATTTTCATATAGCTCTATGTTATATTATAGAAGGAAGAACCTTCAGAAATCAAAGTCTTTTAAAGAGATTGATGGTATTTAGGCTTGATCCTGAATGGTATTAAGCATTCTTTCCTCAGTCCTGTAAATTCTTAACTTTTAAGTTCTCTGCAGCTGTCTCTGTGTTTTAGGTCAAGCATGTGTTTAAGTGTTTTGTTGGATTTGGGCCAGAATGTTCAGCATTATAACTGAAGAGGTTTAACCTGTGGGATCTGGATCCCTTAAACTTGAAATCAGACATCTAACATTTCCAGGACCAGCAATTCAAATAACTTTCAATCTCTCTTGGCTAAATTATTGATTAAGAAACAAATCATCAGTTGTGCTTAGATTCTGATCTGGCAAACAGCTGTGTGTGTGCTGGACATCACTAACCCATATATTTCAGTGTTAACATGTAAAGACTTTAAGTGTTTTGGAGAGAAAAATCATTCTCACTGCAGATTTTTACAAGTACTGTGATACAGTGGGATCTTTTGGTAAATCGTAAAATGTTTTCATCCAACATTTGAAATACATCCTGCCTTCTCTGACAAAGTTGGACTTCAGTTATGATTGGCAAGGAGGAATTTGCTTGCTGTAGTTTGTAATTTGGCAAGGGGATATTTTACTGGTTGTTAGAGAGAAATGAGTCCTGCTTCCTAGTTGGGACTTTGTTTTCATTGGATGAGAATGAGAGCAAATATTTGGACATAAATGTTTTATGGCAGTACCATATGGTCCTTGGTATTTTATTTTTAATTTTTTGCAGTTGCATTAAAATTCCTTTAATATTACCAATGTATTTAATTTAAAAGATAACTGCTGCATGTAACCTGAACAGCTGTTTTTCCTAAAATTGCCATAGCATCAAAACTTTTGCGTCTTTGAAACCTAGTGGTTTATCTGAATAGGCTGTTATATCACTAGTTTGTTTGGGGAGAACTTGTTTCTATTTTAACTAATAAATACCATGTCAGTTACATTGCATTGCCACAGCTTCGCTCTAAATTGAAGTTGGTGATTAATTTCTAATTGCAATCAGTGAAATCAAATAGTTGGTTAGTATGTGTTGCCAGGATTTTCTTCCCTTTGAAAAAAATAGCACTAAAAGAAATGCAAAGAAATCAAACTACAAAAACATTCTTGCTTTCCCCCTTCCCTTCCCAAAGGAAAAAAATTCCCTTAACCGGTACTTCAAACCTGAAGATTTACCTTATTCTCTTCTCCCAGGGTAGTACTACAGGGGAAATGAACTTCAAAATCCAAAGGCCCTTGTAGCACCTGGGGACTTGCTGAGACAAATGAAACACACAGGGGTTTAATCTTATGAGTATCTCCACAGAAAAAAAAAAAATGGTGGATGGGGGTAAAATAACTCCAAAATAAAATTATCACTCGTTTTTTTCCAGCACCCAACAAGTGTGCATGCTATTTAACTAAAGCAAATAGAGTAAGAGCTGTACCCAAACAGCCCATGTGTGCGCTAAATTATACCATCAGAAATTGGGAAGAAGGACAATGGGGGCACTTGAAAGACTCTTTGCTTTTTTACTGTATCTTTCTCACACTCTTCTTTCTTCTCTTTTAAAAATTCTGCAATTTTTTGGGGGTGGGGAGAGGGAGGAGAAGAGTAATATGTCATATCAGTCTTAATTTTATGCTTATATTCTAAAAACTTATTTTCTGTGAGAAGTTAATTCAGTAATAGTCACCAGATGGTGTGCAAATACTAATGAGGGATGTTATGACTCTTGGGTTCCTTGTGGAGGTTGTAGGAGTCGGCATCTTGCCATCAGAAAATAGATGCCGGGGGAGTAGAAGTGCTCCCTGGGGAGGATGTGACTGGACTGGCAGGGCTTCATTTTTGTTGCTGCTTTGTTGGTGGGAGTTCTACCGTTGTAAGAAACTTTTTCTTCATTAGCTTTAATGATAGAGAAGATGGTGGGACATGGTGCTCGGTATCACAGCTTTGAAGACTGTGATTAATCTTCATTTTCATTGAACCTGAGCAAATGCTTAATACAGTTTTAAAAAGGAAGTAAAGCACTACTGCTTGGAGAGTGGGACACAGGCTGGGATGGTCACTTATGGGACAAAGAAACATTTATTTACAGGGAAAAGTTATCATTTTTTTCTAGAGCAATACTTAACGCTACCTCTTCAGAATGATAATGCTGTGTGTTCACTGCCATATGATTTATTGCTAGTTAATCCATCACATCTGTTCTCTGTCCCAGTGGCAGCATATAAACATTGTAAGGCAAGCAAGATGAAACGCAGCTCTGGGATGTCTTTTATAACAGATCTCTGTAAGTGTGAAAGTAGAAATGTCTGTTGATTCATAGCAGCATGCTAAGGAGCTTCTAGTCAACAATGGGCACTGACATGTCAATTCCCTTGTGTGACTTGGGCTCTTTTCCCATCCTCTCACTCACTCATCCTCAGAATTTACGCTGCCAAACTGAAAGGAAAATGTTGACAAATACGTAACACTGTCTCTTTCAGATACAATGTATTTATATTTGCCAGCAAGAGAGCTACTGACTTCAACTCTTGAAAACTCCTGAAACATACATTCAAGGCTATGTAATGAGATGTAGAGCTCTGTGAAGTCTGATGCAAGATGGTCTTGCCCAGGTTAAAACAGTCCATTCTTTGGTCTTATTCAGGTTCATGAAAGGTTACATTTTATGTAATCTCTGATGAGGTTCATTTACATCCTTCCTGGTGAAAATTGTTAGACACAGATATTTCTATGCAGCTCTAACATGTAAGACTGAGACGTACTTGTAAAGAATCTTGAAGAACTGCATTTCTTCTGTTTTTAATGATAGAGTTAAATGTCTGCTGTCATAGCCTCTTTATGAATACTAACCTTACTCAGAAAACCAAACAAACAAGAGCAGTTTTTTATGTAGTAGGTTTATTGAGAGTACTAAGAAGTGTACCTGAATATATATGAACATATAAAGAACAAAAGAACCTATTAGGAATCGTTGTGATGTCAGTGTCACTAAGGTGAAATGAAAATATTTTAAGAACAATATTGCCTGTATTGATGCCATCAGTAAAGCATGTAAGATAAAATATGATGAATTTAGGGGACAAAAAATGGACCACTGGACCAAAACATATTTAGAAAAGGTTTAAGTGCAACCACCCCAGTTTCCACTCCATGACATTTCCTTCTTTTTATTCTATTAATTTCTGTTTGCAATTGTAAGTGATATGTCAAAAGCTAGAATATATATATATTCTTATCTTGCCACTGAAATTTTTATGTTCTCTGTTATCCAAGTTATTTAAATCGTGACCAAGATTCTGAACCTTAGAACTTAAAGCATTTTGCTGTCTTTAATAGTATGCTATGTTACATATTCCCATTGTTGGTGCCTGAAGAAATTCTGTATGTGTAACTGGCATGTCAGAACATAGATCTGGAAACTGCTTTTATTACCATTGCAATGGTATTTATCCCCCTAAAAAAAAGGAAAAACGAAACCAAAAAACCAGACAAGGACTTGATCTCTTGTGTCAGCAGTTCTTGGTGAATAATTTTCCCTGTGGAGCTCCTAAGCACACAGATTTTCTGTTTGCATCTAAATTAATACATAAGTATGAGAGAAAAACCATTCTGCTGAACTTCACCTGAAGTTTCAAATTTTTTTGGGTGGGAAATTTGACAATCACAGAAGCACAAAATGGCTGAAGTTGGAAGGGACCTCTGAGAGTCACTTTGTCTAAAACTGCTCAAGTGAAGCTGCCTAAAGCAAGCTGTTTTGGACCTTCTCCAGAAGACAGGTGTCTGAAAGAATTGGAGATTTCAAAACCTTTTTGAATAACCTGAAATGCCAGTCACCACAAGAGTAAAAAAGTATTTCCTAGTGTTCAGAGGGAGCCTCCCATGTTTCAGTTTGTGCCAATTGACTCCTGTCTGCCACTGGGCATCACTGAAAAGAGCCTGACAGTCCTCTAAGAGCCCTTCCTGCAGGCATTGACATAAACAGAAGAGATCCCCTGAGCCTCCAGGCTGAACTGTCACAGGTCTCTCACAGGTGAGGCTCTCCCATCCCTTCATCATTCATGGCCCTTTGTCAGACTTCCTCTGGTGTTTCCACTCCTCTCTTCTACTGGGGAGCCCAGAACTGGGTGCAGTATTCCAGGTGTGGCCTCACCAGTGCAGAACAGAGGGGAAGGATCACCTCCTTGACCTGCTGGCAACACTCACTCAAATGAAATCAAATAATACCTTTCATGATTTTCATGATGTCTTCATTGTACCAGCTGAGACACAGCCACACCTAGCCTTCATGTGCCTTCAGTTTTCAAGTACTTGAAATCAGCTTCAGTCTGATCTCTTATTAGCTCCTGATTAAACTGATCTTTTCATATGGCCACAAGAATAAGGCATTGCACTCTATAGGTGTATTGTTTTCAGTTTGGGAAGTTATATAAAACAACTGTTTCCTATAGAAAAGTAGGTTCTACACAGTTGTATTTGTTACGTATTACAGAAGAACCTGGGACCTAATCAATCACCTATACTGGTTCCTTTTAAGCCCCATATGGACAACTAGGAAGCAAGATAGTTTTCTGATGCTGTATTTGTAAATCAAGCAGCACCCAGGATGTTCCCAAGCGCTGCCATTCTGCTGATACTTTGGGAGAACTGTTCCTGGCAGGGCTTTTTTCTGTGCCCAGTAGCACTTTCTCAGATGATTCCCACACATAGCCCAAGAATTAGTGCAGATGAGGGACCACTCCCTATGGACTGTTGGCAGATGTCCTCCCTGTTTTGGATGCTCAAGATGGTTTATAATATGGTAGCACACCATTCTCTTCTTGCTTACCTCAGTGCCATAGAATAGCCTCAGGCACATTTAAATTACAAATATAGGCACAACCTCCATCCCTGGGTCCCATGATGGGTCCCAGTATATGTGCCAGGATGTAAACAGGGAAATGAGGTTATAGTGGGGAAAGAGCTAAATGAACACAGTGGAACTTTAAAGCAGAGCTTATAATTCCTAATCAATTCCAGATGGAAGAGATTTGTAAATACCATTGCATAAGTAAAGTTAAGAACAGGTTTAAAGGATAAAGTAATGGCATTTTAAAAGTTTGGTGGAGGTGTTCTCTCTGCATGCCAAGCCAGTCTGAGGGAAATCATCAGTGCTTGCAGGGCAGCAGCAGGAATTTGATATTCATATTGTTATCAGAATGAAATGGGGGATGGGGACTCAATAAGGTAAGAGATTTATAGTATTCACAATAGTTTGTTTTGAAGTTCTACAAGGCATTTTGTTTACTGAAGTGGAAGTCATCAACCAGTCAGCCATAGGGCCTGTGTGGTTTGGCACAAAAACCAGCAAACTGTAAGACCTCAGAATTTTCCAACAAAAAAGTTATAAGCCATAGCAATGTATCAGTAATTGGCTTAGTCTTGTAACTTGTGATCATCTAAGGGACAACAAATACAACTGCAAATTATGTTTATTGTAGCTGCATATATTTATCAAAACACAGACATGTATTAGGTTAGATATTCAACCTACCAAAAGTTAGGTACATTTTCCTGTTTGTGTATCAGCCTTAAGACCTTGTATAATTGTAAATGCACGAAGGCAGAGAATAAGCAGAAATGCTTTTTCCTTACATAATTGTGGGAATTTCAATCTACCTAAGGAGAATGGAGATATTATTTAAGGCACATTGAGGCAATAGAGTGTTTCAGGGTTTTGGAAGAAAAAAACAATCGAGCAACTCACTGCTGTTGAATTTCATGCCCCAGACCACCCCTTCAATGTATTATGCAGATTATACATATCCTGATAGTTTCATTTGCTTCTCACCCTTTTATTACACCAAACTGTGGAGGTTTTTCTCAGCTTTGAAGCAGAAGTTACTTACAAAAACACATAACCAAAAGTGCTGTTTGCCATGGTTCAGTCCAGTGGCAGCTAAACTAGAGGCTCAACTCAATCAGATGACCAGAAACTAATTTCCAGTGAGCTGTTTACTATATTTAATTCAAGGGCAGATCATACCACATCTCCACTGACACACTCAAGGAGCAAAGGACAAAAGTACGACCATGAAAAAAGGAATCTTAAAGCGAAGTAATAAAGGAGCTTGTGGAGTAGTGAATACTTAAGAGAATGAAGATGGAATTGAAGTCCTAGGAGCTGCCAAGAGGTATGTTTTCAATTCTGAAATCTTTTTTTGCACTGTGATGGAGCTTTACCTTTTTTTAAAGTGCAATTTATTTCTTTTTCATCCTAATCTAGATTTATTAGGCAACAAAAAAAAAAAAGTTTTTCAGCTCTATTTCAGATAAGCCTTTAAACCACTTGTGGAAATGACAGAATAACTGCCCTGCACAGACCTTGAATCTTTTTCTGGTGGATAGATATCTAAATTATTTAAAAGTATTTTTTTTCCTTTGGAGGTGATTTGGAGAGGTTGTGGCAAGGGTTTAATATAAAAACAGGAACCATGTTTTAAAATATATAGCAAATATAATATAAATAATCATTATACAAGTGTAGTTCTCCAGTGACTTGCTAGTAGAAAAGAGAGAATTTCTTTAGGTCAACACTGTTACATGTGACAGCAACATTGACTTTTTATGAAGGCAGGGCTAGAACTGTGCTGTTTCTCTTTGACACTGAATATTTCTAGTAAGAGAACTGGTAAATCTCTGTTTTCACTTCACCTTTTAGTGGAAGGTGTTCCTTGCTCGTGGCAGGGGGGTTGGGAAGAGATTATCTTTAAGTTTCCTTCCAACTCAAACCACTGTATTATTCTATGGTTTTCCCAAATGCTCTCAGGGCACGTCTAGGAAAACAATCTGAACTGAAAATGTGCACTTGGTGTGTTCCATATTTCTCCGTAAATCCACGTAAAATAGGATTGTCTTCCCTGAATGCACAAATTACTTAGTGTTGATTGCAAAGTGTTGCAGTTTCTTGGCAATCCACAGTATTTATGAACAGGTCAAGATATTTACTTTCTATATATCTGTTCAGAATACTTTTGAAAGTCCATTAAAATAGTTTTTTACTAGTAGATCTGTTTACCTTGCATTGAAATAATTTTTAAATTCACTTGAATTATGTAAATGATTATACACTATACCTAGTTTGGCCTTCACCAATGTTAATATTAATGCTACTTTCTTGATTTTTTTTTTTGGGGGGGGGGGCTCTTCCTTTACTGTCGAATTACCTTAGGATATAGGCAGGGACTTGGTGTGAGCAGCTACTTTGCAAGACAGGACTTTAGTGTGTCTAACTGCTGCTCGTGTGGCAAGAGTTGCTCCTAATAAAGGCACTAGGACTTTGTGATCTCCTGCCTGCTTACCAATGATGCTTTCCTGCAGACTTGTGGGAGATACATTCTGGATTTTCTGGAGTAAAAATGGAAGGATTAAGAAACGGTTTTGAGAGGACTGCCTGAGCTGAGGTGGTTTAGTGTATATTTGGGCTGCCAAATGGGTGTTTAGCCTCTCAAAGAGAGTGGTTTCTCTGACTGTAGCCTAACCTTCATTTTTAGAAGGAGAGGTTCGTGTGTGCAGGAGAGATGGCTGTGTATAAACCTGAGCATTACTCCACTGAATTAACATATTTAAGACTATAAAGCATCTTTAACAGTGAGATTTTTCAGGGGAAAGGGTGTTTTTGTTTACATACTGAGTTATAATGGTTCTGAGACTAAATGTTCACTAAACCTTTGCATTTAGGAAACTTTTCTAATCTCTTGTGATGGTGACTCCAGACACTGTCTGATAAGTGTCGCAGTCAAAGTCACAATTGTTAAACAGTGCCTTGAAATGTGATATTTTTTCCTGAACACTGCTGCAAATCATTATTCATTTATTAAGTACCAAAAGTGCATTACTGCAATACAAAGAACAGAATAAAACTCAGTTTGGCTCCGAGGAAATTACAAGCCAGTAGATATTTAAAGGAGTAAATGTACTGGGTGATTCAGATGTTCTGACTGGCAGTAATGTCATTATTTTTTTTTCATCTGTCCTCCCTCATAGCTCACATGAAAGATGACGAATGGCCACTTTTATCTAGGCTGGTGAATGCTGTAAAATAAACATTTGGCTTGAGAAACACATGATGTCTACACATGAGAGTAAAAGTGAGGCCTAGGCACATAGTTCCAAACCCAGTTTTTCTTCATTACTGTGCTACCTATACAGCAAGAGGGCTGCAGTGCTCACATTGTTTAGTGGCTGCAGAAGCAAATTTGGAATGAAGACTATAATTTTATTTCTGACAAGCTGTATGACCTTAGGGAAGTTATCTTATTTATCAGGGCTGCAATTCATCCAACCATAAAAAGTGGAAAGTAATGATTTTGCACCTTTCCAAAGAGTTTGAAAACATTATAGATAACAGAATATGCAAAATATTAGTGATATTCAAACTGATTAGAGAGAAATTCCTTATCTTCTTACTGATCACTTGGGATCGGCTGTTTCAACTAGATTTTAGGCACATCTCCAAATATTCGTATTTGTAAAGCAGTTTCAGAAAAGTTTTCAAAGCTGCACGTCATGATCACATTTGTGTAATTCTTGACAAAATGTAATCCCAAGCTATTTCTTCCTAATGTCATTAACTATTCCTCTGTAGAGTTTAGCTAATGAATTTTAAAGGCTGATGGGCCTTCATATGGTCATTGTCCAATCTGAACCTCTTTAGAACTTACCTCGAGTCCAGTGGTTCTGCTTGAATGATAGATTATCTTTTCAGGATAAAAAAAAACAGACAGAAAAAACCAGAACCTCATTCCAGTCTTGGTTTAAGCATTTCTAATAATAGAAAATCCACTAAAAACCTTGGTAAATTGCTCTGGGGTTAATTGTGTTCACTGCAGAAATCTTTTTCCTAGCTTGAATTTGCTTAGCTTCAGCTGAGGTTCCAGTGTTAATTCTCATATTGATTTTAAAACGTGAAAATTCATTTTTATTTTTAACAAAAAATGGGCCTGACTTCTAGTACACTGTGGAATAGAAACAATGTTCAAATTATTTTTCTATGAAATATTTTTCTTGTTATTCAGTCAGCTCTCCTATTATCCTGAAATAATGTTGCAATTTTTTAACTCTGATTCATTTCTTGGGAATAGAAGTCAAACTTATGCAAGAGTAAATTTCATAACTCTTCTTCTTTATTTTTCATGAATATTTTGTTCCTTCATTTGCTTTTCTTCAATCCAGTACCTCCACAATTCTATTATTTCCATTAAAACACCATCAATGGTATACATGTAATTTCTTTTTAATTCCATAAAATGCATTTCAAGAGGCCTTTGCAGAACTGATGAGGTTATGTGGTGAAAATTAGAGGCTGGGTAATAGCATTTTTTTCTGGAGAAAAGCAGAGGACTTCTGCCTTTGTTCCATTTTGCATTAAAAATACATTGCTATAAATACACATGATTTAAAAAAAAAAATTTGGCAAAAAATGACCAATGAATCCTGTTACACAGAAGAATAAATCTTTTATAAATAGTAAATAAAACACTTGCAAACATAATTGCCCAGTGAAGAGAATTATAGGAACTAAAATGGACTGATACATGTATACAATACTGGAAGCTTGATTTATTTGCGTTTACTCATGCTCACATGAAGACCAGTTTTTTCTGAACTGAGACTAAACTGGAGCACAGCAGCCCCTCCACAGAGTACAGCAGGCCCTCTGGATTGTAAATTGTTTTGAAAAACATAAAATATGTTAATTTTGCTATTATGGTAGCAAGTGTATTAACAGGAAATAATTTGGAATACATGCTGATAAATATATACTGAATACATATATGTATTTATGAATATTCCATAGGACCACAGAATCATAGAATGGTGTAGGTTGGAAGAGACCCGAAAGATCATCCAGTTCCAACTCCTCTGCCATGGACAGGAAGAGCTTTCACCAGACAAGGCTGCTCAGAATTCCATCCAGGCTGGCCTTGAACACTTCCAGGGATGGGGCACCCACAGCTTCTTTGGCAATCTCTGCCAGGGCCTCACCACCTCTCACTGTAAAGAAGTTTTTCCTAATATCTAATCTAAACCTACTCTCTTCCATTTTGCAGCCCTTCCCCCTGTCCTGTCACACCCTTGTAAAAGGCCCCTCTCCATCTTTTCTGTCAGCTCCTCAGGTACTGGAAGTCCACAATTAGGTCACCCTGAAGTTTTCTCCTTTCTAGGCTGAACAATCCCAATTCTCTCAGCCTTTTCCCATATGAGAGGTGTTCCATCCTTCTGATCATCTTGGTGGCCTCTTCAGTCCTTCTCAGTCCTTCTCAGCAGGGCTGGTTTGGATCTGTTCTTCCCCAGCCTGCGTTGATACCTGCCCCAGCCCAGAGGCATCACCTTGCACTTGGTCTTATTCCATCTCTTGAGACTCCCATGGGTCCACTTCTTGAGTTTGCCCAGGTCCTTCTGGATGGCATCCTACCCTTCTGGTGTGGCAACCTCAGCACTCAGTCATCTGCCAATTTGCTGAGGGTGCATTCCATTCCTTCATCTGTGTTGTTAATGAAGATATTAAGTAACACTGATCTCAATACAGATCCGGGAGGGACACCATTTGTCATTGATGGCCATCAGAACTCTGAGCTATTGACCACTATCCTGTGGATGCATCCAACCACTTTGTTATCCATCTAGCAGTCCACTCATCAAATCTACCTCTCTCCCATGTAGAGAGAAGGATGTTGTGGGGGGCTCTGTAGAAGTCAGGATAGAAGTTCAGATAAAAGACATCTGTAATCCTTCCCTTGTCCATTGATGCAGTCACTCTATCACAGAAGGCCACTGGGTTGGTCAGGTAGGACTTGCCCTTGGTTGAGCTCTGCTGGTCATCTTGAATCACCTCCCTGTTCTCTATGGACAGCTTCTCCATGGAGAACAGCTTCTAGGAGGATCTGTTCCGTGATCTTCCCAGTCACAGTGACAGGTTGGTAGTTCCCCTTTTTAAAGACAGCTGCAATATTTCCCTTTTTCCAGTCACCTGGGACTTCACCTGTTTAATGTGACTTTTCAAATATCATGGAGAATGGCTTGGCAACTACATCAATAAATTCCCTCAGGACCCTGGGATGATTTTTATTGAGTCCCATAGACTAATGTACATTCAGCTTCCTCAGGTGGTCACAAAATTGATCTTCTCTTACAGTGGGAAAGACTTTGCTCCCCCAGTCCCCATCCTGCTGTCCATCCATTTGAGCTGCGTGGAAAGAGAGGTTGCCATTGTAGACTGAGCTTAATAAGTTGTTGTGTACCTCAGGCTTATTCTCATCATTGCTACCAGTTTTCCAGCACAGTTTATTATGCGGGTACACCTCCTCTGACCTTCCTTTTCTGGTTATCATACTTTTAGAAGCTCTTCCTGTTATTCTTTGTTTCCTTTGTCAGGTTAAGTTCCAGCCTCATCTTGGTCTCCCTACACAAACAACCTTTGTTTCCATACTGTTCCTGGGTGAGTTCCCTGTCCTTGCTTCAGCTGTTTTTCTCTTTGGTTTAACCAGCAGGTTCCTACTCAGCCCTGACAATCTCCTGTCTTCCTTGCCTGATACATATATATCTATATAAAACACAGAATGTATTATTCAGAATATACACTGATAATAATGCAGAGACATACAAAACTAGAATGACCAGTAATGCTATTTGCATCTAACTTAGGACACTGCTGTTTTGATGGGGGAGGGTATGTGTAATTGTTGGTAAAAGAAATGTCAGTAGTTTGGTAAAAGACAGGGTGAGGACTACCCTGAGTACTGAAAACCAGGTGGGCTGTTCACTGGTAGAAGCTTCCCATTTGTGTTGGTGAAGTGACCCCAGACTTGATGGCTCCAATCCCAGCAGGAATCGAATCTGCTCTCTAAGATAGCTCTGGAGAAGCAGTCCTGAAAGAGTAGTTTCAGACCATCTGGAGCCAGATGGCCAACTTCAGACTTCTAAAATTTAAAGGGCAATTTATTGGGCTTATTGAAGTCTAAGTGAGCTTTCCATTGATTTCAGGAGGGGACATGAATTTACACAGGGTTTTGAATTCAGAAGTATTACCAGGTTAAAAATCTTTTAGGATGGAAGATGAACACTCTTAGAGAAAATGTGTGGGAGCTGTACTGGGAACAAGAATCTGGATTTTCCAAAAGCAGATGGTGAAAAATATCTTTACTGCTAGCTGGTGCCTGAGCTTGAATTGCACTACTTTGCTGTTAAAATTCAGTCTATTCAAAGTCTGTCTGCATGAATTTTACATTTCTAAATAAAAGTGTAATAGGATAATTTAGTAATTTGGTCTCTGCCATCTACTCACTTTTCCTTCCTAGATAAATTACCAGGATCCAAATACACTAACCAATCAGTGTCACAACTACAGACATTGCTGAATGATTCTTACGTGTTCATTGGTAAACTATTGTCCCTTTCAATTTACCATTATTTTTCAGGTTGAATTATCTTCTCTTCATTATTTATCCATTTAAAAGTTTCTTGCAAAAATAAACCCAAAAATATTAGTATTACAGATATTGAGTCCTTCACTTGAAAAAAAGTGGGGGGACATTTGCTAAAAGAAAAATTGAGAAAAGAAGTTCATATATTGGAAAGAGTGGTGAATTACGGAACAAAAGAAGGTGAGGTGCTTTTAACAGTTACATAGTCCAGTGCACAAAGTAGCTTATTTTGGGCAAAAGTAATGGTTACTACAAGATGATTTTTATGACTTTCATTGTAGTTCTTTGTCTCATTTTCTATCTCTGTATAAATAAGGATTGTTGTTTGCATTCTATAGCAGAAAAACTACGACGTTCCATGTTTGTCAGTATATGGGAGCTTGGATGAAATCACTACCTGTGGGTTGTGGCCTGAGCTCTGAGGCTCTGTGGGTGTGTCTGTGATGGCCAGGGGAGCATGGCAGGGAATTCCCTTGAGGAGTAAGATATCAAGTAATTCCCAGTGCCATGTGGTACAGCACTGTGCAGTCCAGCCTTGGCACTTGTGTTAGTCCAGCCTTGCTTATGGGTCCCAAAGAGCATCAGCTGTTTTCATCCCAGCATGTCCCTTCACCTCTGATCTGCCCTGCCCTGCGTGGACACGCCATACAGACCTCTACAGCTCTCTTCTGCTGAAAAAGGATGGAAAAGAGGATTGAACACTGGAATACATGGAACATGTCAATGGATACTGGAGTGCAGGCACTAGTCACAGAGTGCAGATAATTAAATGTGAGATATCTGCTCTCTAAAAGACATTAGCGTTGGCACCCAGAATGGTCACCATTCTGCTTTGTTCCAGATCTTTCCTACACCTTCAGTTTTAGTTTTAACTTGAAATATGACTTCCAAATCATAATTAAGAAAAAAAAAGTTGAATAGTTCAAAGCCAAACAGAATAGGTTGGATATACTCATTTAGGGATTTCTTGCAAACTCCTTGTGCTAGCAACTGGTCAGCTTTTCAGGACTTAATATGAGCTCTTTTTGATATTGTAGAGTGCTCGTGTTTCAACTGGATTGTTACATGTTACAAATTAGTACCTTATTAAAAGGTGAAGTATATTGCATTTAATTAAATTATATTTGTCAATTTTTCCACTTTTGCCAGACTTGTAATCTATTAAAAATAAATCAGATTTCATTAAATTTATTATCAGTAAAACTGATTAACTGGCATTATTGAGATTTCTTAATGTTAATTTTTATTCAGGTTAGTACTGTATGTGATATCCCATTGGTTTAATCATTGGATTAAACCTAGGGCAATAGTTATCTGATTTTATCACTTGGTACTTTTTGAGTATTTGCTCAGTGGCACTCTGCAAATCATCTAGAATTTCCTTAATGGAACAAGATTTATTATGGATTAGCATCAGTATGACAAACATTTTCTTGGCCATTCCTTTCATATACCTGAGTAAAGATTACTGAGATCCACTGACTTCTGAATATTTATACCAAGTCACTTTTTTAACACCTAACTCTGTCACTAATGCATTAAAAAAATATCATCCCAGTGTACGTTACCTTTTGTCATCGCTAAAGAACGTCAGATTTTTCTATGTCTTAGCAGTTTGTCCTCTTGAAATAGTCAATGCATTGCTAAAAATTATTTTTGGTATAATAATGTGCTTAGCAAAAAAACAAACAAACAAACAAACAAAAATCCTCAAAAAAATAAAGAAACAAAAAACCCCAGGAGCCCTGTCAGCCCTGGATATTCCCGAATGCCTCTAACTTTCTTCTCAGTCCTTCCTTAGATTTTGATTAAAGAACTGTGCTTTTTTTCCTAGATAGTAAGCTTTAAAAAAGCTCTTATTTCTATTTATTTGTTGTCTTTTACTTTCCTGACCAGTCAGTCTTGCTTAGAGCTTTCTGCATCCTTGGGAAGCTAGCTGTTTAAAAATCTTAAATGCATCTGTTCTTATTTCAAATTCTGTCTACATGAAATCAACAGATCATGCTTATACATCCTATCAATAGTTTATATTTTGACCTTATTTAATATAAAGAACAATCTAAAATAGTTGTCTCATATTGAGTTCAACTCCTTTTAAGTTATTTTACTGCTACTATTGGCTGAACTGCAAGAAAGAAGTTTGTTATTTGTTAGGTGAGAGTTTCCACATCTGCCTTCCAAATGGAAGTACCCCATGATATATTTCTGCTCCACACTTTTGAAAGTTAAGAAGTACTTTATCCTGGTTTTGGTTTAATTTATTGTTTTATATTTTGGAGGTGTATGTTTGGTTTTTTAAATCAGACCCTTGCTGTGGCCTTTGTCACATAGCACGTTGGTCTGCTTTCATTCAAGATCCTTTGCCTTTGAGCTCTAAAATGAATATTGTCTTCAGCAGAGAGTGTCACCCTGTGATTTTAGTTGCAGAGGGATAAGTGCCCCTCCACTGCCACCCATGCACCTGGGGTATAATCATACTTCAATACTGCAGTCATTCACACCATTCCAGGTTTCGGTCACTGTCCACCATTTTCTCAAGATGAAGTGGAAGCAATATAATTTTGAAGACAGTATTTGTATATTAAGAACTTGACTTCCTAAGCAGAAGCTCTTCTAAATGCTTCTCTTTTTTACTTTGACATCTGTAGTGCATATTTTAAACATAAATTTATTGTATATATGTCAGAAGAAACAGAAATACAAAATATCTTTCTCCCTATATCAAATAAAAGATGTCCCCTTACATCGGGAAGCAGACCCAAATCCTCTGTCATCAGGGGCTCATAGGCTAATGAACTCGAATAAAATCTTGTCCCAGCTCTGACACAGCAAGTCATAAAAAGCAACTTAATGAAGGGAAAAAGTTTCATTTGCTTATAAATCACAAGTATCAAACAACAAGCAGACAGTGGAAGTCAGTCCTTGGAGTTCATTCATCCCTTCAAAACTGAAATAATGTTAGGATCTTGAGGACTTCTAAAGTCTTGGGGACCTTTTCTATGTCTTCCTATAATTTGCATAATGATTTCTACCCCCAGATGAAGTATTATTCCCTGCAATATTCCTATTCCAAACTGTTTCCTTACTATGTGATTACTACAGTTTTCAAGTCTGATTGTTTTATCATCAGCAGCAACTTAAGGGGTCTGGCTAAAAATGATTTTCAAATACTATTTATTTAAATGCTTAAACAGTGCTTATGATTTTGGTCACAATTTCCAATCACTAAATTGCCAAAAGTTTGTGAAGCTGAAACTGGAAAGATTTTTTTATATGTATAACAATATATTAATTTTGTAATCATGCCAATTATTATTGGCATGGGTATAAAATACTTACAGTTTATTAAATACTTTGTAAAAAGATCTTCCAGATTTATTTTCAAATCAATCAATCCACCACATATTTTGGAAACAGGCCAGTCGGTTCTTAGATATAAAGGCTATAAGCTGTACATTCCTCAGATATATACATAATTTTTCCCATATAAGAACAACTTTGAGCATTTTATCTTCTGAGACTTATTTCAGAAATAAAAATGTGTTGCTAAGATTATTAATCCTTGGTAAGACATACCTGCTCAGAATTTCAGGATGTGGTTCACAGGGATGTGAGGCACACAAAGAACCATTGAAGTCAACTGGAACTGTGATCAGTTCCCACTTCTCAAAGCCTGAAGGGCTATTTGCTTTCATCTTGTTAGTGATCATGTAATGCTAGTTCAGATCCAAGGTGCAGGGATAAAGTCAGCATTATATAGGCAAGAATGAAAGATCTTCATAAGATTTTCCCATGTAACTATTATGTAAAGACATTTCAAAGAGACATGGGGCCCTCCAGTCAGTCATTTCTACTGGGAATAGATTTTTAGGGCCTAAGACTGGCTTTACTATTTATTATGTAGTAATGGAATGTTACCTTTGTTGTGAGACTAAAGGAAAAAGTTGAAAGCTTGGTTATAAAGTCTAAAGAAAGCCTCACACTTGCCAGAAGTAGCCAGTAATTACTGCAATGATAAGTTTGAGGACTGAGGTCCCAAGCAAAATCAAGCAATAAGAATTCAAAGGGAGGATTTTTTTTCTGTACCAGTTTCCTCTTTTCCAGGAAATTCATGTGGTCAAAAGTTTCTTTTAACAGAAAATTATTTACAGGTGCTGTTCCTGGCTCTGTCACAAAGTTGTGTCTTACACCTCCGTCTAAGTGCAGTCAGTTTTTGGATCAATGTGACTTCTTCCTGTAGGGGTCTTTCTGTTAAATCACTGCCTGCTACAGAAGCAGTGTCCAAGGCCTTCCAGAGCTTTGGATGACTCAAAGGGCAATGACTATTTTGACTGAATGTAGCAATAGTATTTCTAGATGAAGTTATAAATTTGTAGATAGGTTACTGTGTTTCAGAAACACTTCAGAGGAGAACGTGACCACTTAATAAAAAACCTAAAACTTCACTCCATAGCTTTTCCTCTTCAGTGTAAACCCTGGGGTATGAGAATTAATGAACATGTTTGACCAATAGTGCATGACACTGCTTCTGATGAGATTTGTTATTTATTATTATTTAATGTTTTTGCATTCCAATTAAGCATCAGAAATCACCTTTAGTTCAACTAGAAACTAACTTAATTTAGAGCTTCTATTACCTGACTCCAGAGGACACGTGTACTATGTTATTGAAGATCTGCCTCTTTTCAGCTTTTTCCAGTTTCTGAACTGAATTCTTACTGTTCACTAGCTTTCGAACAATTTCCTTATCAGACATTTTTTCCTACAACCGTGAAGTATGGAAATGCAGTTCTTAAAAATTATGAAAGAAAAAAATAAAAGAAAGAAAGAAAGAAAGTTGAGATTCAATCATAACCATGTGAATCCAGAAGCTGGGGCTAGAAGATACATACCTTTAAAGCCCTGTGAGTTGGCACTGCCCTACAGGTATAATGAATTTCAAGTTATTTGGTTTGTGCAATACAACTGTCAAATGGTTCTCCTTTCCTTAGCTCTGATGAGCTTTTTTCAGGCCAGTGTGGCCTCTTCAGGGCTGAATCACATTTTGAATGAGGCTGGAGCCAGGTAAGAGTGATGCTTCCAACAACGTTACATGAACTTCATGTTCTAATTCACCCTAACAGTGTGAAGAGGTGCAGAAATACTACAGCTTCAGTCACTTTGCAACATGAAAAGAGATTTTCAAGGTGCATACAAAAGTCACTGTGAATTAAGTCTAGCAACATTTTGAAATTACCTCAAAGGGTTTGATCATGTAAGATACTTGCTATTTAAATTTTATCTATTTTTAAAAATGGAAAGCTTACCTAGCCTGAAATTTCTTTAGAAAATCATTAATCTAAGGAAAAAAGTAAAGAAAAATCTCAAAAATTAAAAATCTCAAAATAGGATTTATTTGAAAGACTTTCAATTCATTTTTCATTATTTGTCACCTCTTTGTAAAAGTAATATATCTTATCCATTTACTGAATTAGACTTTTTTTTTAGATTAAAAAATATCTTGATAAATGTGTACCTGTAACCCTGAGGAACTTTTATCTTTTTCACCTGCTGAATTTAATAGAATGAACAGTGACAATTCTGGAATATTTCCCCTTTATTTCATAAGATCCGAGAGGTTTGAGGGCTTTTCTCAGTCAGGCTAAACTCTAAACGTGACTCTTCCCGGATTCATCCGCAACTTAGAGATTTTCACTTATGTGCTGTAAAAGTCATATCTTCTGTGCACACACAAGTGAAGCTTGCCAACTTCAGCTCAGTGTGATTTCAAACAGCTGAGCTATTGAACACTCATAAAATGAGTTTTGTAATGGAAACAATTCAGCATTAGCTATGGCACTTTTAAATGTATGCATACATATTAATAACATAAAGCAGCATTTGCAGTGTTTTATTCTTGATGCCAGGTAGCTGATCAGTTAGCAGGTTTTTTGTGACAAATTCAGAGAATTTATGCTTAGGGCTTAGAACGAGAACATTGCACAGATCAGTTGAATAGTGAAAATAATTAGTCACTAAATATTTTTTGCTCACTAAAATATTGGCATTTCTGCAGCAGAGTCAGTTGAAAGTTGTACTTGTTTTTACAACTGAGACTTTTCCATTATTCAAGAGTGGTTTTCCCATTTCAACTTTCCCCTTCCCTTCTTTATTTTTTTCCCATAGATTCTTTGAGGTTTCCCTGCTTGGGCCTCTTTTCTATCCTTCAGTAAGGTTGAATTCCCTGATGGTAATCATAATTATAAACATATGTTGTTACTATGGGCTACCAATTTACTTACAGTCCATGGTATTAAAAAAAATGGAGGTTTTGGAATGTATTTTACATCATCAGGGCATATCTCATGAATAATTAAAGGAAATCAAATCTGTAATAAAGAGCAGCCTCTGGAACTAAAGACAATTATATACTATTTTTTAAAATCAAGTAACCACTAAAAGAATTAATATTGTGGCTCAAAAATATTTTTGAGTTTCTTTACCGCTCATGTTTTTAAAATTATGTCTTTGAGATTTGGATGGCTATTAGCAAAACAGAAAAATACAGGAATAAATAGACTTAGAATATTTAATTTTTCACAGATAATTACTGAAGAAAACCC
Organism: Leptocoma aspasia; assembly: GCA_013399835.1. NCBI lineage: Eukaryota > Metazoa > Chordata > Aves > Passeriformes > Nectariniidae > Leptocoma > Leptocoma aspasia. The sequence continues at coordinate 1,162,864 of VXAX01005262.1, read as the reverse complement.
TTTTTCAATTAAGGAAAATTAAGAAAGGCAAAGAATAAATACTCTAAATTTTACATTTGTTTTAGTGGCTTCTTTCACAATCTGTCTTCTATTCAGGGTTATTGCAAAGAAGTGCCTCTGTAATTAACATGTTAGATTTTTAGTGACTTATTTTACTGTGTAGCATTTTATTGCTGATGTGTCAGTCAGTGTAATGTTCTGCAGTGCTGCAGGGAATAATCAGAGCGTGCATTAGGCATTTCATATTGTATTTGGTATCCTGGTAAGACAAGATGAAATGTTTTGAAGATTAACTTAGAATTTTAAAAAATCAACAAAACCAACTATTCAAACACTGGGAAGACATAACAATGATAAATGAATAGATTTGAAAGGAATGTATGTCCTTTTTAATTGGGTTGGACCTGATGAAGTTGGCAGAGTACCTCAAGAATAGGTGTCAGCAGTGTCACAGCCCTGAGCAAGCAGTTCATTCATGGATGTGGTGACAGGAGGCAGAAAAAGGAGCTGTGAAACACAGCAACAGCAATGCTGGGGACTTACACACCCCCCAGCTTAGCAACAGTCACTGGAAAAGCACTGGAACAGATAATGAAGATTTGTTAACAACTGTGTAACAAGGAAAAGAATAAGAGCTAACATGGATTTATAAACTGAATGTGTCAAACTAGTTTAATTTCTTTGCTTAATAAGGTAACAAACAGCATAAAAATGAAGTAAATAAATGTCATACATCTAGTGTGTACCCAGGTTTTTGTTATTGTCTTATGGCACAGTCTGGATCAAATCACTATAAACTGAATAAAATACTAGTTGGAAAGCAGTATATATAGTAGCATCATAGAATATGCTGAGTTGGATGAAACACACAAGGATAATCAAGTCCAACAATTAGCCCTGCTGTGGACACCCCGAGTCACGCCATGTGCCTGAGAGCATTGTCCAAATTCTTCTTGAACTCTGGCAGGTTATGTGTTGAGCCAGGAGCAGATACTGAGCAGGGCTCTGCAAGACTCTCTCCTGGGTGTGGTAAATTGCATGTTGTCAGTAATGGAGTGGAGAGCAGGAGAAAGAGCATATGTACTAAATTCACAGTGCCTGGCTGGGAAAAAAACAAAAGTCCTGGGAAGGAAGAGATCCAACCCAAAAATCTTAAGAAACAGCCTGAAAAAATGCATGGAGTTCAAGTAAGAGAAGTACAGGGTTAGGCATGGACAAAGGTACAAAGATAAGGGCCAAAGGACTCATATATGGTCTTGGAGGTCTGGGAGGCACAGCACATTGGAAGCTGAACGTTTGTCAGTGGGTAGCACAGATCAGCAATGGCACACTGCTGGGAAAGGTCAGCTGTTTTACTGGGATGGAGAGATGACTATTGTCTGGTGCACCTTTTTCAGCTACTCAGCTGGAGAAATGTGTCTGTTTACAAGCATAACACTGAGAAAGACGTGTATCAACTGGAGAAACTCTTTTCCTTCTGTAGGTAGAGAAAATATTGGTCATAAACTGCGGAGAGAAAGATTCAGGCTAGATATTAGGGATTCTTATCAGAATATTTTAGTTTGGGAGGAAATTGCCTAACAGTATCATGGAGTTACTGTCACTGGGGATTTCAGGAGCAGATTGGGTAAACATCTGTCAGGAATATCGTAGTTATATTTGATACTCTGCTGAAGCAGAGAATAGACTAGATGGCTTCTCACTTCTCCCACCCTGGTTTTTGACGATTTGTTGAAATGATCTCAAGCTACCAGTTTTGACTAAATGGCCAACTGTTCTTATGCTGAAGTCAAGTGATGTCACTCTCTATTGATTTCACTAGGCTAGGATCAGGAACAGGATGGAGGCATATAAATGCCAATTGCAGAATAAGTATATGAAAGGCCTGAGCCCCCTTGCATTAAATTCAGAAGAGACTTGATCTCTTTCAATGGAGGTTTAGATGAATTCTAAATGTGTGCCATGCATACATATGTGTAGATATATATATGGATATATAAATAGATAATGTTAATACAGTTCTGTCAGTTAAGCAATATCACTGAAAACCTACTGTTTGAGAAAGTGTGAGAGAACTAAAACTTTACCAACATCGTGTCTGTTTTAGAGTCTAGCTCCAAAGTAAGCGTTCCCTGGTGATGCACATTCCAAGAAATTCTCATAGACTTTCTGATGGCGCCTGATTGGACGAGGCACCAAAGCATTTAAATGTGTGGCTATAATGAATAAGATGCCAGGGAAAAACAAACTATACTGTTCGTCACCTGCATTTTTCTTTTTTCATTTTAGGGGCTTATACTGTATTCCATGAATGATAAAAGTGGGATTTTGTGGTCTTACCTCCTGGGAGTAGAAGAAAACTAGCAGTAGAAATAATCAAAATGTGGAAAAGACTCTTTTTGGCTTTTCTGGGACCTAGCCAAACTCATGGATGGCAGCACTGTAAGAAAATCCCCTTCCAAACTATTTTATTTTTAGGCTGGACCCAGGCTTGTAACTTGTCTGTGTCTTTTACATTAAGCAAAGTTCCTTTCTATTGTCTGGAATTTATGCTCATCCTCTTAGCACACAATTTTTTCATAAGCCTAGCCTTAGGACTTTTACAGCTTCCAGAACCAGAGATGCTTGGCCAGGTTTAAATAAACATCCATGCTAACCATTTACCACCAAGCATTATGATGTTTGCTAGCCCTATGGAATGCATCAGCTGATAAACTGCTATTTTTATTGAGGTTTTAATCAGAATTCTCTAGCAGAGAGAACAGAGAAACTCAGCAACCAGCTGTGTGCTCCCTATTACAGCAAGATATGTAATAGTATTAAAGAAAAGCAAATTCAACCATATAGGCAGAGATGAGGAACAGTGCACTCACCCTGCCATGCATGGTCAATAATTTAATATCTCAATTCTTGAAGGAAACAACATAATTCAATGGGTAAAACAACAGATAAGAACTGTTACCCTGCATTACTGCAGTACATCTCTAATTTTTGGAATCCGCTTAACTTCCTTGTGTTTGCCTCATTTTCACTATCACAAAACAGGATGAACATTCATGTGAGATTCATTAGGCTGTGAGGATAAAAAAGGTGTTGAAAAAGAACAGTTGTTCCATAGTTAACTAGAAATGAATCACAAATGTCTTCATGATATCTGTACTTAACATTTACTGAAAACATGAAATTGTTTGAATACTTCAATCTACATCTGGTTCCTACTTTGAGTCCCTAAAAAAGAATCAGCTTTACCCCGGGTAAGATGGACATTACAAATGAGATACTAGACCGCAGAATAGTCTTTTATTAAGTAAAGACTACTTTCTTTTTTAGTACAGAGAATATAGGTTTGTATCTTATCTTAGAATTTGCTTGGGGTTATCCAGTGGAGGAATGGTTCACAAGAGATAGCTTCTAACTGTGCTTCCAGGTTTTAGTGTTAGTTTAGTAATGAATGCAGCTTTTTGCACCACAAGGGTTACAAGTTCTTCACGTCTCTCTTAGAAACTCGTGTGAAGAAACAGCAAAATGTTTGAGGACCTTGCAGGTCATCACAGCCCACAAAGGTGGGTTTTTGCCTTGTTTGGAACATTCCTCTGAGGGATCTAACAGGCTTTCAGATCTGAGGTTCTGTGTGCCGGCTCTGAGAGAACAACATCATTTAATAGACTTGCCATGAAATGCCTGGAGGAATTCGAAGAGCCATGTGTGCATGTGCATGATGCATTCTGGCCTACTGTCAGCCAAATCCAGCAGAGGAAAGAACTAGAAAGGTTTCAGGAGCAAGAGAAAAATGTGTAAAGGTTAAATTCAGTGCTAAAATCACTGACATTTGAACAACAGAGATGTAAAAGAAAAGTGAAAGCATCAGACATTAACTAGGGTTATTGTAGTGGAAACTTTATTTCAGTAATGATTTCAAAGCCAAAAAAACCCAGTGTAAAGCACAAGAAACCTCAACAAAACCACCCCAAACCAACTGACTAGGAAGACTGTGGGTCTACATAAGCTTTTTAAAAGATGCTTCTAACTGGAAAATATGCCTTTATATGGATATTATCAATATAAAATTTTGCTTATCACACATGTATAAATTTACTCTTTTGTAATTAACACCAAAACTAATTTAGAAATTAATGTCATAAGAGCATAAATATTGTAAAACAGAATTATAAAAATTATTTCATAACAGTATTTTTATAAATTATGTATTTCCTTAACATCACTTAATATGTTTTATTTCATCTAAATATCATGGATGCATTAATTGACTGTTAAACTATTGCTTACTGAATGTACAGGCATGAATATTTCTCTAGTTTTCTTTCTGATTGAGAGGACAAGAACTTTTTTATGAAGAACAAGTCAAAGCAAAATTCTTGCTAAGCATATAATAAGAAATTTAATGTTTAATTTTTAAAGTAATACCTCAATGTGTTTATACTTAGCAATAGTAATCCTTCTTAAAAAGCCTGAAAATTCTGAAGGACCAAGAGAGGCTGGTAGTGCTATATGAGCCCTAACTGACATATCTTCAAATTTTTTAACAAATGTTTGAATTCTTGTACATTGAAAAAAATATCCATAATTATCAAGAAGGTTTTCTCAACACCAGATAAATAAAAGTAAAAAACAAATGGAGCAAAAAATGTAAAATACCATACATTCAGGGAAGGATTAATAAGATTTATACAGATAAGATTTGTTTTTGTTTGCCCAGTTCTCAGTTAAGAAAGAACAGACACAGGTATATATTAAGTTCCTTTCATTTAATCTCAACCACAAATAAATAAATTGAAGATAATAATTGTTCTTGAGCCAGCCTGCCCTTGCCAATCTTAGGATACTTGCTAGGAACATGGTTTCAAATCTCTCCTGAAATCTAGATGCTGTTAAGAGACTCAAAGCAATAAACATCAATAATAAGCCATCAGCATCCCTCCTATGAGCATATGTCCATATACTCAAAAGTCTGGATCATTTTTTGTAGTGGCATGAACAAGTGTGGGCTACCTGGATCCTATTTCTTTGAGACCTTTTTAATTTCAGTCTTTTTGTGTCTTCCATTTAGCTGACCACATTGCCAAATAACAAATAGGTATTATACTAAAATTAAGTTTGGAGCACACAGATGCAAGTCCTCCAGATTTTTCTTCTTCTGCCTTGAAAAACTCATCCTTGCTCACAGTGCTGCCTTTCAAACAGCAGTATTCCTGGCCTGAAGACTAACTACTATTTGAAGTACAGTAAATTTAATTTTAAAAACCAAACAGTTGTTCATATTTAGAGTTTGGCTACAAATTCTAAGTTCATCCACTCTGTTTTGCTTTCCACAGGGGTGGTGAGGGGTAAAATTGCACCCAGCTAGGGGAGCTCTAACTGTAGTTAGTGATATCACAGAAGCCAAGCTGAGAGGAGGTATCTCAAAGATCAGATCAGGGCTAATGCCTGAGGGTGTAGCATGTGATCAATAAAACTGTAATCATGGGAAGCTGGGATCAGAGTGTGCAGGTTCTGACCACAGCTGGGTCTGTTCCTTGCATCTGATCAGCACAGGTCTTCCAAAGTGGTCCTGAGTAGAGAGGAAGAAGCGATGCCAAGGGAAGGATGCAGACAATCAATAATTAATAGAGAGAGCACCACTGCTCAGGAGGGTCCATAATAACTTTTAAAGTGATGTCTTGGGTTTCTTTTATATTTAGAATAGTTACTTTTTTACTTTTTATTTGCCTTGGAACATATTTCCATTGTTCAGCATGTTGGTTTCCTATATCACTCCTATCAGGCACTATGAACCTTGGTACTTCGGAGCTATGTAGTTGCTTCTCACGTTACCCTGGCAACTGAATAACTAACACTTGAAGAGGAAGCAATAAAGAAGTGTGTTTTAATTCTTTTACAGTTTGATAGAGCTTGAGAGATGGAGAAACTCTGCATTACTTCATGGGAAAGGAGAAAGTAAACTGCTTTTTTTTTATATCTTTTAACTGCTCTGAAAATATCTGCACTATTGCTTTTATTCAAAGAGCACACTATATTGCTAATCCGAATTGATGTATTTATGTTAAATGGAATACTAGCTGTAGATTATTTGTAATAAAGATTTATGTGTTTAGCATAGTAGAGCAAAAGTGAAAAGAGAGAGGAATGAAAAGGCTGAGCCACATCTTAACCACTTCCTAAACCCTTGGCCTTCAGGGACAGTTCTGGTTATACAGGCTGGTCAATTTTACCTTTTGTTTCAGTCAGCTTCAGAAATGAAATCAGGTGGGACAATTCAAAAAGGCAGAAGGATAAACTGGCAATTTGACTTTTTGAGGAGAGAGGTGGATTAGTTTTTGGAGAATCCATGAGGTGGGTGGATAAAATTGACATACCAATTTTTTCAGGAAGTGGTTTGCCTTTAGATAAGGCACGTAAATATATCTACAGATAGACTGATAGTTACCCCCAACCCCCCTTCCCATTTTTCCTTAAGGGAATAATTTCTTCTGTTAAATATAATTTTTTTTTTTTTTTTTTTTTTGCTAAGGAGACTTATTTATCCCACTTGGTGCAGAGTTGTGGAGGATGGCACAGAGGGAACCAGTCTGCATAAGAGATTCTGAACATAGTCAAAATACTGTGGTCTAGGGACTGTTCTGAGAAGACCAAATTTATTTGAAGCTTCTTCGAAAAAGACAGATGTACAAGGCCTAGGATAACACTTACCAGAAAAGGGTAAAAAGGTACAATTATCCCTCTAACAAATCCACATGTCCTGTAAGAAAGATGTTATATGTGTTTATTGCCTCTTTCCTTTTCCTTTTTTTCTGCTGTTTTCCATCTCATATTTTACTTTTCTCCTTGCATAGCCCCAACAATTCACTTTAATCAGCTCTTCTTCCATAACCTGCGGCTTTAGTATTCTGCATCTTTCTGCATGCTAAAATTGCTCTCCAGAGCATTGCTCCACCCACACTTTGATGGATTGGTGTTTATATGTTACCTCTCCCTGCTCTCTGAAAAGCACTGTCTGCACACAGGCACACAGCACTGATGCTTCCACACTTAGGAACAACCTGGAGCATGGATCTGACTGGACCTGCAGTGATGCTTTTGCATTTCTATGATTGTGATTGAACATATCTTGCTATCAAAACCAGTTTTGGAGAGTTGTTCCTTCCCCATCAGACATATGTCTTGTCTGACTCTGGTTTTTTTTCAATTGCATTTCTCCAATCCTTCAGAAAAGCACATCTTCTGCTATTAATGATGCTTGACAGGTACTGTCAGTGTCCTATTAAGTTAGATAATTTGGGTCATAAAACTGCTAGCATGCTCAAGATTTTGGATACTTTTAATTTGCAAAGTTTTCTGATGCATGGGAATATCTCTTTCTTCCCCTCAGAGAGACATAGCATGCAAATGCTGATTTCAAACCTTTCTGTCTGTCCTAACTTTCCCCAGAACATCCGCCACAGAGGTTCCTTTCCACTAGTGGTGAGTTGGTGATATTGAAAAGATGATCACTCTGAAAGTCCTGTTCATAACCTTCCATTTCTGAATTCGTAAGATGACAAATAATTTCCACCTGAACACCTGTGACATTTGGGTTCTGAAACAGTCTCAAATACCATGCTGTTCATTAGTGGGGATTCAATTTCCTGTACCTCTCTGCTTCAGATTTGCTTCAATGCATAGAGTGTGCATACTCATTAAAAGCAACAATAATGAAGTTTTGCCGAAAAAGAGGGGTGTGTAAATAGAAGATGCCTGGGGCAAAGCTGTGTTTTGTGTTCTGGACATTTATATAGCTATTTACAGTGCTATTCAGTTAAATAATAATAATAATAATAAAAAACCCCAAACCCCACAGAATTACCATAGCAACTGAAGCAAGTATGTGTTACATTTTTAATCTCTGAGATACACAAACCCTTACTAAGGAAACAAGCAGAAGAAAAAATGTGAACTTGTGTGCTTTCCGTATGTTTGAAAAGAATATTTTCTTTCTTGTTTCTTTGCCAGTATTTAATGCTGCCTTTGTTAAGGGAGTAGCTTTGTTCTCTTTGCATTGTTACGCTTGCATCTCAGGCAGAGGATGAGTGCAGGAGACAGCTGGAATACATTCTCTTTCGAGACATTTTGGAAACTGCCAGGAGTGTGCAGCAAATGGTGGCTATGAAGCCACTACAGTATTTTTTCCTGGTACACTGGAATGTATTCCACAGGTGAACACATGGGGAACATGTCTATAAATAAAAATTGTATTTCACATCAGCAGAAAACTACTTGCTATGCTCTTTGGAATCAGATGTACACAGAAATACTTGTTCGAGTTTATTTTCCCTCCCTCCCCACCCCAGTTGTTCATTTTTACTTGGTTTCCTTAAATCCGTTTTAAATTAGAGTACACAACACTTCCACTACATAAAAGATCCATAACAGTTCTGTTTAAAAATATATAAACCCACATCAGTGTGTGTTTTGTCTAAGAAGAGTGAGAGGAAAGAGGCATTGGTTAATCCATCAGTAGCCTTCCCACTACTCTCTCCTATGGTGGTAAATTGGGATTTATTTCTCTTGTTGATGGCAAATATTTCTTTTTCTCTATTCTATCCACTCCTGTTATTGGCACAATAATTGCAAATCCTCTTATCAAGACAATCAAGGGCTAAACTAGCTGCTTTCTCCATATTACTGCAGCACTTTGTTTTGGATCTCTTGCGAAAAACGGGGCTTTTGCAGTAACATGCCTGGACACTTCACTGTTTCCAAGACAAACAGCTCTTGAGCCAAGACTGATTTGGACAGCATGCAATAGCTTACATGGTTTTTTTTTTTTTTCAGGAGATTCAGAGTCCTTTAGAAGAGCTAAATGAGCTTTGCAGCAGCCCTAGAAGGAACAGCTTGTGGGTAGCTTGAGGTACAAAAAGATTGTGTCTGCCCAAAGCTGTGTGAGTTGACTTAGTGGTGCAGAGGATCACAGCTCTCTGAACAATTTCAAGTTTGATCCTGTTGATGCAAGCTCCCAACATCCATTTTAACCAAGTATATCTTCATGATCCTTAGAGAAAAATCTGTCCTCCTCATTTCCCTCTCAAATATCTGCAAATTAAACTATTGCAAAACCAAGCGAGACTCCAAATTGGAGAAAATCCTTGAGATACTAATGCTACATGCTCTTTATGTTCCTTACAGACATAAAATTTTAGGTAGAACCTTACTGTGTTTTGTCAGCATGGCTGCATAGCATCCTTTCCAGAGCTGGCCAAGAGAGTTTCTCTTGGAAACGAATGTTTTCTCAGAATGAAACTTAGCATGGAAAATCAGCCATTTCTGATGAAGTTCCATGTTAAAAGTTTTTGATGGAATCACAGCAGAATGTGTACAACTTCTTGGGTTAGAACACTGTAATTTGCTTGGATACAATGCATAGTGTGAAAATCAAACTGAAGTAAATAGCTGAAGTTTATCAGTAAAGTATATTTTTAATTATAAGAAGACGTAAAAAATTATTTAAAATTTTTTTAAAAGTGAAAATTCTGGCGTCATCTAGTTCTAATTTTACCTCAAGATGGTAAAATAACAGCAGCACAACTCAGATTTTTTTCTGATTCATTTCTGCTAGCTAGCCTTGAAGTAGCACTTCCAGCTCCTGTGAATGTTGAGCAAAATCCACAAATGAAATATGAATTTTCAATAGCTTATGTTCAGCTTGAATTAAAAACAAGTAATTTTTTCCTTTCTTTCTCATCTTGGAGTTCATCATGCAGTGACAATTTGAAATTTACAACCCAGACATTTAACATCCTTCACAAGAACATATAATTTGAAAAACCTGTGAAGAGAAATGTCTCTGCTAAAAAATGGCACTATCTCTTTGTAAAAAGACCCCTGTCATTTAAATTTCTGTTCAGCTTCCTATCTTAAGCTAAATAACACTGACATTTTTTTCAGATGCATTTTTTTGAAAGTTGCACAGATTAGATATTAGCTTAAAAGAGTTTTAATGTGACATTGCTGGCTTTCTTCTGTATCCCTTTGCATAAATTTGCAGCTAATGCAGAATATAGATTTTATTCAATTCCATTGCTGAAAATAGAGACAATGTCATTTAGTAGATATTCATAATCCTGCAAACTAGTGAGGCAAAATTCACCCTAAATTTGGAAGATGAACCGCAAGGATTTTCTTTCAAAAATGTAGGGCGATGTTTTGATAAAACCTAGCAAGGAGTATTGAAGATGAGATTAATAAAACCGGGCTTCATGTCGAACTCTGACTCCACTGGATATTGGACACAATCTCTTCTGTTAAATCCCACAAAATGCATGTCTTTATTTTCTGTTAATTAGCCATCTTTGCAAATCTATTTTTTACACACCAATAACTATCTTTCAATTATGTTTGGCATACATGATCCAAGTAAATACCTCTTTATGTCAAGACCCCAAAAAGCAGGGAATTTTTCTCTTAAATTTAATAGAAACACTCATTTCTGCACTAAGCTATAGAAAATGCATCATTTAGAACACAAGTCTTGTGGGAAATGGCTACCTTGAAAAACTGAGTTCCTTCATATTTTAATTGGCATTAAAAAGTCTTTTAATTCTCCAGTATTTCTAATGTCATTTAGATACCTCCTCACACTCCCCCCTCTCCTTTTCATACAGAGACAGTAGAAAGAAGAGGGAGGGTGAAATTCAAAACTGAACCTCCACAAAGTTTGTTCTTTGATGTGGAAGTTTCATTTGATAACAAATTGGACAAGGCTGGAAATGACAAGCACGAGACACAAGAAACTGTATTTCATTTGCGAAGCAGCAGAGCAGATTTCATATTTTGATTAGATGAGATGCTTATCTCAAAAAAGTTAACCAAGAGAATCCAAAGGACTGCCCATAAGGGGCATGGTAGGTTACATTGCCCCACAATGTTTTCTTTCCTCATCCTCAATAAACAGGCTTATGATTATTATTAGAATTGCAGACCACAAAACCAGTATGATAGCAAGCTGGATTTTACGCTAGGAAGTGCTCCCTTTAATGCATTTAAAATACTGTACAGAATCTTTTTTAATTCAATACTGCTATCAAATTGAGGGAGGAATATTTCTGTAGGGCAACTTTGATGATGATCAAGAGGCACAGAGCTAAACTTGCAAAGCATGCAATGTAAGTGCTTAATTCCCTGTTTCAAGAGTATCTTTGAAGCTGAGGAGTCCTTAATATGAAGCATGTTGCACAAGTTACAAGCAATCCTTCTATGCCAAGTAGTTATTCAGGGGTGGGGGTTGCTTAACATTTCCTACAGCCAGCCAATGCTGGATGCTTGCCAGGAGTGAAAGACAGCAACTAATACATACATAAATCCACTTTAAAAATGCACATGGGGATACAGGTACATAAAGCTTCTGTATTTTGAGTTTATTAGTGATCTACCTTGTTTTAGCTTAATCTTTCATTCACATAGTATTTCTATGATGAAAGTGATTCAAGTTTGCACTGCATGAGCTCAAGACTGCATACAGTCCTGGGCTGACACATTTCTCCAATTAGTGTTTATTAGAAATGTCTATAGCTGAGTTTACTTTATGATCATCCATGTCTTGTGCTTTATATTATGAGCATACTAAGAAAGAGTAACTTTTCCTTGTCTGACTTGCAGCTTGAGACCTATCTGCTCATCTGGTAATGCTCATGGAAACAAAGAGATAGAGAAATACTTTGTAGGTATTTTTGTTTTGGTTTGGTTGTTGTTGTTTTTTTTTTTTTTTGGTTGGTTCTTTTTAGGTTTTTTGTGGTGTTTTTGTTTTTGTTTTGTTTTGTTTTTTAAATGAGTGATTCAAGCTACAATTAAGGCCAGAAATGGCTATGCTTTCAGACTAGATTATCGTCTTTCCATTTCAGGATTCACAAGGAGAAGAAAAGTATGAACAGAGACACAAGGGGGTGAAAGAAGACATCACTCTCTTGGCAGAGTCCTGTATTGGTGGTCAGTTTAGGGAAATGAGCTATACATTATGGTTTGGGAGCATGATTTTAGTTCTAAAAAGAGAAACAGTCTAAAATTGCTTAGAAAGTAATTTCTAAACTTTGGTATGTTTTGAAACTGGGCATGAACTTTTCAGTTCCCTTGGAGTCTTTCTGAACCCACTCATTTTATCTCTTGTCCCCATGCTGTGTTGCAGTTTCTTTAATCTCTGAAGCAGTTGCAGAAGTTCACAGGCCTCTCTGTTTTGTAGTCTGGTAGATTTTCTGATACAATTAATTGGTTTTGACTCCCCTGGAATGGTCCATTGTGGTTTTACATGGTTTGACATTGTAATGAGATGCGTTTGTTCACAATGTTAATTTTGTTAGCACTGAGATTCTTTATTTCTATGAAATATTAAGAAACAGAATGAATTTGGGATCTTCAGACTTGTGCCATGAGCAGTAATGTAGATAACAGAGAAGTCACAATGTTTCAATTCACTCTGCAGTGCTTTCATTCCTGGGTTGTGAGCCCAAATACATTTCCCTTTAAATGCTTTAGAGGTAGACAGGTTGGGTTTTCATTTAACTTCTAAATATGTGGCTGCCTTGGGGCTTCTAATTTATTTATTTTTTTTTAATGGAGTGAGAGGCTATAAAACCTATGTGCTGTAAAGCAGGCAGAGAAAGTTTCCTACCAGCCCACCAGGCTCAGTGGAAAGAGCAGACATCTTCAAGTTTACTTAACTCTTGTTCCTAGGCTTCTAATTAAAGTCACTGAAATGCTCCTCATTTTGAAAAGGTCACATCTGATTTCATCTGAGACATTCCCTTTGTCTAATTTCAGCTGTCTCTGGCTTATAAAAAACTGAGCAATTATAGTAAACTGTCCATTACCAGTAGGAAGAATATCTGGTTGGTGGATGAGCATTGGCAGAGGTGTGGACACAGACTCCTTGCCTCTACACATACCTTAGCAGAGCTTGACCCAGGAGTGCAAGGTAGAGACTCATGAATAACTCTGCATGAAATGAGGGAGCACTGGGGAATAGTGTAACTATGAATGAGTTTATTTGTTCAGCCCCAGTGCTTAGGAATAACAGAAATTTGATTCTTCTGATTGTTATTGTATTAATTAATTCAGTTCTAATCTATGGTTCTCATCTCAATAACCTAAAATACCAGAATTTTTGATGCTATTTATAAGGTTAACTTTTTAATATATTTTTTAAATATTGTAATATAATAATTGCCTTTATGTTCAGGAGATTCATGGGGCGCACTCTTCAAATGTGACTATTTATCTTCATCTATTTTCATGGTTCCCATTACCATAATATATGAGTTTCATATCCTTTAATGTGTGAATCTGCCCCAGGCCTCTCTGAATAAGTGAGTATGTTAGCTACATTTTGAAAACTGAATGTAATTCAGCTTTAATTGTCTAAGTTAGGCCTCACTTTGTTGCCTTTGATTGCAGTATGGGCTATAAAAAAGGTCAGGCTGTTAACTTAGCCTGGCTGGCTTGTGCCCTAGTCTCTGAAAAGACTGTTCAGGAGACTGAGCACCTAAATAAGGTAGTAACACTACCCCTTCAGGAGACTAGGTAACAGGTTTTCAGAGATGTCTAGACACTTGAGAAAGCAGAGGAATATCAAATGGGATTAGAAAAAAAGCTGAAATGCTTAGGCATGTTGAAGACTTACTGAAGACATTTGTGTCCATCTGCTGTCTTGCCAGAGGAGAGAAGGGTCTGGAGGTCAGGTCTGCAAAGTCCTGTACTCCTGCTTAGTCATTGGGTCAGTCATCTTTTTTGCTGCTTTATTTTTCTGTAATTCATGTCTTAGGACAGATAATAGACGTTCTGCCCAGTGACCTTTGAGAAGTCTTTTTAATCACATTTGTGCCTAGGGAATACCAGTAAGAAATAACACTAACAAGTACTGCATGATGACAGGGTCAGAAGCTGTCCCCTGTTGAGTGGGTAAGAGGAACAGTAAACTTTGTCCTTCATAACTATTTCTTTTTAATATGTGACATAAGAAGAAAGATAAATATCACTTCCTTTATTTGTATAGTTTATGATATTATTCTTTCTGGAAATACTAGACTATAAGACTTTTTAATCAGAAAGCATTCAAGTCCTGGCTCAATCGGTGATATTTGCTTTAACTGGCCGTACCAAAAGGTCTGTGCTCCTGTGTACCTGGTGTTGCTGTATGGCTTTATTGTCTCCCCTCAACTTTCCTTCCATTAATCTGAAGCTTTAAAAAAAAGTACCAAAATTTGCTGCAAGGAAAGCAATGATCCTCCAAAAGAAATTCAGTGCAACTGGAGAGAACCATTTTAATTAGCTGACAGAATTGCATTGTTTAGGTTTCTTTTAAAAATCAATGAAGTGGCTGCAAATGTTTCTAATGTCTTCATGTCTTTAAAACTCTCACTGGGGAGCCCTCATTCCTACCACAAAACAAGTTTTTTATTTTTTTGAAATTATTATAAAGGCAACTTGTACTTGGAGGGGGCTCAAATGCACTTCATGTCTCCAGTGATTTTCTGAGTTTGCTTGGTGGAAAAAAAAAATTAAAATCCTTGCTCTATTTCTTCCTTCTTCTGGGTTTTGGTGTTGTTTCTTTTTTCTGACTTTATGTGGGTCAGATGTGCATGCTATGGATTTTTACTTTTATAGAATATTGTGCTATCAAAGTCTAAGCCTGAAGTAAACAATTCTTCTGAAAATCTCTCTGTCCCGTGAGGATACCACAGACTTCTGTACATAGGATGGTGCTCATCTAAGATTACCTGAAGCTGCTATCTAACACCCAGGTCTGGATCAATCTTTCCTTCCATTCAGGAGCAGAATATATAGAATTATGCATATTGCTCTTGTAACACTTGTCAAGTGGCTCCCACTGACTGAGAAGGGCCTCAGGACAGCACCAGCCAGCTCTGTTACACCCTCAGGTGAATATCATCAGGGACCATCCATTTCTAGAGGTCAAGCCCCTGTAGCAGTTCACACACCAAGCTTTCCTTCACTGATTGTGGCTCTGTGTTTGCATCAATCTGGATTTATGTTCCCAAGGGCTGAGGCTCAACAGTGCTGGCAAAGAAAGAGGTGAAGCTTTAAGAACTTCTGCCATTTCAGCATGGTTGGTGAAATTAATTAATCTCTCCTTTTCAACAGTGTATTTTCCTTCTGTTTCTGATTGTTGTTTATGTACCTGAAGAGCCCTTTCTTGTGGTTTTTGACATCTCTGGACAATTTCAACTCAAGCTGAGATTTTGCTTGTCTAGCTGCATCTCTGTACACCCTGGCAATGCCTTTGTAGTTCTCAACAGGTATTCAACAGATGGTTTGTCTTCTGCTTTACATCTTGGGGACCAGCTGAGGGATATTTGTCATTGCTCTGGTTTGCCTGACTTATTCCCCAGATGTTGAGGTGTGACTGTTGTCATTTTGGATCTCACTCACTGAATCCTTAACTTTGTCTCTCACTCTGAAAAGAACAGATTTAATCCAAGTTGCTGTATAACTGACAAAGAAACATTGCAAAAGTGTTGCTTTTTCACTTTTCATTTATCTTCTCCTTAGAGAAGGTTTAGTGACAGTGTTAAGCCAAGGTCTGATGACATTTATGCCTGTGCAAATCTCAAATAAGGTATGTTCTGCTGGACATAATTACAGAGGAAGCAAAGATCACAGCTTATCAACGTGAACTGCTTTTTTGTTGGGGCTTTTTCAAAAAGATAGATCATGAGTCCAGTCCTTTATTCCTTACTCCCAGGAAATTTATTTGCATTTTCCTTAATGAATATCAGTACTGTTAATCTCTAGTGATTACAAAGTCACAGGCAACCCCAAAATCCTGAAATCCTTGAGATTTCTTTATATGGGAAAAATTCTTCTTGAGACCTCTCCTAACTTCCTATCCAACATAAACAGTACAGAAAAATACTCAATATTTTACTTTCCAGTTCTCTCATGCCATTAGTATGCAACAGATAATATTGTTGGTGTTCTATTTCTACCATTTCTTTTGAACTCTATTAGATATTTATGCATTATTTCTCATGCACACTATTACACTACTAAAACAGCTAAATCATCATTAGAAGTTATCATTATTCTTATACAGTGTCTCTAATTTATTTTTCTGATTCAGACTCTCAATTACAATACTCAGTACTCTGTCCAGAACTTTCCTGGCTGATCACTTGTAAATGTGTCAATGTTTGTGAAAAAGTAAATAGAATTTAACTTGGAATCTCAATTCTTCCATAGCGTACCTCTTGAAAAACAACCTAATTGATTTAAAACTGCTTGCCTTAAAGGTTAGGAGAGCCTTAATATAGACATTAGATGGAAGAAAAAATAAAATTATGTTACTAGAGTTCTACCTCTGAACTTACAAAGAAAAAATGCAAACATTTCTATAATACAGAAAATATGTTTCACAGCCACATAAGCAATCAATGAAAACATTCTTTTGGAGGAAAATTTAACAAACTCTGTCAGAAATTAAATGATAGAATAAGAAATACCCAATCTATGTATCAAAAAAGGTAGAAGGAAGGTTCACTCTAAGGGATTCAGTGTTTATGTTCTCATGACAACAAAACTGAGAGCATTAGCTAAGGAAGAGGTATCAAAGGTTATTTTCTATCTTTGAAAGATTTTATTTTAGAGAACTACCAAAAAATTCAGATTGACAAATACAATGTATTGTTATTGCTAAGGTAAAAAAATAGTGACATAGCTCTGATGTTAAACTGTGCCATAGCTTTAGGAGTAGGAATAGAATTTTGAAATTCATTAAATATAAGACTTTTTCCCCATCAAATACATAAATTACAAGTAAAGCTAGAAACAGCTTACACTGTTCTTGTTGTACAAGTACTCATGAGGAAACACCATCCTGATTTGACAGAAAGCTCCTTTTGATGCAAAAGCAGTGTATTTGTCCAAGGAGTTTATCCAAGAATTGTATAGAAACTCACTTCAGCAAAGGAGGCGTGTCCCTTTATTTGGAAGCCCTCTTCCCTAGATACACCTTCACAGCTGTCAGTAACATCTATGACTTAGTTCAACCTTTTCATAGATGATAATCACAGACATAAATGTGGTGGTCATATTTGCTCCATGTAATCAAATTTTCAGCAATAGTTAATTATTTTCCTGACTTTAATTCTTGTATTGTTAGTCCATGAATGAAATGGGAAAAAAAAAAAAAAGAGAAATTTCAAATGTAAAGTCAAAAGATCCTCTGTGAAGCTGATGCTGTCATGTGCTTGAAGTGCTAATATGACAAGCAGTCACACACTGGCCTTGTTGAACTGCTTTTGTTAAGCAGTTCATCTGAACTAAACATCTGAAATCATGAATGGACTCAAATGCTGGGTCTTATGATACAATAACTGTGATGGTCAGCACTGTTTAGTCAAAAGCTCTGAGTGTGCATGTGAGAACAAGAGACCTGCTTTAGTAGCCAACTTTTGGTACACACCTTGTACTCTAGGTGTAGAGAGATATTTTTATTTCTTCATTAGGAGTGAGATAAGTGGTCTAGGTGTTCACTACAGGGTGTCCAAAGAATATGGGGGCTTTTGCCCCAGCTTTGCTAACAACCAGTTATCTTGTGTCCACTGAGCTTAACCTCACTGCACACTTTGCTTGAGGTTGTGTGGTAGTGGTAAGAATAACTAAAAAAGGCCTCTTTTGCAGTCACATGTTATTTCCATTTTAAAGCCTTCCCAGTCTGTAACTCCAACTTTTCTCAGGCTGTTAGTCATCTTCTAAAACTTTCACATTTCTAGTGTTTAGAGAGTTTTAGGCTCAGAGAGAGCTGTGAAAGTATGCAATTAGTGACAAGGATGAGAAATGGCAGAACCTTGTAATTTCATTATATTTATATTGTAATACTCACAGAGCTTCCCAGTAGCTAGCTGCCTCTTAGGTGAGCTATTGCACAGAGCTAGCAGAAGTTTGCTGTTGCCCTTGCCATCTTAGACTTCAAATTTGGACTTTTTGTAGTCTGTCAGAGGGGAAACTGGAGTACTGTATTTCAAAAGTGGTGGTATCAATTGCGTGGGGTTGACAGGAGTATAATATAGAAAAGCACAAGCTTAACATACATCTATTGCAGACTTCACTGCAATGTAAAGGTACTAAATGGATTTTAAGTGAGGTTGCTCAGAGTGAGTACCCACAGCAGCACAGAATTCAGTGTGGAATATCCATATGGATGAGCAGCTAAGATGTTATAATTAAATAGTATGTGGTACTAGAGTGAGCTGCCTTTTTTTTTTCAGCTGTCTAGGGTATATCTACATTGGAGTGCCATTTGTGGTGTGGATGCAAACTTCTTTAGCAAGATCCAGATTTCAGTTTCTCAAACACTTGCTTAAGCAGATAGGAAGCTAAAATTCTCCTATCTCTATTTTTATGACTGTGGCTTTCCAGGGTTTCTGTTTTCTTCCAGATTGCGTCGCCATGTCACATGTAAAATTCCACATCCAAGAAAGCAGTGGAGGGTTATGCATCTTCTGAGCTGAAGAACAAAGTCTGAAATCGTTTGTGCAGTAAATGAAATACGCTCAAGCTTCCTCTATGGTATGCAACTAATTAGCTGATATTCACTTTCAAGTGCATTGTTCACAGTCAAGCTGAGACAATGCATAATATGCATTATAATGTCCCAGGAATGTGTCCTGGTTTTAACTGCTTCCTTTTACCACTGCTGCTCCCAGCCATTAATAAACCCTGCTTGAAATCTTGAAATATGATGGGTGTATTTTGGAGACACGCATTTTCAACATTTGAATCTGAGCTTTCTGTGATGTAAAGCTTGTGAAAGAATGACTCTGGCATTACAGCCTGGAAAATGTCTTCCTTTTAGATTTTCCTCTCTGTTTCTTCCTCTCCTTGATAGTCATCAAAAATTTCAGTTCTTTCATTAAAAAAAAGTTTCTCAGAGATTTTTGACTATTTGCATCCATTTAATTTTAATAATGCGTGTACTAGATTTTAGTGCTACCAATGAAACATGATTTATTTTCCATTATTTATTGCTATTTATTTAGGATTTAGTTAACAGTCTCTGTAGTTACAAGCAGCTATAAGCCAGCCTAGTGAGTCATTTCCTTTACACTGACACCCATTGAAATAGCTCCCTTGCTGAAAATTCACTGATGTAACCAGACAAGCAGTATCGCGAGAGGTCATAGCTCATTATTTCACATGTTCAAGTATGTGAATGTTTCCAGGACAGAATAAAACCAAAAGGTTCTAGGCTTAGGAAGGTCAAGGACACAAGGGAGTATGGATTTTATTCACATGAATTGATGCAAAATTTGTTCGCAAAATTAGGTTTTGTTACCACCAGAGACAAAAATGGGGCTATGAAAATGTTTTTATTAATGCTCCCTATCTACACAAGCCCTGGTATCAGGCTTGCCTATGTGTCAGGAGATAAAGAATTAAAATCGCGATAATGCACTGACTCTTGTAGAAAAAGCAGAACTATAATTGACTTAATATTTAGAAGCAGCTAAACTAAATAGACATTATTAGTTCTTGGCAATTGTATGATAACATGTTCATTTACTCATCATGGTCATCTGAGGCCTCAGTTTTCTCCCTCACTGCTTAGAAGGCATGTAACTGGATCAAGGAGAATTTTATTTCTGGAATATTCAAGAGGAGTTAGAAGCTGTATTTTATTGGTAAGAAATCAAATTCTTACAATGTACAAAGTGTAAAGGCATGCATGTAAATGCTGGAGATCAAAGAGTTAGTCTTCTATGGGGATTATCTAATGTTACAACTTTCTTCTTCACTTATTATTATGGCATCACTCAGAATATAGTGGGATTTCTTGTCATAGTTGTTGATATACTGGAAAATACTTGAACTTCCTCCAAGTCTGCAGATCTGTCTGCCAGGATGGATTCCTGCAGAACCCAGAGGGGCAGCTTTGGGAGCATTGTGGTGGTTTTTTACTAGACTAAGATGCATTCAATAAATAAACAAACAAACAAACCAGCCTACCTTAGGATAAATGAGATTCCAGATACCAACCTAAAAAAGAAAATCCTGCCCTTGTATGTTCATTCTCCTCGAAAGCATCATGCTGCCATGTGCTAGCTGTCCCTGCAGACCCGACTGTGTTTCATCTTCCTTTGTCACACAGCTTGGCGACTTTTCAGGCCAACAAACAAACTGGCATAATAAGAACAGAGGAAAGATTTACTTTAGACATTAAATGGTCTCTTTAGTAATGTATGATTTTTTTCCTTCATCTTTTTAAGAAACCCCCATGGCTAAAAAAAAACCTAGGTAAATTTGCATTTTAAAAACAGATAATGCACATTCCTTACCAATTCTGAGGAGAGGGGGAAAGAGAGATTGAGGGGGAAAGAGATTTGTCTGCTTTAGAATGTTGCTGCTCAGCATCTGGAGGGAAGATACATGGATGCCTCAGTGCCTGCAGTGGCCAGGTGACCAGGAGGCTGTTCTGGTGGCTGCAGGTATTTTGGTGTGTCTGCAGCAATCATTGTGCCTGCACAACCTCCCGCTGCACGGCTCCCACGCCCTGTCACAGCTTCACTCCTGAAATAAAAGGAAACTGACAGCAATAAGGAATTAAAAAGGGTTCTTCTGGAAGAAAGAAAAGCATGCAACTGTCCTGGAAATTTGAGCATAAGGAGTTTAGGAGTCTAAATAGACTTCTCTTGCCTTTGAAATACCTAAGTTCATTTGCTTTGCTGTAGCTTATTTTATGATTAAACAGACATTCGTCTTCCATTCACTTTCTGTAGAAAAGGCAGGTGGAAAGGAAGCCTTGTGGCTTTGTGCCCTTTTACATTCTTCACACTGGGATGAATAACCCCCAGTAAGAGGTGGCAAAGCTTGAATTTCTGACTGTTTTCCCATAAACACACAACAGTATTGCTGCTTGGCTGGAGTCTGGTATTGTTAGGTACATTTGTTGCCTTCATCGCTGACACCATAGCATTTCTCATGGACACTTGTTTGCTGATCGACGGAGCTGCTGAGCAGGAGGACTTTGCAGTCTGCTTCTTTTAAGGCATCTGTCTTCACAGGGGAGGCCTGAAAGTACTTGCTACAAAAGAATCCATCATGGCTCATTGCCATCCTTCTTTACAGGACTCTTTCAGAAAGTAGTTATGGGCTTTTTTACTCCACTGACAGTTTTAGCAGTGTATATGAAGTGTTCAGGTTCATGACAATGCATTTTGCAGTATTTTGTGGAAGTTTGTTGAGAATTATTCTGGCCATGATAATTTTCTAGTATCATGCTATTTAGGGGAAGCAGAATAGACTATGCTTGACTAACTATAGTTACATTCATTTTTGGGGCAGATGGGCAGGTTCTATATCATTCTGCAACTTTGTGCAGTGTCACCATGATTTGCAGCCTTCTTGTTGTTTTCATTTCTGTAATGGAGTTTCTCACGCTAGGTTTATGTAAACACAGCACATGTTTTGCTGTCTTTTTGTTTTCATTCCTTTCTCATAGGCGGAGAAAGTTTAATAAACCTTTTCATTGACCAGTGTGGTTGGAGAGGTGGTAACCTCATCATCCAATCCACGGTTGTTCCCAAAACCCTATATAAGACTAAGTGTAAATAAAACATTGTTCTTTTTTCCTACCCAGAGGAGCAGTGTCTGTGTGTTCTTGTCGTACTCTAGTACGACAGTGCAGCCCTTTTTTTTTTTCTATACTGATCTATTAGGGATAAAAATTAAATAATTAATACTTAATCGCATCAAATGGGCCCAAATATGCTCTGAATTGCATGCACATACCTCACTGGTGATTGTACTTGCAATACCTAAAGGCATTTGGATTGCTTCATAAGACTCCCTTTCCTCTCGCCAAATACATAGTACTTCTCCTCTGAGATCTGAACTGTTTTATTTAGTAATTAAGGTAGTTTGTGCAGCATCTTAAAGATGCAAAGGGCAGATGCATCAATTCCAAATCCAAGGACTAACTCAATGGCTCTTAAAGCTTTCCCATTAGCAAATTCTCTGAAGACAGAGAATTCTCTCGAAGGCATATGCCTCTACATCTGGATTTGGCCCGTTTTAAACCGGTATCAGAGACATAATGAAAGTAAACACTCCTAAATCTAATGGACATTTAACAACATCCTTTCATTATACAGTTTTAATACTTTCATTTTCATTTCCATAATGTATTTTAGAGCTGACTCTCACAAGTTACTCACAGTCCTTTGGTCACTGCAGGTTTGATTTTGTTCTACAGAAGATGCGTGTCCAAATTGAAATTAAGTTAACTTTGTGTTGATGCTTGCCAAAGAGAATTCTAAAAAGATGCACAATGGAGTTTTTGACAAATTCTAAGATTTTGGAAACCTCACAGCAACCTTGGGCTTGAAGATAGTATTTTAATAATAAAGTTTCCCAAGCACAACTAAGCAGGTAAACTGCAGCACTAGAAATTGAATTTTAAATTTACACCTTCTGCATTTAATAGTACTTTTGTCTTGGCTTCTACATGTATCAGTGAAAGAGGCCTGATATACATATAGTAGAAAACTATATAGCAAATTAAGAATGACATGTTGGGAATTTTCTAGTGGATGAGTGTCACTTCTTTTACAACAGAATGTATTTTGCATTTTGCTGTGTCTTCCTACAAATCTCCCCATTCATATCTTTGAATGCAGAGTTTTGGTTGGTCTTTTGTGCTAGAGATGAATGAGGGATGGCTTTCCTTGGTAAGGTACTGTGATCCATGCTCTCTGCTCTTTGATTTCTTGTCTTGTGCTTGATACCTCTAATGGCAACACAAGAGCATTGGGAAAACATATAGTTATTTGTCTGCATGCTCTTTTGCAGTCTAGTTATAGATTTTCTTTGCACTCTTAGTTGGGCTGCTGGATTTCTTCTCAATGGAAATGACTGTAAGATTTTAACTGGGCTAGGAAAGCAATTGAGGTCTGTTCCAGAATTCAAAAAAGCATTTGTCTGCTTTTGGGGAAACAAATAATTAAAATTGACAGATGAACCTAAGATGAAACACTTCATCTAATTTTGAATTGTTTAACTCCTTTTAAAAGACGTGTCAAAGCAAAAGAGCTGTTTTGAAAATGAATAATCAACAGTTTCAGACACAAACATTTTTTTTTGATCTTTGTGAGCTATTTGTTTCCATACTGCAATGCATTCTGCAGTAAGTTAATTATTCACTGAGAACATTCCACTAGTCCACCTGACCAGCAGAAACTTCAGCAAAGACAAGTGTTAGCAAAGACATGGAGCTAAAATTTAAAATGTTTGCTCTGCAATCAAATTTCTCATGAGTTATATAAAGTAAGAAAACTTTACCAGTTTAGGTACAGGCAGAAAAGTAAGCACTTTCCACCTTGTGACAGTTCCCACTCTCTGGACTTGGGAAACACAAGCCTAGACCACCAACTTTGTGCTTGGGCTTAAGGATAAATTATCAATCTCTTCTTATATCCATGCTGCTTAATCTAGGTATGCCAAACCAGTTTTCACTAGCAATGTAAGGACAGAAATTTTACAGTTCTCTTTAGAAGATGAAGCACCAAGAAAAGCAAAATCCTTTTGGCACAAGCAAAGACAGCTATCTGTCACAAGTTTAAACCAATTTTAATTCCAGTATTAGCCTTCATGTTGGCTACTTTTATCTAGTTGTGGGGAAAGATCTTGTTTAAAAAATTCTCCTAGTATGGTTCAGATTAAAAAGTTGGTTGAAGGTTATGGAATGTCTGTGTGCCCTGGCTCTGGGGACACCAACTACTGAGAGATGTGGGACACAGAGTACAGAGCAAGAATTCCTGTAACTGTTCCAGCCTAATCCACTTCCCCATAGGAATTGGCACCCATCTTCTTGTTTGTTCCAACACAGTGGACTGCTTATGGGGTTTCAGTAAAGGCTTTGAGATATACCTGTGGCACTGATGTTAATGTGTATGTTTCTCTGTAGCTAGGATTTGTGGTACTGGGTTTGTGGTGTGTGTATGTGTGCACGTAAGAGGCTATTTCCTGTCTCCCAGTCTCCACTCCACCTACCACAATCCCTGTACCTATAAAAGAGTGGATGTTTTGGATGGTTTTTAATTAGTCTAAACATTCCTGCAACTTCTTCTAAAAAAAAATGACATTATTTTGGCTCCATTTTCTACCGTAGAAGAAATTTATGACTTTTTATGAGAGTGCCTTAACTGTGGATATTTAATTGAAGCTTGCAGGATACTCAAACAAAAAAAGTCTGCCTCTTTCCAGCTGTCACAGTTGTTTAAGCCTATTTGGTACTGTATCAGGAGTACTAAAATTTTAACTATACTGAACAGTAAATGAAACTGTTTAGTAAACTATATTTCAAGAATGTAAGTATCTCTTCTGTAATTAGCCAGTAATGCATTATTTCGATCAGCTAAAAGAAATAGGCAGTTGTTGCTACTGCCATAAAATTCATTTCTAAAACTGACAGGAAAAGAGAGGAACTGCTCAGAGCTTGTTTGTCCGGGTTGTTCATGCTGTAACACTGTCAAATTGCACCACTGCAAGGCATTTGCTCTACACCAACTAGGCATGAAGCTATGCTTAATACAAATTATGCTCTGCACTTCACAAGTGAAATGCAGCTGAGTTTATTTGCCCAAACACAGGGATAAGTAATAAATAGGTTGCATGTAACTGGTTTTTAGCATTATTTGATATATTACAGATGAACTCTCTTCTCTGGGCTAGTTTCCAGGATCCTATGTAAATTATCAGCTTCAACTCTTCACAAGAAATGTTCTCTTAAAAATCTGAAAATATTAGGGGATTTCTGATTATTTTTTTACTAGGATGCAACTATAGACAGTTCATACACTGTTTATTCTCTCTGGACACTGAGTAAATGAAAATTCAATATTTTATATTTAAATTCTCAAATATATGAATGTGAAGTAAAAGAAATTATTTAAACTTGGCTAAAATTAGTTGTTTACATTTAAAACACTACAAAAAGAGCTGTACGTGGTGTGGCATGAGTATAAAATAAGAAGTCTGGTTTAAAATTCCTGGAGTTTTTATGTTTTAAAATAAATAAACTTGAGTTTTTCTTCCTGAAGAAATAGCCAAGTAATTTTTGACAAATTTTGAACAGATAATAAGACTGCTAGAGATAATCTATTAAATATAAAGTCTTTGATTTAAAATGCACTGGGCACGGAATGTGAATTTGAAGGAAAGTTGAAAATCAAAGCATGAAAAAATAAGGAAATAGTTTATTTCAGAATATGCTACATTCACTTTCATGGAATTTGAGTGTCCCTGCTCAGGTTTTACTTATTTGATGAGAGATTATTTTCAGGAATAATTACATGGGAAAGAAGGACAAAAGCAGAATGTTGGAAGTGATTCATTTGTAGCAAGAGTGGGGCCCTGCTGGGTAAGTGATTATCAGCAACTTTGGCCAAGCAATAATAGCATCCTGAAGGCATCTATTCCACACTACTAAACCTGTAATTTTGAAAGAGAATGTCATGCATGCATTTTTGAAAGAAATGTAAATGTGGGTTTGCTTTTATGATGTGATATGTTCCCAAGGTGCTCCACTTCACCTGCCTCCCAGGAGGGCAGAGAACAGCCCAGACCCACAGGGTGGACTAGGCAGGGTGTTGTACTTGTGTCCTGCCAGCCCCACACCCATCATCTACACCTGTGTCCTCTCTCCCTTCCTGTGGGCATCAATGTGTACATCACAGACCTGCTGAGCTTGGGCTGCAGGTGGACACTAATGCTGAATCCCTAGCAGATGCTGAGCTCCCAGAATGCAGTTTATGCATTGAATTCTCACTGTTGTCTCCTGCTGAGGATCCACACTCAGATACTTGTACACTGGTGACTCTTGTACGAACTTTGAACATGTAGGAAACCTTTTATGTTGTCTTCAACAAGTATGAGCCTTGGAGATCAGGGGCTTTTTAAAAAATTGTATTTTCAACAGGGCAACTTACTGTGAGCACGTAAGAAATGTCTTCAGATGCTTTCACTGGCTTCTCCTTAGATTTTAAATCAGAATCAGGGAGCTGTTGCTTAGATTCAGCTATGTACCTCATTGCCTTACATGCCAACAAAGGCATACTTCATTGCCTTGCCCAAGATATAGAAAGAGATGTGGAAGGGATTTGTTGCTCACTACACTTCTATGAAAAATGGAGTGCTCTGTATTAAGAGGGAATCTCATCCCTATGGAAAGGATAACTTTCTCCAGGGCTGATCTCACACTGGAATGAACTCCGGAAATTTAAAAAATCCCCACAGGCCTCACTGCCTGCTGCTCCAGTTGCGAGGCACTCTTCTTTGACCCTATCCTCTCTAATGTAAATATTTAACAATATACATATGTCAAAAGCAACAGTGACCACAACTCTGAAACTCTACCAAGCAAAGCACAAGCTTTTCCCACGGGGACACAGTATTAGTGATGGTGCTTCCTGTATGACTTTGCTTCTCCATACATAGCAAGACAGCACTGACTGTTCCATGGAAACCTCTGTAAGATATTATAGAAGCTCTGGGTTACTTTTGGGAGAAAAAGGTCTAGACCTGAAGTCAGCTGCCAGCCCACACTCCTTTCAATTTGGATGAGCAGTTGGAGATGATACAGGGAAATGGGAGGTACAGGCAGCCTGGACCTTGTGTCCATATTCCCTTGGATTTTGTAACATACTTGTTTCACCTTTATACTGAGGTTGTAAGACCTGTGTTTTAACTCGTATGCCATGCCACTCCCTGCTAGTGGCAAAATTTCAGGTATCTGAGTGCAGCACTCAAGGAATGTGACATTTATTTCACTTGCTACCTCATCAGGGACTAATGGTCAAGCTGATATCCTGACCTACTCTTTTTCCAACTGTATTTCAAGACTGAGATTAACAAGTTAAGGTATTTGCTGAAGTAAATAATCAAAAGTATCAAAATCCGGGTAATAAGAATTTGACAACAAAAGCTTTTTATTTCTTCCTTGGAATACAGCACTATTACTGCTTTCTCTCCTTCCCACTCCTTTTGATTTTCCAGGTACCACTCAAATTGCCCATAAATCTTGGACTCTTAATTTAGGAAAAAAATCTCTCAATCTCTACCACCACCTAAAAAATAGTTTTGAAAAATGGTAACTGTTTTAAACATCACATTGTGGGTTTTGTTCAGCTCTCAGTGCTCATGCTACTGAAAACATTAGAAGAAAAGCAAAATGAAAGTAACAAAATAAAAATCTTAACTGTGTTTAGATTTTTTCACAACACATTAAATAGAAAAGACTTATCAAGTTACACTATTAGATTAGCTGAAATCTGCCAATTCCACTGAAATGCTACCACCTACATGCACACGTTTGTCCAGTGTTTGTGAAAGGTTATACCCAGCAATAAAACTCATTGAATTTTTGAAATAGCACAGATGCACCTGGGGTATTTGAAATATATTGCATAACCCTGGGATCATGTTTTTAGTTGTATTTACAGGAAGACAGAGGTCTTAAGT
Organism: Leptocoma aspasia; assembly: GCA_013399835.1. Lineage (NCBI taxonomy): Eukaryota > Metazoa > Chordata > Aves > Passeriformes > Nectariniidae > Leptocoma > Leptocoma aspasia. Next base: position 1,135,348 of record VXAX01005262.1, on the reverse strand, counting down.
AGTGATATGGCTTCTAATGTCCCCTGTTCAATTAAATATATCACTAAATCACAGAATTGTTAGGGATAGAAGGGACTCCTAGTTATCATATCTATCTATCTATCTATCTATCTATCTATCTATCTATCTATTTATCTATCTATCTACATAACCAAAACAATCACAATAGCTAAGATTTTATCTAATTAATATGTGACTTGTGCCCATTTAGGGGAAAAAACCCCAAGGCTCATCTCCCTTTTCACATGGGTGTGTGCATGTCCCACACCCCTCCATTCCTATCATTACAGGCAAATTTTAGATGCAAATAATTATCTCCTGTCGATGTTTTCTGTCCCATCTTGAGAGGAAAAATGTACATATTAAGGTCTCATGCAGTTTGCTAAAAAGCTAAATGGAGTAGCCTTTGTTTGTCTTTGTTTGAAGCTGTTTGAAACCCACCATGAGCCCCAGCATCTGGCTGCAGGCAGAAGCAGAAAAGTTAGTCTTTCTCTCAGCCCAAAGGATTATACTGGTGCAGAAATGCACTTCTATAAAACTACTATGGGAGCAAAAAAATGTGTTTTTCTGGTGACAGCAACATTCTTATCATGGCGCAATTCTATTAAGTGGCAAGAATTATTTTAATGTTCAATTGTTTGGGGTTTTATTTTTTTCCTTTTGCAAGTATTTGAAATAAGAATTGAGTTAAGCATGCTATTAATGATTTTATGAGTCTATATTTTTAGGAATGACCACTCTACCTGTGCTCAGTGTGGCTGAAGAGAACAGCTGTTACTCTGGTTACATTATCATGCTTTAAAAATTCAAAGAGGAATCCCATCAGAAGCACACTCCTTATTCACTTGTGCTCCCTAATGGCAACTTTAAATCCTGTATTCTCTATTGTCTTTGCTAAAGATGCATGACTTTGTGCCTTTGCTGTCAGAGTGGCATGCATTGTGCCAGCAAAATGCAGTCAGCACCTGACGTGTATTTACAGAACTTCCAAAGACTGTTATATATACATTTATCTTCTCTCTTTTGTAGAGGATATGTGATTTCTTCTATCAGTGCAGCAGCCTGTGATGTGATGTACAATGAAACATGAGGCCAGTGCAACCAGATACCTTTTTTCTTCATATTGTGTTAAGGGTATGAGCCTTCTTTGATGTCAGTAAAGTTAATAATGTTTAGAGATATAAAAATCAAGTCAGTACTCACTGACTAAGAAAGTAGTACTAGACTCTCTTGTTAGACTTGGTTTCTACCAATTTTTCTATTTCTATAAAAGAAAAAGCTCTTAAAAATTGAGACATATGTTATCTTTACAAAATTCTTAGACAATATTTGGAAAAGACTATTCACTCCAAACTTACACCATCTTTTGGTCATTTTATAGCACACAGAGAGGTGGCCTGCAGGGAAAAGCACTGCAGCTGGAATCCCCCTAATCTTTCCCACAGAACTCACAACAAATCCAAATTGAAAATGAATTTTTCAATGGTGGTTTGAGACTGGTGAAGAAAAGCTAATGTCTGATCCCTTCTCAGTGGGCATTATTTTTACTTTGATACATATCTGCGTTTTTATAGTCTGAAGAGCATTGAGAATTCTTAGGAAGAAAGGGTGCTCACTGAACATTCCCACAAAGTTCATCCCATAGACTAGAGAATAAACAGTGTAAAAATTTTTCCTTTTTTACAACTCTCCAGAAATTATTTCAAACATGTTTTTAGTTTCTTAAGTATACACACTGCTCAAAATCTTATAATAAAATCGATCTTTTGCTGTTCAATTTTAGACCTTATGTAACAGAAATGCTGTGTTTTGTTTTGATTATAGGTAGACTACATGATACTTTTTTCTTTTATTTTAGGACTAACTCCTAGAATAGGCTGACTCATAATTTCAAAGTTGGCTTTCACTGAATATATACTAGTATTTCTTGTTTTGTTCTATATCATTTGGTTAGTGATGATGATTACTGTGATGGATCACGTAATTTTTAATGCATCATACAATCTATTTGCTGCATTACTCATAGAGATTGAAAACAGAGGGGCACAAAAATGCTTCTCTGATGCTGTAACACATAGTTCTGAGTTCTGTTGTATAATCCTTTTCTATTTCCCAAACAGAACATTATTCTGGTGGCCAAATATGCAACGAACTACTTAAAAATCTAGTCATAAACTGAAATGCACTAAAGTATGTATTGAAGAGGTTCTTGAACAATTAAAGGCTCCTCCTCATGTTCTGAGCATGAGTTTGAGCCTTGAAACCCACTTTGCTTCTTGTGGGGAGGTTTTTTGGCTGTTGTTTCCCCCACAACCTGCTGGGAACCTACCCCCAGGGCCCTTGAAGGAGGTTCCCTCCGTGAGTTCTTTGCCAGGGATGAAAAACGAGCAAGACTCTGGATTTTCTCTGTCTTCCGTCTATTGTTTATTCTTTTCTTATCTTGAGGTTGATATACTGTCTACACCAGACTCAGCACCACAGAAGCAAGGCACAAAATGGAGCCTCGAGTTCCCAAAATCAAGGCCTTTTAAAGATATTTGACCCAATTACTTTTTAACACGTATCTTGTTTTTACTTTACTACCAATGACTCCTACTAATTCACACGTAACAATTATGCTGCTACCATCCCTAACCAATGACTTTGTGCCACCAATACTACAGAAAATGAAGAAGAAGAAGGAACAAGAAGGAAACCACACCCCAAATCCTCCATTTTGTCTCCCATTCACTCTCACACCAAAATCCTAAAATCCTAAATTCTTCACCCTGTGATAGATTACTACTACTACTGCTACATACCTAGTTCACACCTGTGTTCTCCAACTCATCCCAAAGCCTTAGCAATTTTTTCCCTGGGACAAAGGTTAAAAACAGTGTCTGACTGGGGGTCAGGGCTCCCTAATACAGGCAGGGAAATATTCCCTGTGCCCTGGATTCCAACAGCTTCTTATTCATACTTTGTAAATGAGGGGTTTTGCTGTGTTTCCAGTTGAGCCTGAGCCAACTTCAGAGTAATGCCCATCCCTCAGGTCAGTATCTAAGGACAGTAATGCAAATGCACAAAGCTGGACAAGGGAACTTGCTGGATTCTTTTGCTGGGCTCTTTTACCTGGCACCTTAAATTTAATACCAGCTGGGTCTGAGGAAGTGTCAATAAAAGCTGGAAAAGAGACTTGTGACTGTATGCCTTTTGCATTGATAATTGCCTATGATTTTCAAGAATGCCTGTAGCATGTGCCTTCACAGAATCTAATGGGCTTTTTTAAAGTACAGTCCTGTCCAGAACAGGACCACACCTGCTTGTGTCCCACCTTGATTTACACATGGTGTTTAACAAGGAGGTTAGTCAATAACTGAAATGTGACCGTGAGTATAATAACACACTGTAACACCCTTGAGCTGGCTGTCCCATGGTCAGTTCAGTGGCTGAGGATCATAACAGTGGCAACAAGATAAAACAGGCCTGTTCATAGCATATAACAGCAGAGCTAACTGGGGACTAATATACCATGTATTTATTATATTGTGTAATAGTTTTCCTTCTAAAAGTCAGCATTGCCATGTATTTCTCCATCTTTTATCCAGAGGGCAACATAACTCTCTGTAACTGGGAAATCCTAAGCTTTTAAAACACCTAAAAATGAGGAGACATATTACCATGATATCATATAATGTATGGAAGATGTGGCACTTCCTTTTCCTGCATCTTACTTGGCAATACTGTAGATCTACATATGTTAGCATAGTAGATGATAGTCTAAAACAATGGCATTCTGAGCATTTCTTTTGTGTCCTCGAAATTTATATGAAGTATGTCTAGTATATAAATACCAGTTTGCTCTGGCAAATACAAATGTAAAACTGCTAAAGAAACTAATTTACATGGTTATATTGGCTAAGTAATCGAGAAACAGGCCAATTCAGATTAGCTTCCCCACAACCTCTATTTTAATGTCTGTACCACTTTTCTAAAGGCCAACTCGACTAATGTAAATGTCCCATGATCTGAATTGCATGCAGTAATCTTGAGGGGAGAATACGTATTTGGCACCATTTTCAATGATCAAGACACTTTACATTACATTCTTGTTTAAAAGGCATGAAAATCAGAGTTAAGTGCTGTGCAAATGAGGGCAGAATAGAGCCCTTTGTATCTCATTTTCCAACTGCCCTGGGATCATCTGGAGGTATAACCACATAAATCCCCCGAGGATATGTCTCCAACTCTCTCCCTTAACATGCTGTTCCCTGATCACATTGGAAATCCACTCAATTTAGATTTAATCTCAGCAAAATCTACCCAGGACTTCTTTCTAAATTTGAAATACTGTCTTTTTGGTGCTTTTTTTTTTGCTTGGATTATTATGCTTAACTGCATTTTTCCTTAGCCATCCTCAAGCCTGCTTCTCTGTGGGGCTACCACTGTGTGCCAGGAGGGTAGGGGTCTCTAAAAATTAGAGATGAAACTGTTGGCTCAGGCTCATGCATGGGAGCATATTGCTTCCTCTGTCACTGACTGCTGCATGATGCTAAGATTGTACCTTCTTTCTGCCTTACTTTTCTTACATAAAATATGCTTTCCAAACGTTTTTAACTTCCTAATTTTTTCAGCCCAGGGCTCTGCATTGCATGGAGCAAAAGTACAAACATTCTCCCCACCCAAAAGGAAGCTTGTAATGAATGAGTACAGCAAATTTACAAGTAAAAAATAAATAGCAAGTTGCATTTGGGGAAAGAGAAAGAAGAGAAAGAGACACAGACACAGATGGATTTATATAAATTCAGCTTTTAAAGTGGTGGTTGGTTGGGGGTTTTTAAAATTAAATAATTGTAAGCAGTAACCAGCTGTAGTATTATTCTTCACTGTGTAATCTGCACAGTGAAATGTAAACAGGGGGTCAGGCTCTCCTGTGGCCATATGACCCTCTCAGCAGGAAAAGGGGGCACGGAGAGAGGCTGTGCACAGAGAAGCATACAAGGATATTCATGAGCTGGGAAATTTTGCAGCAAAAAATAGCTTTCCTGCATAGTCAATGGTGCATAGCGTTCAGTTTAAAAACCCTTATTAAATTAAGAGGAGCTTTCTGCATCCCCCAGCCTTCGCTGCTGCTGCTGTTTGTACTTCCATAATGTTGTTGAGAAAACTGGGGCTTAATATCAACTTGAATGTTTAGAAAAATGCAATAACATTCAGATACAACTTGATTACAGACCAAGCAGAGATACAGAACATGAAAACTGATATGTCTCGGGAATCTAGCTCTTCTGAATCTCTTTGTTCCTTAAAAAAAAAAAATTATTTATTAAAAAATAAATGTGTATGTCCATATGCATTCCTTTGTCAACACAGGAAGATGGAGGGATTGGCAGCTAGGCATTCTTCAATTTGTTAATTATCTAATGTTTTCTGTTCTTTAAAATTATCTTATTTTTCTTCCTTTATTTTTTCTCAGATTAAAAGGCTGAGCCCTTCTCTTGCACTCTGATCATAGTTCTCATGCTGCATATTTAATACAGCATATTTTTTAATTCACAAGCATCCTCTTTCTGTCATTGCTATAGCCACTATAGCTCTGACTACCTTTTTGTTGTGGTGTAAACATCTTTTCCCTGTGGTATTTTTATGACATAACAAACCTTTATTTATTTCTTCATTTATTATTTTAAAAACCAATACAGTTTTTCACCCAAAATATCCATTTTTACATAACCTTGAGATGCCTATTCATTCTTTCTCAGGAGGAGTTCAGGGGAAAGGTGCAGCGCCCCTCTAAATCACAAATGAAATGAGTTTGTTGGCTTGAATAGTATTTCTCCTTTCAACCCTCACACATTTCAGTGCATTCCATTAGTCATTGTTCAAATGAGGCTGTTTTCTGACCCCAGAGGCAGGGGAGGAGGGAGTTTGGGGCTTAAATGAGTTTGCTGATCAGTACATAGAGGCACATTGTTTCTCATCTTATATTTTGCATGTTCTGTTTACAGAATATAACCCTGGTTCCCAGTACCAAAATGTTTCAGGTTTTGAGCATACTGTATGTTTGATGCAGCTAATTTAAATAAATGACTTTCACATTTAAGCAATTAAACCTATAATTAGCACTGTTTGAATGAACTAATCAGCTAATACCCTATGACACACGGTTCTTTTTTTTCTCTAAGTATTTTTAAAGGGAAAGAGATTTATAAAAAATTACAAAAGATGCAGTAAAAAAACAAGCTTTGATTCATGAAAATTACAAAACACCACCACAAACTATTTAGACCAATGTTTGCCTTTTGCCTTCCAGGGAATGTGGAATTATGCACACTCATTTCCTCTGAATTCAGGGGAAAAGACTGCAATAAACAAAGTAGTGAATCTCTTTTAAAATTAGGCAAACTTCTACCACTGTTGTGTGTTTTTAATACCTAAACACACTTTCAGAGATACTCTGGGCTCACTGTATTTTAAAACGTGTCCATACATCTAATCCAGTGGTAGGAGAGCTGCGTAAGACGAGCCCTTGGGAGATTCCTTCTGACTGGCAGAACTTTAGCTGCTCTCAATAAGATGGAGACTTATTAGGAGGAAATTATCCTGGTGTCCTCTGAAAAACAGCATTTCTGATAAAAATCTTGTTCTCTGACAGAAGTCCAACAAGATACATTTGTTAGCTGATTTCACTCCTTAGATTCATCTGTTAATTTAAATTCTTATGTTGCACTGCAGTGTATTTATGTTCTGAGGCAGACATGATCTATGTGTGCACACTGGAGATTGAGATGTCGGTGGTGAGAGAGCGAAGTTTAGGAGAAAGTTTGCCTTTTTTTTTTTTCCCTCTGCTTAAAGGGGAAGAAAAGCCATTACATTTTTATTAAATCTTGAATTTGTAGATAAATGTTGTGCTTCTTTGTGTTCAGGTTGCTATAGATTTCTATTAGTAGAGAAATAAGCCTAACTCACCGTATACTTTTTTCTTTTCTTCAGTACTGTTGTCCCTAAATGTCATAATGCCACACGTAGGCCATACAAGTCACATCACATTTTACTTTTTTTCCCATTACAACATCATTAAATGTCTTCAAATGTGGAAAATAGCTTGAATGCCCTTGAGTTGTTAAACTCTGCCTGTTTTCACAGTAGCTCCACTAAGGCTGGGAGTCAAGATCCTTCTCTGTAGCCTAGTCTTCCCTTGAGTCTCTGCCTCATGTGGGGCTGAGGCTGGAAGATATTCGAAGAAGGAATGTTGATTTTTAATAAAAGAAGCTGGCATTAGGAACCCTTCCCCCAGCATTATGACTTACCAGAGTCAACAGGTACACAGTGGTCTGTTCTTGCAGAGCAAAAGGACAGCAGGAAGATGGCAGATCTTTAGTGCTCATATGGCTCATCAAAATTAAGTGAACTTGTTTCTCTTTCTGTGTGATAACTGCTTTCTGAAAGTACTTCATCTGCCAAGCTTATGGTAAGAATTAGTTTAGATTTAGTTTATTTTTGTCAAATATTTTGGGTAAAGTAGGAGAGAAAAAAGGGGTCAGAGGAAAGTGCTGCCATACCAAAACTTATTAAAATAGAATTAGATTCACCCTTGCTTTGGATGGAAAGTCTCACTTCAAATGGGAATTTTGTGGGTTTTTGGGTTTTCTTGGTTTTGTTTTTTTAAGTAAGAGAAAGGCATGCTACTTCCCTATGCAACCAATACTGAGAAGGTCTGGCTTTAAACAATTTAGTTCAGAGAAGACACTTGCCCCTCAGGCTTTTACACTTTGCAGCAAAGGATTTCATCACCCAGTCATTTCCCATAGTGATAGTCTTTCTGCGTGATGCTTCCAAATATTTCCTCCAAGCTGGACAAGGGGAAAACTTTATTTTATTAAGATTTAATATAATTTCTTGGCTCTGCTTCTGAAAATCAGGGTATGGATATCTGAAGCACTGACAGTTCTCACTGCAGATGAAATCTGAAGGAGCAGCAGATGACCATCAGCCCAGGAAAACCAAAGACTACGTATTTAATGCTGGGCAGCTAATCACTGAGGCACTCCAAACTTGAGGAATTTACAAATTTTAGCCTTAATCTTGCTATGTTTTGGAGCTCACATGCAAAACAAGAAGCACTCATGCCCTATTACATAGCAGAGGAATTTGTCAATATAGAAAGAGGTGCCTCCATTTTGGAGGTATATTATACTGGTTAAGTTTCTAGAAGAGGTAATGAGAAAATAGATAATTTCTTATTCAGGCAGCTTTGTGTAGTGAAGTGTAGTGAATATTATATGACAGGGCTGGCAGAGTTCCCACATGGACTGAAGAACCTTCCTCTATGATAAGAAAATCCTGAGTACTGACACTCAGCATCAGTAGAAAGGAGGTGACCCCACATGGGATCATGGTCAGTCTTGCAGAAGTTCTCTGGAAATTTCAACTATGATCACTCCAGGATGCAGATTAACTGGACCATTTCTTACTGCACATCTGCTGAATCTATAGGTTGGCACACTAAAGGCTGGCACACCAAAGGCCTGCTAGGGAAATTCTACTAAATTACTCTGGTCATAATTTCACAGATTTGGAATAAAGTGTTTTTGCTACCAGGTAAATAACAATTTCTTGAGCAGAATGAAAATGGAAAATACTTGAAAACTATTTAAATATGTATTTTCTTATTTAATAATGTCTGTATGATATAAAATAATGGTTGTTCTGATTAAGTATTGAGAGCAATTACCTCTGAATGCATTTCTTTAAACACCAGGAAATATCCAGCTAAAGAAGCTTCTGTGACATAACTACCTCCTACACAGCACTCTAACCTATCACTTTGTTAGGGTCTACGCCTCTCCAGTGCTGTTAGAACAGCTGACCTCATGCACCAAAAATTATATCTGCAAAAAGATTCTAACTACTATTCCAGTTGGTTCAAAGTTTAAGATTCAACTTTGAAACATAGAAATGTTATTTTCAAAACTATTCTCCTTGTTGTTTCTATTCATTGTTTCCATGGCAGAGCTGAAAAACTGTTACAGCTGTGTTTTGGGTGGTCTATTGTATGCCACTGTTGGTTTTGATTATTACATTCAACACTCTCTTGGTATGTGTTTCACTGTCCCACTGTCTCCACATAAATATGGAGTGGTGCTGCCTCCACCCGTTGTTTCTTCAATTGCTCTGGGTTACAAAGTGGGAAACCTAACTTTTTTTTCCTCTTCTGCTTAGGGGGTTCACAGCTCCTAGGAGCGTTCTGTAAACTCCAGGTTATAGCTCAATATTTAAGAGGACATTGCTCTGCCCTCCCCTCAGGAAAAGTCACAGAGTCAAATATAGAACATAGAAGAAGCAGCAGGATTCAGTGTCCAAGGGATAATGATGGCTGACTGAGATGAGGACACCAGGTTTCTGCTGGTCAAATTAAAAAAAACACAAACCAAATCAAAAACAAAAACAAAACAAAAAACCCACAAAAAACCCCCCAAAAAACAGCAAACCAAAAAACCCCAAACAAATAAACAAAAACAAAAAAAACCCACCCCAACCAAGTAATGTAGAAAGATAGATCTAGTCTAAGGCATTCCTGACCTGATTTTTAAACATGCTCTTATAAAGACTTGTTAAAGTCAATCAGGCAATACATAGTACATTTACCTGGAATATACTGCACAGTGTAATGGAGACTAACTTTCAATAACATGAGGTTGAATGCCTGAATTTGAACATTGCTCTAAAAGATGTGATTTATTAAAAGTTCATAACCCCTCAAAACTGAATTATGAGTACTTAAAATACAACTGCTGTCTGTAAAATATACACATCAATTGCTGCATAAAATATATATATAAAAAAAGGGAAAATGAAAGACACAGAATTGTGAAAATGAGTGACTGATGGCGTAAAATAAATGATTACGTGAATAAAATGACAGTTGTAAATACAGTGTGTCTAAACTGACCAGAAGAACGCATCCTGTCCTGTGCATCAGCTAGCTTGGATCAGAGCAAACTGAAACCACGCTGGGGCCTGTCCTCTCCTGCTTTGCAATCATCTGGCATTGGATCTCGTACAGATGAAGCAGGACCTTGCAGCCTGGCCATAAGAAACATCCCTTAGAAACCTGAATCTTAAAGTGGGCTTAGGACAGCTGAGACAGGTACCTGGAATCAGAAATAGCTGATGCCTTGCAATGGTCAGCAGAAAACTTTCTTATGCCATGTACCTTTCTTAACTATGAGATGTCATATGGTTTTAATTACTTGACATAAGTGTTCCCATTTTATTTTGGTATTTCTTTGTCCAGTTTTCACCAAGAATAGGAATTATGCAAAGGCAAGATTTTAAACTCAAATCACAATTCAAAACTTTTTTTAAACTCATCTGAGCTGTCTGCATGTGGATCTCTATGTTAATTTGGGCAATATTGTTAAATGAACTTTTTGAATGTAAGATTTTCAATTATTGATTCAAGATGAAGTTGTTATTTGTGAATTATTAAAAGGTTCAAAAATTAGGATCAATTCTCATGAAGGAACAATATACAAGATGGGACACCTCCCACTCAACACCACTAAGCTTTTGTATTCAGGAGAAACAGAAGCCTGTAACCTACTTGGCTTAACAGTAGGGCTGGAGTTGGTTGAACACCTGAAAGGGCATAACTCTGGGTTAAATGGGGATGACCACAAGCCACATACATCCTGTTGTGAACCATTGCCTCCTCTCTTTCCTCTGGCTATATCCAAGTCTTGAATACATATTTCAAGGAAGTGTGACCTAAATTCAGATGATTGATCACAACAGCAGCAAACTTTCAGTATATCTTCACATTGACAGTGAATCTGGTATCAAACTTTAACCCGCAGCACTTTGCTTTCCTATAAAATAAAAATATTCCATCTTAAATCACTGCCTTTTCAGAAAGCTAAACAAAACCATAAAGGGCAACTCTTTTTCCTTCCCCTTTCCACTGATTTCCATATAATTCCAAGTTTCTTATCTCTCTGATTTCTCATGTACTCCCCCTTACCTTTCCTGATCTCCCAGAAAACCCTGGCAGAATACCAGCAGATCTGATAGCTTCTTCTGGGCTGGCTGCCATTACCATATTTATGTCCTTCAGGGTTTCTGTGGGACTGATGACGCACAATACATCATTGGGCTGCTGTGACCAAACAAGGTTTGTGTGCTGCAGCTTCCCCCAGCATTTTGCCAGAAGTGCTGAGACCTGTCAAGGGGATGAAGAAAGATGAGTAAATGTTGATGAGGGATGGAGGAATAGTGTTGAAACAGAGTAGATGTTGGGTAGGAGGAGAGGTCTAAAAACAGTGGCAGGGGGAAGAGTTAGTAGGTGTTTCAGAAATATCTGAAATTGAAGGGGAAATAGAAGTATTCTGGTTCAGGATAAGTTGTAAGGAATGGACTATTAGAGAGAAATGAAAATTGAGAATTAAACAGAATAGATGAAAAAGAAAAAGTTCAGTTTGTATGGGGGGAAAGGTGATGCTGCACCCATCACAGGATGATGATGATGAAGAAGAAGCTTCATTAGGATTTAGCAAAATAAGCACTTTGGTGTCTATGCCGTTGGCTGAACTGAACTAGACTTTCCAGCCTTTGTGAAATAGCCTGTCCCTCGCTGTGGTCCATCGCTGAATGGGTATTAACCAATGCATGATGAGAATTATGTCTACATGGCAGGATAGGATCCCATGGGTGAGCCTTGCAGTGATGCTCTAACTGTGTGTTGGGAGAACAATAGGATGTGCTGCCTGCCCCTTTACCTCACTGCCAGCAGAAGACGACCTGGCTTCATGAACTGACGTGTGAATTTGGAGACATCAGTTTGAACAGCTGGGCAATCAGTGTCACAAACACACTGGAGAGTGTGTCTGCCTTGATACACACTACCAGATTCCACTCATTCCATGCTCTTATGGTACGTGTAGGAATAGGATTTGCACACAATATGCCTACAGATATGCCATTCTGAAATTAGCAATAAATTATGTCAAGCTGTATGCATGATATATGCTCCTGGTTTCTTACAAGAAATACCATTAACTTAAATTTTAGGTTGTTAAACTTCATTTAGCACCATCGTACCCTGTAAAAATGCAAGGCTGCTAATACAGTCATTCAGCTTACTATTCTAGTCTCCCCTCTGAGTCTCACCTCTTAACTCTTTATCATAATGAGCAGTTTCTTTGAAGAATGGTCGTGGGAGATGTATGACAACCCGAAATATATGTAAATAAAAATTTTGGAAGATGAGGCAGAAGGGTCTCTCCTGTCACACTATCGCACAACATGAAATGCAGAGACAGAGCGCAGTCACACTTGAGAGAAGGCAAGGAAGAGAGAAACTTTATTTTGGTTTTCACATTATATAGAGTTCTGGAAACGACCATCGATTGGAAGGTGAAGTTACATCCTCTCCAACCACACTGGTCAATGACAAAGTCCATCAAACCTTTCTCCTCCCAGGAGCAAGAATGAAAAACAAAAAGACAGTTAGAAAAACATGTGCATGTTTACAAAAACAGTGCGAGAAACTCCATCACAAGAATGAAAACATCAGAAGGCTGAAAAATGAGAGTGACACTCTCCTTTTTATATTACAGCCTCATTGCCTCATTGAAACTATGACAAGTGTAATCTCTGTCTACATAAAAGCCTACTTTTTCCCTAAAGCTTTTCCCAGTGACTCAATTTGATTGTTTTGAATCAAGGACATTGACTTGAATTTGAAGATTTCCAAAGTGTCAAAAGCTTAAAATTGTGCCAAAGCACATATATTTACAACTAAGACCTGGGAAGAGTGAATGAGGTAAAAGCAGTAAACATACAGAAATTAGTCTGGACAAGTTTTCAACAACGGAACTTTATTTTAAAATATTTCCTCTGTACAAGTTAATAAAAATGAAGCTTAAGTATTGAATACTTAACTATTGTTGCTTTTGACTTATTTGCCATCAGATGTGCTCCCTAAAACTATGTAGAGTATCCTGAGCCACCAAATGGAAGTGTGACTGAAGATCATATACAAACTACCTGCCATCTACCTTGCAAAGGGAATAGTAGCAGGAAGGACACAACTCATGGATATATCCTTCCATGAACTTGACTAACACACTAATCATGTGCTCATCCTGACACCCCCATCCCACTGTTCTTTTCATTACTTCATTAAAACACCCTAAGTGAGCTTAGCTATGTCTGGCAAACACTTCAGTCTGGTCCATAATGCAAAGAAGTTCAGAAAATCAAAACTCTGTTCATCAAAATGTGAAGTGGTTTAAATGTTTGGGTTTTTTCAATGGCATATTTCAGTGTAGACCCAACTCCAGGTGTGTGAACATCTCCTGATCTCTATGCAATGCATATTACTAACCAGGGTGTGATTATAATGTATGTATATACATGAAATACAAATATTGCATGAAGACTTAGAAAATTTTCAGTGCTCATGCTGTTAATGTAAAACAGTCCTGTAATTGTCCTCATTATGTTCATAATTCTTTAGCTGACTAAATGTCCCTTCTCACACACTCCCATTTATTCTTCTCTTCAAATCTTAAGATGACCAGTTTAAAAATGCAAAAAAGTAGAATATTGTGACTTAGAGTCTTAATGTCTGAATTCAGTCCAGAATTTCATATCACGTTAAGGATGTTGTTAAAACAATTACGAAGTTGTTTTTAAAATAATGGGCATTTTTGTGCTACTTTCTAGCTAAGACATGCAGGTCCTGTGATAATTGTACTTGCTTTTTTGGCTTTTGCAAATTAACACAAATGTCTTGCTGGTTAATTTAAAGCCTTTTATCTTCCCTCCAAAATTTTTATCTTGATTGGATTCACATCTGTAGTTTTATTTAATGTGAACCAGATGTTGAAATCAAGGCAATATTTACTAAGGTACTTGCACTGAAGAAGGCATGCTACAGTGTTGTGCCAATTCCCTGGGTGTCAAGCAAAAATAAAGTGTTCTGAAGTTTTTTTCTGCTTGTCTAATTAGAAACAAAGCTTTCTAATCAATAACTTTCAAACTTCAAACTCCACAAGCAAAGAGATATGGTCAAATCCACTAGAATCCCACAAACTGTTGTACTTAATGCACAAAACATGGCGATTTTGTTAAAACTGTGGGGTTTTAGTGCACCACTATAAAATGCACCATGGCATGGCTGGAGAATACATGCAATGGCATGATGCTGGGAAGACAGCAGAGAGCAGAATGCACTCAGAATCAGAAATCAAAGCTAGCAATGAGAGCTGAAGCTGGGAGAATGCAGCTGCTGCCATTGAGCAGCTGGTTGGTGGTATCCTGTCTTCATGAGAGACTGTAGCTCCTGATGTGGGCCAAGTTTCAAGTCAGAGGGAACTCAGATCTGCTGCTTCTCCAGAGATGTCAATATCTTTCCATGCTCTCTGCAATATGTGCATGCCAGACTTGTTTAAAATGCATCTGGTGTGTTTTAAATACTGAATTAGATACATGTTCATTTTTTTGGTCATTGTTTGGGTAGAGGTCACTAAATAGCATACCAGGAAGGTATGGGATGTTGGAAGAACAGAATCTATGAGATAGAGGAGATAAAGATGCATTCAGTATATATTTTCCTCAGCCTCTATTTTTCTGTGCAAACTCATTATTCACTTAAAGGAGAGGCACAGCCAGTCTTTCGTCCTCATGAGCTGGAACATTTTGCTCTTGCAGCATAATCAGATTTTCCAAGCAAAACTCCTGGTTATTTCACTCACAAGCCGTACAAGCCTTGGCAAAATTCAAGCACTGCAGAACATGGTAACATTTCAAATTATAAAACTTAAAATGATAACATGTACTTAAATTTTAAAGGCCAAATTAAAATAAAATTATGTCTACAAAATATGCATACAGGTAACTGATAAAATTTTTCATGTATTGAGTGTACAGTCTGAAGCAGTAGAAAGAGTACCTGAAACAGTGATATCCAGAATCTCAATGGACCATATCCTGCATGCTTTCATTTCCTGGCAAGTTTTCACTTGTGTTTTGCAAGTGCAAAGGTTTAAGATCAAATTAAGATCAAAATGCTTATGATCAAATCTTTACAAAAAACGGAGTATGAATTATAAACATGAAATAAAATACTCAAAAAATCAGTGTAGTAAATAACATTTTTTTTCAATATACATTTCTTTATGCAATTGGTTGGGACTTTGTGTTAAAATAACTGAATAAATAAAACAGAGTGACACTCCATGTTTTGCAGTGAGGCACAGGAGCTGGTTCAAAACAACATGGTGAATGCAGTCCAGGATTTGGTGGGACCGTGTTTCAGTTACATGGTAAAGACATAGTTACAAGTTCCAGACTGATCTTAAATTAATCCCACCTGAATTAATCCCTACCTAGCTAGAAAGGTACCAGGCACAAAATTTCTCCGTGCATCATTCCCTTTCACACCAGTTCTCCTGTCCATCCCTGACTTGTTCTGCTTCGCATGTATATCTCTGCTGTGCAAGATCCAAATGAAAATCCTTAAGTTTCCTGAGGTATAACTACATTTCTGCCATTGACTTCCTCAGTCATTCAGCCCTCCCTTACCTTCCACACCTGTAAAATAGGAAGACCTATATGCAGGAGAGTGAAGAGTTTTGTCATAGTGCTAATCACCACAGTGTCTCTATGAATGTTTATAAAGTGCTTTGAAGATGAAAATTGCCAAATAAGATAGGGATGATTATTATAAATTAATGAATAAATTTCAACATGTGTTTGATTGCCAGGTAATTCAGAAGGGAATCACCAACCCTACCCTCTCTTCGAAGAAGAAAAGTTGACAGTCAGCTAGTTGCTAATTAGCACTCAACTGAAATGCCTCCAAAGCTGAGTGCTCCCAGTTGAGTCCTTTAAAAAGTAATCTTTCAACTAATTGAAATATGCTGAAAGTTGAGCAGTGGGTGAGGTGTGTAACAGGTAAATTGGTAGGGTGGAGTTGGTTACGTAGAAGGAATACTAAGCTTTTCCAGGGAGGAAAAGCCAGCCAAAATGAACATTTCCAGTCAATCACTAGCCAAAGCAAGAATCTCTTTTTCATTTTCACATATCTGTTCTAAGACCTGGGTAAGGGAGGAAGGGTTGCTTAAAGAGTGTGGGGTAGTTATAATGATTCTTGCTTTGAACTGAGACTAAAGAAATTTGAAATAAAACATTGCCTAATACATTAAACCTGAGTGACTGTGCCACCTGCATTTAATTCATATTTAGCTTGTCTGTAAGGGAAACTAGAATATCAGAAAGGAACTCAGATGCTTCAGGCCCTTTCCTTTCTCCTGACCTGTCTGATTTTTTGCTGGAGGGTCAGTCTGCCAGACCATAGTCTGCTCCTGCAGCCTCCCCCACTTCTTTGGAGATTTTTTTTTGGCTGTCTGCCAATGCTATAAACCGCAGCACTGTCTTCTCTGCTGCTGAAGGCTGTTTTCTTCCTCAGCTGTGGGGGGACGGCTGCAAAAGGCAAATTACAGGACTTTCATCCCTTTCTTTCCCCTGTTTGACTGCTCTAGATCACCATCCTCAGCATCACTTCTTCATACTTTCTTCAGGGAAAACACTCCCAGCAAAACTTGCTGAGCACTTTGAGCAAATCTCAGTTGCTTCAAACAGTCCTTCCCAGCATCAGTCTCCAGTGATAATCCACCCCAAACTTCAGCAGCATGTAGCCCCATGCAGGGGGTGGGGGAGCAGAAACCCAATATGTAGGGTGGGAAGCTACCAAGGCAGGTATGATTCATGGAAAAGGAATTCTGCTCCAAAAGAGGCTATGGGCAGGTATGTGCAATATGAAGGAAAAGGGGAGACGGAACAAAACAAGACATAAGTATTCTTGAAGCTGCTGGATTCTTGAAAGCAGCCTCCATTGTGTCCTCAGTGATTCGACAAAACCAAGGTATATTAAATCTCTTTGCTGTTTTACTAGTCTGGAATATGCCGTCAATGGACAGATATTCCTTGGTCTCCTGAAGCTGTTACAGCCCAGAAAAGATTCCCTGGAGGTCAAGGGCTGAATATAGCACACTTGAGACCTTGTCCTCTCCTCCCAGCTATTTCCCCTAACAGTACCCCCCCTCACATGGTCACAAAGTACTTTTTAGTTACAGTGCCCAGGTGTGATGCAGGGTAGGTGGAGGCTGGCCAGGTGCCACTGCCCGCTCAGGTGCTGCACTGACAGTGTGCTGAGGAGCAAAATGAAGCCACTTAGGCTTAAAGCAAGAGTCTCCTGTGAGCTGTACTGCAGATGGGAGCTCCTACAGACCAGCATCCCTCTGCAATGGCACAAAGGCAGGACACTTAAAACACACAGCACTGGCTTACCACAGCTTAATCAGAGAGATGGTAAGTCAGTTTGTCTGCTATATCTTGGTGGGTTTAAAAGGCCAATCAATGTAACATCAAGGTAAGATTTTCACCACTTCAAGTTTATTCCATGTTTACTTCCCCTGCCCTGTCTCCTTCAGGTACTGTGCAGGTACTGGATGAGGAAAGCAGACAGACTTCTCCGTCAGGCATGGGCAGGCTCCTCGAAGACTGCTTTCAGCTGAGCATTCATAAAGTTTCCAGACAAAATTAAATTGCCATTTTGAGGACAAAGATGTTGTGTATACTGAAGAACTCAAAAATAGTCAAAATCCCTTCTGTGTTATCATCAATTTAGAAGTACTTCTAGCATAACTAGTGAGTGCTGGAGCTGTAACTCTAATTTACTAGGATTAAATAGGAGAAGAAAGTTCTTAGAATTTTCATTTCTATTGAATTATAATTATATGTAATTTATGCAAGGTAGGCTTGAGTCTGCAAGAAGCCTGAAGCACTTAAAACATGTGAACCCTTCTTGTCACACTACAAACTCTGAAACACAGTAGTTTTGGTGGATCCCACTTATGGATTTTTTAAAAACCCTTCTGATAAAAACAATCATGTCATTCATTAATGACAAAAAATGAAAACTATCACAACAAAAAAAAAAGGTAATCTAGATGGAAAAATTCTGGAAGTGTACACTGAGCTCAGTCATTTTTTTAACAATGGATTGAACAGATTTATTTGGTTTCCTGTCCGCAAATTATCTGTAAAAGGGCACAGTTTTCTGGAATATATTTTTATTTCAATGTACTAATATTTAATGCAAACAAATTACAGCTTCTACTTTTGCTATAAATTGCAAGCATCTGGTACACTCTATTCTATAGCTGTAGAAATGAATGGAAGTAACCTGAAGCCTGTCAAAATCTGTGTTTGAGCTCTGCAGTTGAGTATATGTTACAGATGGTTGGGTATTGCTGGTGGTTCTTCATTGTGCATCTCAGCTTTTGATAAGCATACTTCATTTAGTCACTCTTGAGCATTCACAAGAAAACAGTTTTGTTCTTTTACCTAAGGCCACTCCATCAGAAGTCTTCAGTGCTATTTGGCTTTTGTATAAACAAAGGAGAGTTTGAAAACGTAGTGTTGTTAGCTTAAAAAAAAAATCTTGTTTACTTGAGCATTCTCAATATTCAATTATTTGTAGTTTTTATCTCTTCATATGCTATGTGTCTTTAACTAAGATCAGTCTCTTCTTTACTGTCTTTCAACAGCTACAAACCACCTTAAATGTATCCTTGTAAACCTGATTTCTGACAGAGACTGAACAGTCAACACATACCAGGGATAAATACAGCAATTACACCTATTTTCAGCTGTATCGCGTGTCTACATTATTATTATTATTATTACTAAGCAGTTATTAAAAATAGTGCAGCCTTCAGAGCTGCAGATTGTCAGGCTGGCAGAGCGAGGGCTGTGCCTCGGCCACACGTGGTGCTTTTGGCAGGGCTGTGTTCCAGGGCTGGCCGTGCCGTGCTGTGGCAGTGGCAGCACAGAGCCCTCCCGGGCCAGGCTGTGCAGGACCCCCTGTGCCAGGTCACATGTGTCCATGTGTCAGCATGGACAGATGAACAAACTGCTCTGGTTCATCCTTTCTTGCTCCCTGCTTTCGTCCTGGAAGTTTCTGCTGTTGGTTTTTGGTCCTTCTACCGTAGTGCAACTTCGCTACTCAGAGGTGCTAGAGGTAGCACTGAGGTGGGTGCAGAGGCAGAGGACATGCACCCTTCTCCTCCACCAGAACCATGCTTTCCCCTGAAATGAAGGGAAATTGTCCTCCTGAGCTGTCAGAGTGTGAGTCCTTGACTTGCATGGGCCCTTCTGTTTCTGCCCAGGAGAGGGCAATCCAGCACCCAGACAGCAGCCAGATTATCCCAATCCTCCTTGGGGTTCCCAGCGGCCATGTGGTGGTTAGTGCCTCGCCAGAGGGACGCAAAACGTGGCTCTGTGTCTGCTGGTGGGGTCTAATGGCACACTTCCAGCCAGCTGGGAATCACAAGCCTGTGTCCTGGTCCCTCTCTGCTCTGGTGCCTTGTTTTGTGTCCATGTGCAGCATCCAGGCAGGGTTAGGGTAAACCAATGCAGTGTGCAGGTTTGGGGACTGGGGAACTAAGGACCTGTCCCAGTACTTCCTTTCTGGCCTCCAGGTACCGGTGTAAGTCTCACCACTTTGAGGTGCTGAAGGATTTGCATGTGCATACACCCACATAAAGACAACTCTGCACACAGTTTCCTCATCTATTGGTAGCCATGCATATGCACAGGCACAGGAATAGACTCATTTTCAGATGTCTCTTCCTCTTGCTTTCCTCCACCTCTTTTTTTTCCTCTGCTCATATTAAACTTGTTTTCCAGATTAAGGAATTTATTGACTGCCCTAAATCTTGGGTCAGACATTTGCCTTTGACCCTGGGCCACTTTGGAGCTTGATGCCAATAGTGCAGGGGGTTTGGAGCAGCCCCAGCAGTGGGGCTGGCTGCATGCCCCCTAACCCACACCCCCAGAGCACACACAAAACTTAAAAGGCAGCAGATCCAAGTGGGAATCGAGATGACACTGTCAGGATCCCTGTAACTTTGTGTTCCTTTGATTCTGCCTTCTGTTTTACTGTTCTGTGCATCACACTAGTCTGGATGATAACAGGCAACTGGAAGAGCTGCCGGAGCCTGTAATTAGCAGGCTCCTACCCTGGGACTTGGTTCTTGCTGGTGGGCTGTAGGTGTGGGATAATTTGCCAGTTAATCAATGGGAATTATTAAAATATGACTGCATATTTTTGCTTTGTGCTAGACCCATACACAGAAGCTCTTATAAGGAGGTTGAGGGGAATATCTGGGGTTTCTACTCATGAAAGCACATCCTACTGCTCCTTCCTTTCCCACCACCCCAGCCAAAATAAAAATACTAATATAATTGCCATGTTTAACTTCAGTAAAACAGTGAATTTTAGCTTAATCAAAAAGTCCTTAAAACAGAAATAGCTTACAGGCTATGCAAAATTCTACCATTTTAATTACAGAAATCAGTGTGTCCTTTCTTGGGCAAATATGTTATATTTTGGATTTGCTTTGCAAAGAAGGTAAAATCCAAAACTTGGTAGATTTCTGGTTGGGTTTTTTTGACATTTTTAAAAGTATGTAGTACTTTAGCTATAAATACTGTGTTTATTAGTGCTGTAACTCTATTTTTTCTGGCCATATTGGTTTTAGGTTTTAAGGTAGCCTTGTTGGGATCTTTTAGCGTACAAGGTAGATGCAGAGAAGTTTTCTCATAGGTGTGTAGCCGTGTTACAGGCTTTTCACGGGGTCAGCAAACCCTGGCAGAACAATGTCACAGTCACTGCAGCACTACTGAGCCAAACGTTGCACATGCTATTTATTAAACTCAGCACCTCTAGTAATGGTACTGGAGTGGCAGTGTAGTATTGCTACATAGCTGGGGTGCTCTTAAAGAGAGAAGTGACATTCCTCATGTATTATATGTTGTCTCTGTGTTTAGTGGCAGAAGCTGTGGGAAGTCTGTAAAAACAGCTCAATACGTCACTTCTTATGGAAACTGTTATTCCATAAGAACATTCAGAAATAGTTTTGCTAAACAACTACCGGTAGGGGAAGGATAAATTATGATTCCGATCAGTGGTCAGTAGAATATAAAGTATGAAATTTCATATTTTATCCTGAAAAGAGAGGTCAGACTTCCCAGAATTAGCCAAATGCCAGTGAAAACTAGAATTTTTCAAATAAGTCTTAAAATATTCCTACATTCAGTCAGATTTGAATTAAATTTTTGACAGTGGGTAAAGCCATATTATGCTCAGATATTTTTCGGGATTATTACAAAAATTTAGAAAAAGTAATGGCGTGTGCCTTGATTTCCCCATCTGTGAAATGGGCGATCCCGCAGCGTTCATGCAGAGCACTCCGACTGAGAACCGTTGTGGCTGCAGCTCATTGTTATTCTCTTAATCATATTAGTTAACTAAATCTGTTCCTAGAGTGGTTCCATTTGCTTGAATGAATTTACATGAGAGATTAATTCAGCGCTGTTTATTGTTGTTTTTACATTTATTCGGTACTGTAAATAATGCCTGATACGTTACAGCTGTGTATGAGGACAGTCTGTGCTTCGAGGACTTTTTCGTACAGGTAATTTGAAGGCTCCCCTCCTAGACCTTGCACTTTCCCATTGAGCACGAGCCCATTTTGTTTATTCTATATTTTGAGGACTTTTCGTTCACGTGGTGTCCGCTCCCAGCACTTTCCTGCAAGTATGATTCAACAGATAAAAGTTCATCCCTCACCTCCAAGGGGTGATCTCCTCCCCTTGCCCTCCCCTCCTCCCTCGGGACCCCCCTCCCCAATGTTAGATATTCACTGGCAACGCTCTCTAACCGCGACTGGATTTATGCCCAGCAATGATCCTAAAAACTGGGAGCAGTCTCCCATCTAGCTGCCGACGCCTTCACGCCGGACAGCGGCGTCTAAAATGACCCGTTCGTGTAGGGCTGACCCCCGCCGAAGGGCACTGCCGGTGCTTCTCCGGGGGTCCCGCTCTGCCACCCGCCCCTTTGTGCCTTCCTATTTTCCGGGAGGTTTCTGCGGCTGGCATCCGAGCGCTCTCCATTGTGTGAAGTGTGGCGTGCGGGGTTATTTCTTTGTGCCGGCCGCCCTCCCTGCCGTGCCCCGGGTGCGGCCCCCCCCGCCCCGGGCAGCGCGGCGCGGCCGCCCCGGGCGA
>VXAX01005262.1:880564-1112886 GCA_013399835.1 Leptocoma aspasia | reverse complement strand
GCCCGTCTCCGCCGGAGCGGGCTCCCACAGCAGTCCCCAGCCAGTGCGTGCAGCCTGGATGTGTGTGTGTGTGTGCGCGCCGCTACTTTGTACTGTGAAGAACACACAGCCCATGTGCTCTGTATGGATGTTGATGATACTCTGTGTAGCTTGAATCTCTGCAAGCAGGCAAGATGTCCAGCACACCACATGACCCTTTCTATTCTTCTCCTTTTGGCCCATTTTATAGGAGACACACACCATACATGGTGCAACCAGAGTACCGAATATATGAAATGAACAAGAGGCTGCAGTCGCGGACGGAGGTAAGTCCCCCAGCCTTGTTTTCCTGTGCATGGACGGTGATAGGTTTCAGCCCGAATTCCAGCTGAAGCGTCCCACTAGACAGTACAGTATATGCAGGCATGAACCCTAATTAATTTAGTAGTTTAATTGGGTAATCCCTCATTATGTTTCCACGCAGAGCAACTCTTTGAGGAGATACCAGCTTAGGCTGAAATCATGAAATTACAGTACAGCACTTCAGGATTGATTATAACGCTGGTCTCAGGAAATTTCTTTGCCTTAGTGTGTTGTTTGCTCAGGATCTGTCCTGCTGGCATTTGCAGCTATAATATTGTGAAGTATTGCTTCGGCTTTTGCACAAAATTAATTCTGAAATGTTGCAGGTTTAGGGGGAGAGATGAACATTTCTTTGGTTTTGTTCTGTAAACTCATTAAAATGAAAAATGGATGAGAACTGAAAAGAGGGGCAGAGTTTTAAAAACTTATTCCTAGGCTACTCTTAAAGAACACATGTTTGGGACAACCGACAAGAGAAATTTGTGTTTACGTTTAGAATGCTGTGCTTTTAGCAAGAGATGGTCAGTTCACTACTTTATCATATAGCTGTCAAAAGTACCCAGTAATGTAAACTACATTCACTGTGGTTATGCTTTGTAAATTGTGTTAGTGGTTTACACACCCTGGCTTCGAAATCCAGATCAGCCACTGCAAAGAACATACTGAATGGGAGGGGAAAATGCTTTTGTCATTAAAAAAAAAATAAAAAATAATGGGGGCTGCGTCTTGTTATTTACGTGGTTAAGTAAAGCACACTTTTCAAGTCTAATGAAGTGAAAGTGAATCAGACTGCATATCTGTCCATGTGTCTGTGTTTGGGCAGCAAACATTCTTGGTTCTGCAATTTTTCATTGTAGNGCGTGCGGGGTTGTTCCTTTGTGCCGCCCGCCCTCCCTGCCGTGCCCCGGGTGCGGCCCCCCCGCCCCGGGCAGCGCGGAGCGGCCGCCCCGGGCGAGCATCGGGCGCTGCGGGAGCCGTCGGGCGCGGGGGAAGCGCCGGCTGCCCGCGGCGGGATGGCCGTGGCCTGTGTTTATGTATTTTGTAGTAATCACATTTCTGACATTACCCGCGGGGTGATTGGCTCAGGCAGCTTTTAAACCACCTATATGCTAACGAGCCCGCCGCTNAGAGCAACTCTTTGAGGAGATACCAGCTTAGGCTGAAATCATGAAATTACAGTACAGCACTTCAGGATTGATTATAACGCTGGTCTCAGGAAATTTCTTTGCCTTAGTGTGTTGTTTGCTCAGGATCTGTCCTGCTGGCATTTGCAGCTATAATATTGTGAAGTATTGCTTCGGCTTTTGCACAAAATTAATTCTGAAATGTTGCAGGTTTAGGGGGAGAGATGAACATTTCTTTGGTTTTGTTCTGTAAACTCATTAAAATGAAAAATGGATGAGAACTGAAAAGAGGGGCAGAGTTTTAAAAACTTATTCCTAGGCTACTCTTAAAGAACACATGTTTGGGACAACCGACAAGAGAAATTTGTGTTTACGTTTAGAATGCTGTGCTTTTAGCAAGAGATGGTCAGTTCACTACTTTATCATATAGCTGTCAAAAGTACCCAGTAATGTAAACTACATTCACTGTGGTTATGCTTTGTAAATTGTGTTAGTGGTTTACACACCCTGGCTTCGAAATCCAGATCAGCCACTGCAAAGAACATACTGAATGGGAGGGGAAAATGCTTTTGTCATTAAAAAAAAAATAAAAAATAATGGGGGCTGCGTCTTGTTATTTACGTGGTTAAGTAAAGCACACTTTTCAAGTCTAATGAAGTGAAAGTGAATCAGACTGCATATCTGTCCATGTGTCTGTGTTTGGGCAGCAAACATTCTTGGTTCTGCAATTTTTCATTGTAGTTTATTAGTGGTGCCCTGAAAAGACTTTTTAAAAGTATGAATCTTTTATAGTAAATGGCTTTATATAGTGGCAAATATCTACCAGGTTTGTGACACGCAGCGTGGTGAAGGATCTCAGGTTTATCTGTTTGTTGTATTGTGATTTTTTAAGATAACATGAGGTTATCATAAAATAAAACACACATGCCTGAATTGTCAGCTAAGCCATGGAGAATCTGTGACGTTTAATGTATATGATACAGCTAACGAGATGTGACCTGCTTTCTGATTGGGTACCGCCACGGGGTAGCTGCTTTTCTATCACTGTTACCACTGCCAGGCTTGAAACGTTACTGGGGAGTAATTGGTAATACATTTTGGGCTGGCTAAAAACTCCAAGCAGCTCTTTGCTCCCAAAATCATGGCAAGTGTTTGTCAGTTTTGCCCCAAGTTGTTGGCTGCAGAGGGTTACTGCCATTTAGAATGAGGGTTTGTTTGCTACTGCTTGTTTGTTAGTGTCTTGCAACTCTGTTCCTTGCATTCCTGTACATATTGATGCCATAATTTATAAACTTTTTCAAGTGAGAAGAGCAAATATGTATCACTGAATGATTTCTTCAGGGTTTTATATACAACCTGCTCTAAAAGCTGCAAGTGCTAACTTAACCTTTTTACATATTATTTTAGTGGTACTTTTAATACTTGACCAGTTCCTGATTGTAGCTCCTTTATGGATGTTACACTGAAAAAGTTTTTGAGGGACTTGTGAAACAACTTTCCCCTCCTTCGTTGCTGAGGTGGGCTGAATTAAACTTCAGCACCTTTAATTGCAATTCTTGTTGTGCAAATTCAGGTGGATTGTTGTTGGCAAAAAGCAATAACCTACTCTTTCTTGCTAGGAGTGCCTTGCTAGGTTTCAGCGGCATTTTACTTTGACAGGCAGTATTTAGTTAATGAAGGCCTTATGCTCCAGCATTTCTTTTATTTGTTCAGAATAAAATTCTTTTGCTTTGTGATTGTTCAGTGTTTACATTCTGGTTCTCTGTTTTTTTTTAGTTTATGAGCTCTGTGCTGTATGCATTGTTGTTCATTGAAATGTGTTTTCTACCTAACTTCAATTCATCTCGTTCATCGTCCAATTAAAACATCTCCATAATAAGCAAAAAATATTAAACTAATTTCCTGGGACACTAGAGTGACTAGGTGTGGATAGTCTGTAAAGAATAATGCTGGCTTCTTGGGCAGGTCAGAAGTGGAAGTTTCACATGAATTTTATGCACTTCCAAGCGTGTTTGGGATTGGTAGGTGAAGGCTTCTGGAGCATGTATAACTAGCTCTAAATTTTTTTAATCCAGAGCTCAGTATGTCATGGAAGGAATGTGCTTGTGCTGTGGGTGATAGAGGCTTGCTGCATGAACGTTTCTCTTCAGGCAGTCTTTGGAATAATGTAGGCACTGGTCTCTGAAGGAGGCTGCTTGTGCTCTGCGAGCCCCAGGGGGTAGGCGAGCACAGGCAAAGCAGCTTAAGGCGAAAGGAATTACAAAGAAACTCTCCAAAAGATTGGGGGTAGCAAACTGGCAGATTCCACATGGACCCAACTTGTGCAGAGAGACAGTGGCAAATGAGGATGCATTAACAAAATGGGAAACTACAGCCGTTGTCTCAAATATATCCATGGAAAGCATTTGGGATTTTTCTGGTTTCATAAAACATAAAAATGTTATTAATAACCCTGTAGAGCCAGATTCTCTACTGTCCCTTGCAGAGGTGGAAGTTCTAAGGCAGAGCAAAACATACATAATTTGATAAAGTTGTACAGAGGATGGACGGAGAGCCTATGGAAGGAGCATCTGTATGTCATGTCTGTTTTCTCCTCTCCCTTCCCGTTGTAGTTATCTAAAGTTGCAGGTAGGTGAGAAATTACTAAAAAAAAAAAAAAAAAAAAAAGAGCAATGAGCTGGTAGAAACACCATTGTGGAATCCACCAGTAAATGCCATTCCTACTCCTGCTCTCCCAGCAGCAGGGTTGATGGTATGTTGGGGGAGGTGGAAGAGTTCTCAAAATGGCTCAGGGCTTGGGGACCCTTCAGTGAAACCCACTGCTTCCACCCCAGTTTCTGTCAGCATTGGGTGGAAGGGAATAACAGTCAGTGTGAAAGATGTGCTCAGTGTATTAAGCAGACAAAGTACCGAGTGATAAAGAAAGGTCATTTAGATGCAGCATAGCTATCTTTGTTGTTCTTGTTTTCTTTAGGAAGAAATGGAAGTCATGAAAGTAAAGAATTAGCAGCTTTAGCCTGTGCTAGATGTACAAACTTTTGCCCTCCAAACTTCTTATAACTTTATGGGCTCCTCAGACAGAACCTACAACTGCCTTTTTAAATTCAGGGTCAGTCTTAGGCGAAGAATTCCAATCACACCCAGGCAGGGGGTGGTTTTATGATGTAAGTACTGGCAAAAGTCCACCACCTAGCTAATTCTTATGTGATCTAAAGTAAATTAGGGAGTCTGAGTTACTAAACAGTGTACAGGAAAACCATACCTTCTTTAAAAGTTGTTCAAAGAAATCTAATGTGGTAATACTTTTTTTCTAAATTAATACATGCTTTCTTAATAATACTTGGGGAGCATCCAGTGCCATTTTGTAATGCATCAACAATCCCTATTTAAAGAAGTAAAATGAATATTTAAATGTTTAGTAATCTCCAGCAGATATAAAGATAAATCTTGCTTACTTCTCTCATAGTTGGTTAACTTCTGGTTAAACAAAATGCAGCTGTTTCCTTGCTCTGTGTGTGGTTTTCAGGATTTCATTCCCATTCACTCATACTCAGTTTATCTTAATATTTTTATATCTGTGTTAGTTTAACATATCAAGAAAGGAATCCTGTTGTGGTATAATCAGCACTTTCGGAAGCTCTAGGTAGCCATACACAACATAAGTAAATGTCTCTGTTTTTCATAAAACTTGTTGTTTGTAAAAAATGCACCTCTTTTCTTCTTTGATGTTGTAAATCCTTTTCTGTTCCAATTTTTAATAATTTGAAATTGCTTACACTTAAAAGAAAAAAAAGTGATTATATCTTGTATATAATTATTCAGTAACATTACAGTGTGCTGTGAATCACTTAAAGTTGCTGACAGTTTAAAGTTTGAGGCGTTGCTTTATTGTCAGTAATCAAAGAAATGTATCAAGCCTTTCATTTGTTTATTTAGTCCCCTGTATTGTTAGAACTTTTGTGTATCACAATACATTAACTTCACCTGTATCTCTCTCTGTCACTACAAGAGATTATGCTATACATCACCATTGGATGCAACACACAGCTTTCCCTCTGGCTAAGAGAGCAGTGTTTTAAGGGTGACTAGAGACCTTGATTAGTAGCATATTCGTTTTAAAGACAATCAGCTTAATCAAATGATATTAAACTCCTATTAAACTGTATAGTGAATTTAAGAAAGATTTCATGATGGAAAAATATATAAAGAAAATTAAAAGGAAAATAAACGAGGGTGTTATGATTATTTAAAAGCTGCTAAATGAACTGGAAGCTTACACAGACATTCATACGCAACCAAATATTTAACGCAAATCAAAGCAAAACAAATTTTCTGAAGTTTAATGAAAGTCTGTTATTTTTCTTCCTCACATTGCTTTCTGATGAAATAATCTTCTTCTTGATGCATTTATAATAGATTAGTCATAAAAATCTATGTTGTGACATCACATTTGTTCGCCTAGCAACTTAGTATGGCAAACAGATCTCTCATATTATGTACATGAGTCTGAGTTTGTCCAATGAGTTTGTTTTGTTGAGGGGAAAACACATAAACTTCTGTTTTAAAGTAATTTTGAGGAAATATTCTTTCACCCACAAATATACTAATACTTAGCAATTCTAGGAACATGGGTAAAGTATTTTGAGAGTACTTATGAACCATGCTTTGCTGAAACTAAAAGGTCAGTGTTAAAAGAAAACCCTTGAATGCCTTTAGGCAGACGCTGACTTCAGAATGGATTCAAGGCTCTTTTTACTAATTTTCTTTTATTTCATACATGTTTTCTATTCGTTAAAAAAATTTCAGTTGCAGCTGCTTTCAATTAAAATTGTTACAAACTAACAATTCTTATGAGGCCAGGGGAGAAAAAAACGACTTCACTTCCTTTACATGTTGATCCTTAGCTTAGGATCAGGGATATCTTGCTGCTCCTGCCCACCCTCCCCCCCAAAAAAGTCATATAATAGAATGAAAACTGCACGCATGCTGCATTTGGGGGTAGGGGCTGGTGAGGGTGGAGAAAGAGTCACTGCAAAAGTGTAAGAATGGGTCTTGCCTGCAATCACTCTGATGCTTACTAGATCATTTTCTATAAAGAAACCTTTTCAACTCTTATTTTTTTTTTCTTTACTCGTCAAGCCATAAATCCACTAAGAAAAACCCTTAAACTTTGTCTTTCCCTGATGTAAACAAGATTTACTATGCAGATCCAGTCTCAAAAATAGAAGCTGTTGGTTAGTGAGAAAGAACAAAATAGAGATCATAACAAGGAGCCAGTCCTGTGCTATTATTTAAGCTGGAGTTTCGCCTGCAGTGAGATTGCAAGATCAGATAAGAAAGAAAATAATTTGGGTTTGCTATATGCACTTTCTTTGTTTAAAAAGGGGTAGGATTGCTAAACTCTTTGCAGTATTTTTTAGCTGGACTTCTTACTTCAAATGGTATTTTTTTTCATCTCTTTGCCAGAAGTTGCATATCTACTATAAACACACGTTTCAACCATGCTGATACTTTGTTCAGTTGTTTCCTCCACAAGAAGAACCTTCTTTCCTGCACTGTGCTGTGTAAACAGGTCAGGATAGATCCCCACTTTTCCCAGGTACTCTTTTCCAGAAGTTGTTGCTGGGCTACTTGATGCCTTAGAGGGGTGATTGTGGCATGAACAAGGTTGTCCCAAAGAGGCTGATGATTAGTCTCCAAAAAAGACTGTGGTAGGGCAGGACCTGTTGGCCAGTTCTCAATGGTTATATTTATTAGACAAAATTAGTAGTGAAAGAAACATTCCCAAACCCCTGGCTAAAATCTTGTCCCTTAGGTCTGCATCTTTCTTTTCCTGGTACATTCTTTCTGTGTTTGGTTACTGCCAGAATTTTGGAGAGAAGGCACTTTATGGTCAGAATACTGTTTCTATCACATTGTGGCTGACAGCCATGCCCTACTAAACTAAAACCTGTAAATTCAGCCTGACCTAGGCTGAGTAGTCCATTTGGTACTTCTGAGGTAACAGGGAATCAACTAGACCACCTGCAGAGCTTAAACCTCAGTATAGGAGCAGCTGATACCTCTGGAAACAGCTCCAGTACTTTCATGCCTTAAAAGGTTAGTGAAAAACCAACTGCTCTGGAAAAATGAGACCCTTTCAGAACTAGACATGAAATAGGACTTGGTGTGTTTCTAAACCTATCACGTCTTCAGGATTTGAGAGTTGTTGGTACTGAAGAGTCTTTGCAAAGGCCATAAATTTTACAGCAACAGGCTGTCCTCTCTGTGAGACTTAGGTTGTCTTGGCATCACCTTGATGTTTCTGCAGTGTTGTCGAGGAGGAATGCCCATGTTGAAGCTTCTGGCCAGGGTGTGTTCCCATCCTCAGCACACAGACTTGAATCACACACTCATAGCATGGTTTGGGTTGAAGTATGAGACTTGAGCATTGCAACTTTTTTACTAAGAACTCTGATAACTACAGCCAAAATAAAAGTATCACACTAGAACTCCTCCCTGAAGTCTTTCTGTTGTCAATACTCGATTCAGGTGCTTGTCCGGAGCAGAATGGCAAACTCAGAACTGATGCAGTAAAGCCCACAGCTTTATGTAGGTTTCTAAATGTGCTTAAATCTACTGCCCAGTCAGCTGCAAACCAGATACTTTGCGTCCTTTGGAGCACCTAAGGAATTGGAATGTTGCTGT
The DNA here is from genome assembly GCA_013399835.1 of Leptocoma aspasia. Classification (NCBI taxonomy): domain Eukaryota; kingdom Metazoa; phylum Chordata; class Aves; order Passeriformes; family Nectariniidae; genus Leptocoma; species Leptocoma aspasia. Next base: position 1,104,733 of record VXAX01005262.1, on the reverse strand, counting down.
AAATGTCACAGGTGATCCACATACCTGTTGATATCCATCTTCCCTGGTTCTAAGCTTGCCAAGCCTAGTTAACTGAGCAGGAGCATCATTTGTACATGTATTAAAAAGGGGAGGGGGAAATCTAATCTTGGTATAGTTTTGACAGCAGGTTACTCACATAAAGCAGATTCAGTATCTGCTTAGATCCCATGCATTTCACCCAACTGCTAGCTGCAGACTAGAACACCAAAAAACAATTGTCTGGCTGAATGACCTTATCTGTTGCATTCAAAGTACAAAGAAACATTATGTGTGTATAAAAGTGATCATATTTGGAACCCCTTGATTAAAGCAGACTCAAGAATAGATTGAATCATAGTTCCAATTTGCTTATTCTTGAAAAATAAAATACCTGGAAAAACAATTGACCATGTTTGAGTATTAATATGTGCAGTCTTACATTACCTGTGCAGTGGACTATTTTTACTTTCCTTTTGGACTTTCAAACATTTGGTTTTTTCCTAACTACATTTTTATTAGGTTATTTTCTAAAGTAGTAAATTGAGAAAATTATGACTTTAAGCACATTGTGCATTTGAAGTATTTTATGAACCTTATTGTGATTTTTGTTCCAGTTGTGTAGTTTTGCCTCAGCCATTAGCAGAAGATTTTATCAGAGAAATAGCTGCCATCCGTCCTAGAGCAGGTTACAGAGATTTCTGAGATATTAATGACAACATTATACAAAAAGAAATATTCTAAATCTTTAAATACAATAGTTGTGTGAAGAGAGGAAAATGCTCAGAAAACAGGAAAGTAAATAGAGTGAAACTTTTTCATTTTATTTCTCCTTATGCTGAAGCACCTTCAGCATATACCATCCCTTAGGAAGGGAGTCAGCAGCCCCAGCATTTCTAACCATCTTCTGTGGACTAGATATGCTCCAGGTTGAGGTGGGAAAAGCAGGTGTGACACCTGCTTTGCCTCTACGTTTGCAACCAGGACAGCCTTTAACAATTGGAAAAAGGGAAGATTAAGTGCCTCACACCTACAATATATGTTTTATTCCTGCAGGTTACAGAAGTCTCATGCATGGGTCATTTGGCAGTGGAGAAAGGCCTACAATTGTCTGTTTTACTGCCCCACATTCTAATAGTAACTTGCCTTTTCAGATTAATGTCACTCACCATCTTCCATAATTCTTGTTGCCGGTTTAAGTACCAAAATTGTTACCATGTTACTCTGTCTTGCATCACAATGATGTGAAAGGAAAATAACTGCTATATAGTAGTTCCTTCAGAGCAAATGAAAAAAATAATTCTTGTTCAGTATGTTGCAAGAGGGACCTCCTTCCTTTTCGTACTCATTTCTCCACCTTTTTTGCCCATACCAAGATGTTGAAAACATTCACAGAATATGGATTTGAGATGTCCATTTGCAATCATACATTTTGCTGTAGTGGATGAAGGCAATACAATAGCTCTATCACTTCTACCTAGACTTAATCAGTGGAATATCAGTTAACCCTTAGGGTAATTAGGTAATAATGTTGTTGATGTGATTTGAAGTATCATTTTAAGCAATTAGAAGTTCAGATATAATGTGATGCAATTATGCATTATATAGTGCATCTATCCATTTTACACAGCAAAAATTATAATATGTTTTTTGGGAAGCTTGGCATTTTGCACTGACTGGGGTTCTGCTTGTATTTATGAGCAGCATGCCTGTAAACTGTGGTAATAGCTCTTTGAAGGCCACACCTATGCACACTGCTGATTATGTTAAATAGCATATGCCTATTTTAATGAATGTGTTGGCATGAATAATGGGACATGAAAAGCCAACACACTGGGTAAATGTTCATTACCTGAGTGCAACAAATACTACATGAAAAATTTCCGTGACAATTCACTTGAGTTTAGCAGTGAATTTGCTTTGGCTATGTTCGTGCTCTTTATGCTTTTCTGTGAATGTTTGATCAGTGGAGTTTTATTCTTACAAATAACTGCAGAATGCAAATTTCAATTTATTAACCATTACTGAAAGAATTTGCTTATTTTATATGGGCTAAGCTAAGAGGCAGCGTTTCCTGTTTTGAGCTTACGTCCCAGATAGAACCACGATACTTAGAAATTAAATACACCAGAGAAGAATCTCTGATTGCTTTGCAGTGAGGACTGACTGGTGTATGAATGTAAAGCAAATTAATAACAATGGCTGGTTGCAATGGGAAAATTACAAGTCAGTAAATATGATGTATGTGCATAATTTTTTCATGGAACAGAGCGCTGCTTCGTGTGCAGTTACATTTAAAAAGTGGTAAAAATTTTCTAAGCTTCCTGGCATTTTAAGCTCTAGCTCCATCTGTGCTCATCCAGTCAAGGATGCAAAACAGTAACACACGCTATATGACCAACTACAATATATAGTCTTAGCAGAATATTACATGCTTACAGCACATTGCTTGTTATGAAGGATGAGCAAAAATATGTCATAAATTTGAATAATTTGTGCATTCAAATAAATTGTTACTAATTCCTAGAAACCCTTGGTATAACAAAGTGGAATTCATAAAATTTGTTTGATATGAATGATTAGCTCAACTCTTTTCAGTACTTCCTAACACTGGCAGGGTTAATAACCCAAAGTAAAAAGATTGGTCAAGATGCCAGCACACCAAGTACTTCTCTTCCCTGACAGTACTGTAAGATTATTTAATGCCCATATAAAAAACATCCTTAGGCAACCCAGTTGCACCTTGACTGATAGTTGCATCCAAAGGGCTGCACTTCTAAATGCAGTGTAGCACAGACTTCCTCGTACAGAGCGGTGTTAGCACTGGTATGTAACCTGAAGCCACAACCTGCGTGTCTAGACTGACAAGAATCCTACCACTTGAGCCACTGTGACACCTTGTGGCTTGTGAAGCAGCACAAGCATCTTTTAGAAAACTAACAGGTAAAAGCCAGAGGTTAATGGGTATTGACAAATGTCCTTCCATACAAATACCAATAGAAATCTCTTTGCTGGGTTACGATGCTGTGTTTTCAAGATACAGTTAAATTAGGTGTTAGTGGGCTCATTTCTGTTTGTGTCTTTATAGCACATATTTTACTGCTGAGTGGCAAAAGCTGAGGCATCATTTTGCTAAGTCTGACCTGCTGCTATTATCCCCATGGCTTTGGTATTTGCTCATCAGTCAGATTACATAAAGAAACACTGGTTTTGGATGCAGTTCAGAGTAAATATTTTATTTGTTTGAGACCACTAATCTGGTTAACCAAAAGAATGCTTGAAGGGTGCAGAGTACTTTTTGATACTGAGTATGTTTTAAATGGTAGCTAAACAGTAGCTTCAACTAATTTATAGTTAGCATTTGACAATGAGCATGTAACTCCATACAGCCATGAATCTGGGGTTAAATAGATCGAAGTTTCAGCTGTGGATAGTACATTAACCACAGTGAAGTTGTATTTTGCTGAGAAATTACCATTAAACTTAAAATAAGCCAAATAGTGCATGGAGCTTAGAAAGAACTCTGTATCTATAAATGCTCAGGACCTGACGGTTCTGTACTAGTGTCTTGATTGTCACTTGTTACATCTTCAAATAAGCATGTCCGTGTTTTCTTCCACAATGATCCTGAGCATCTGAGGGGAGTTGCCTGTAACCTCATGCATTATGTCCCATAGCAATTTTCTTGGCTCTGATGTTTTCAAAAACTAGGCAACAACTGGGCTGAAATAGTTGCCTTTTGTTGCCAAACACCACCTTATTGGTGAATATACCCTTATGGTGCAAAGGGTCTGCATCCCTCTATTGTCCCTTATCTTCAAGTATGTCCACAGTGCTGTCACTTAAGCATAATACATAGACAAACATGGCCTAACTTTCCTTTAACTTGATGATGTGGGGAGAGATAGCAGCCCAGGACTCAGGATGTGCAATCTGCCTTATTTCATGCACAGATATATTGATCCTTTGCTGAGATTTATGCTTGTAAAATTAGGTGGTTACTGATGCTCATACTACCTTGTCTTCACAATGTGCACCTTTACTATAAGGTTCTAAGGGCAGGGAGCATCTTCTCACTTCTTGTACAGTGCTAGAAGGGTGGAGTTCTGGTCTGTATCTGCAGCAAGTTTTTATTATTCTGCTGGGTATTGTAGCTAACTAAAGGCTAAAAGTTGGTAGTAGTATTTAAAATACTTTCAAACCTAAATCTATATATACCATTGTCATTTTGATGTCATAAATTTTTTTTAATTGATGTATTTGTGCACTAAAAGAATTGTCTGACTAGAAAGTACCATAATAGTTCTTGGAAGATGACTGTTTAATGTTATTAACACATTTTGTTACTTCTCAAGTAATTCAGCACACTCGTGCAAATCTACTGGTTTTGCCAAGGAACTACAAATGTATTTAAGGCGCATTCTGCTGGTTGATTTGTACATCTGATATTGTTATTAAATCTTTTACCTTTTAAGTGTGATTCTTCAGTAGTTTCATGTCAATCAAAGAAACCTATTCTAAGCCCATATTTTCTTAATAGTGGAAAAACCATCTTATCTTAAATTCTACAGGACAAGCATATTCTTTTTGATGGGAACTGGTGCTGTGGAATATGTATCTTATTTCATGATGATTTGGGGAGGGAATATTGTAAAGCCTGGTAATAAATTAAGGTCTTGTAATAAGTAGAGATGAATCAGGGAGGTTGTTCTAGGGAAGAAAGGTAACACTTATTTTTTCTTTTATTGTTTGCACTCTACTGATTTAATTAGCCAGTGAGAACAAACCCACTTTGAATATTAAAAAGACAAAATCAGCTTCCCCCTCCCCCGTCCCCACATCTGTTGCCTTTTGGAGACTACTTACAGTACCAAAACTACCCAGAGTCTAATGGATTTCACTTTTTAACAGACGTTACCTGTATTTGCTCACAAATAAATGAGGTAGTTACAAGTATTTTATTCTGGGTCTGAGGAAAGGATGCTGTTTAAAATGTCATTTTGAAAGAAACTGGGCTACCTTAAGCAAAACCAATGCATTTTTGGTGTTATACAAATGAAGTCAGTCTTGATACATTTCTGAATGGTGATCTAATAGAAATATCTTAATGGTTACCATATTGTAGAAATTTAAATCATTCCTAGGACTGCTTGAAGTTGGAAAGAGTGAAGTCCTGTGTGGGGTTATATCTTGTTCAGGAGCAGGAGAGCATAGATTGATGAAACTACTGAAGTGATCTCTGCTTTGTTTCATTGTGCTACTGCCTTCTGCAGTATCAATTAGATGGACTGAATTTCAGCAAGGCAGAGAAGCAGTTTGCTGCACCTCTGCTGGGTTAGGCCCACCCTTGCACAGAGCTCCAGCCTTCTTTCTAATTGCAGTCTCGAGTATGAATATTAATGCCTGATCTGGATTGCAGTGTTGCAGGACCAAGGGATCCTTGTCAGTGGGTCCTGCTGTGTGTCCATGCTATTTTGGCATCTTTCATCACCTGTGGACCACAGAATTCCCTTAGCTTTGTTTAATGCCACATGTAAAGGCAGCATCAAAAAAGTGTGAAATTTTTAAATTGCACTTTTTCTTGCCATTTTTATAGCTACTTTATTAAAATATTTTTCTTGTTGAGAGGAAAGGACTCTCCCAATTTTGCTGAAGATAGCTTTTTAGAAACACGATTACCTGTATAATTTTCAAGATTATTATTAGGAAGTATATGAAACTATTAGGACCATGGGAACTTGGATAAACCCACCTGGTGTGCAAATTTTGTTACCAGAATAACTGCACTAAGGTTGAGAACACTGTGTGTGATTATAGGAGTCAACTGAGAAACATAAATTGAGAACTCAGCCCAGCAGTCTTTCCCTTCCTTGGAGATTGATGGCACACAGATGCACAATTGCAAATAACGTAATTTGTAGGCCAGTGGTGCTGTTGTGATAAAAAAAAAAATTCTTTTTCTCTGTCAGAAGCTTCCTAGGTTTGCTTCAGTTTGATCTTGTAACTGCAGCTCCTCATCCCATGCAAAGATTTCTCCTTTAAGTCAATGAAATGAGCATTTGGTTCTGTATACAAAGGTGCTAGAACAAGGTGCAGAAACTGAAACAGAAAAAACTTGGTTTTGTGTAACCTATTTATTCTAATGGATTTACCAAAAGGACTGGAAATATTCAGCTTTTCAGTGTTGTCCATAGTTGGCTCTACAATAAAACTGCATGTTCAGGGACTTCTATTATGTTTACACTTACAATTTCACAAAATGCAAAAGGTATAACAGAAAGCATGGTTAAGAACAAGCAGCAGTCATTATTAAGGAGTATTGTGTAGCAAAATGAATAACAGAAACTGAGTGAAGTTTTTCTCAATCAGAAATTTAGCTGGAGAGAAATGTGTGGCTCATAAATTAGCAGAATAGTAGGTAGATCTGGCAGGCTGAATGAAGTACATAATTTAGTTGAGCTTATTGACATTCTTTGAAAGTGGACTACAAAGCTCACATTGTTAGCTGTATTAATAAAAACAAATTTTGCAAGATTTGTCATTGGGGTGATTCTAATGCTGATCAAAACCAAATCCTGGACGTCCATAGTTATTCTCCAGCAGCTGCTAGCTTCTACTGCTTTAATGGGAAGGATGATAAAATGAAATTCATAGCCTTTTAGTGTCTGCTCAGCCTGCAACTGGCAGCATTTGGGGTTTGTGGATGCTGACCTGGCAGACTTACAGCATTTTTATGACGTCAAGTGCACACATCCTGGGTCTATACAAGCTAAATACAAGCTTCAGCCTCCCCCCTACGCCCCCCAACCCCATTTGTTTTCATTTGGGAGACTAAGGCCTTCTCACAGTAAAAATGAGAGAGAGAGAACTGAGCTGCTGACTGCATTTGCAAACTTGTGTGTGCCAGCATGACCTGAGTTACTGGGCCCAGCAGCTTGTTTTTGTAGACATGCTTCTGTAGAGTGCTTTATTTTCTTGATATGGTAAATGGTAACTAGCTGGTTTAATAAGTGAAAAATGGATGCAGCTAGCAAATGTGAGCTCTGCTGAAATAAATAGCAAGTTCTTAATTAGCTTCAATATAACCAGCACCGTATAAAGTATGGATTCCTTAGTTTGCTATTTGTATGAACCTTTGTGTTCTTTCGCTAAGAAAATGAGATTGAAATAATTATATCTACAAGGTTTTATATATCTTGACAAAATGTTGCTGTCTGTTTCACACTCAGTTGTATGTAAAACCTGTGGGTGCATTTCAGACCATACAATAAGTTTACAAAATAACAGCTGCTTGCATTCACAGTTGTACTTAATGATTTATTTATTTCTAGGAATTGCATTTGAAATTCCCAGACATCTAAAGCTTTTTCAGCATCAAACTGACCACTGATCTTAAAAAATCATCTACATCAGCACCAACTCAATCACTGACAAGGGCTGGAGGAAATGAAACATCTGGGATCTATTAAGATTTTTATTTATGCTTTTAAATATTGAAGGGTGCATGGCTGCTTCGCTTTTGCACTTTGAGCATGAATCCATTAAAGAAAGCTCTCACAACACAAACAGTTGCAAGGAGAAGTGATTTGAGCTGGAAAGATGGGACCCCACCATATAATTGCAGAGGAATGGCAAGGAAGGTGATGACTGTGGTTTGTCTAATTATTGTGGTGACAGAAAGAATTTACCAAGTTCTTCCTAAAGATAAGACTCTTCAGTTTTCTCAAAGCTTCTTGCAGAAGATGCTTCACCCTTGCATTTATTTCCCTTCTGTATGCCATGCATTTGAGGTGCAACCTTGCTGCATCTTCAGTGGTAGGTGATGGCATGAAGTTTTGTTGCTGTCGAACAGACCCCTGCCTGCACCCTCACCAAAGGGCAATGTGTTTGGTTATTAGCTTGCCCTTGTGCTGGGAAGGAGGCTATTAGGCCAGGGGCTCAGGCTGTTTCCACAAACTGCTAAATCTGCTCCACTCTCCTGTGCTCCTCTGGAGTCCTGGGGTGCAGGATAGGCTGTTGCAGCTTCTGAGATGCTCTGTCACCATAATACCTAGCTGATTGTAAACATATAGTTAAAGACTGACCTGTGTACAACAGGCAGCTACTGGCCTTTTTCAGAGGTCAGTTAGGTAAAGGCCTGAGTGGGTATACACTCAGGTTTTCCACCTCCAAGGCAGCATCTCCACCTGAAGGAGGCAACTGTAGTGTTGGGGCCGAAACGTCTGGGCCTACAGACTCTTGATGCTTTCTGAGTGCCCCTTTCTGCCTTGCTCCTCCTTCAGTCAATACATCTGATTCCTAAGCTACAGAATAGCGTGGGCAGCTCTCGTTAATGAGGTGCTGGCAAGGGCAGGCTGCAGTGTGTCCGTGAGGACAGGCTGCAGTGTGGCAGGGAGGACAGGCTGCAGTGTGTCCGTGAGGACAGGCTGCAGTGTGGCAGTGAGGACAGGCTGCAGTGTGGCGGTGAGGACAGGCTGCAGTGTGCCCATGAGGACAGGCTGCAGCGTGGCGGTGAGGACAGGCTGCAGCGTGGCAGTGAGGGCAGGCTGCAGTGTGCCCATGAGGACAGGCTGCAGTGTGTCCGTGAGGACAGGCTGCAGTGTGTCCATGAGGACAGGCTGCAGTGTGGCAGTGAGGACAGGCTGCAGTGTGCCCGTGAGGACAGGCTGCAGCGTGGCAGCGCTGCTGGCCTGCAGGCCCTGGCGGCTGCACCTAGAGCACCTGGAATCCTCCGCACCACCAGCAGAGCTGCATGTAGGGCTCCAGTTAGCCACTAGTAAGTAACTGTACCCTATGCTCACTGGGACCAGTCACTAGAAGGAGGAGATCTTGTAATCTGGGTTAAAGAACCTGGAACATCACAGGCATTTTGGAGGAAGTTTATAACTCCTATTTATAGTGGCTGATGGAAAGAGAAGTGCAGTACCAGGTAGTGATCCCTCAGCTGAGGCCAAGCCTCTTCCATCCTGCAGAAACACTCCTCTAAAATATATTTGGGATTTTGTCTGTGGCTTGCTGATTTCACTGAAGACTCTGAAAATAGCATCTGGAAGGAATTAACTGGAAACCATGTTACTTTGGGGAAGAGGAAGGAAAAAGGATGCATTCTTTCAGAGAACAGGTGCACTCAAGGTATGCTTCCCTTAGTGAGTTTTACAAGAATTTTCCATTCTTTACTTCACTTTTGGATTCAGGGAAATGGGAGAATGATACAGTAAATAGTGTTAGCTTTAGGAAGAGATAGGATTTCAGAAGTCTCTTTCCAGCAAATATACTAGTCTGAGTGACCATGAACAGACAAATATTTAAATACTGTTTTTGTAGACATTACTTACCTAAAGGGAACAGTAGAAGCAAAAGGGTTTCCTGGTGTAGTATACAGTGTCTTTAAATGGACATTTTGAAATTTCTTGTGACCTGACGTGAAAGTTCAAGATTGGATAATAACCTGTAGCAAAGATGACATAGTTAGTTTAGTTGTATTGCCTTGATGAGTTACATTTAAAACTTGCTTAGAATGTATCTCAAAAACTATACTGAAGCAGTAACTCATGGAAAGCTAATCTATTATTTATCAACAAATGTTAACTAGGTTGCACAGATTTGAATACCCTTCAGGATTTCCCTTTGGGTCTTTTCACAACTACACATAAAAATGTTAGATACGTCAGCAGAAAACACTTAAAGGAAAATGAAATTTGTTGACGTTTCACCCAGAACCTACATTGCTGATACAGGGAACTGCATTGAATACAGATGATTCCACTAATGATTATCATTCAGAATACCAGTGCTGTGGGTTTTTCCTTTTAAATGACATTGTAAGAGAGATTTATTGTTTTACAAGTTTAAATTGGCATTTCTCATTCATTTAGAGAGGTGCACTATATTGTAATACCTAGCAGCTTAAACTTAGGCTATGAATGAAAAAGCACATTTACAAAATCTTGGAGCTAGATCATAGTGTGGCAGCTCTGTGAAAGAGAGCCCGCTCAATGATTAGTTGCAGCATTCTTACAAAATGTGTTTCAATTCAGTTTTTGTCACTGAGAAATCAAGAAATAGGTGGCTTATTAAAGGTGACCACATCCTTTTATGCAAATTTAATGCACTTGGCAGGTTTATCATGATAAATAGTCAGGATAAGATGGTTCATGATGTATCTCTAATCTCTTCTGTGAAGATGTTCATGTCTTGCAGGAAGTAGCCCCTTGAGAGTTCAAATCTTTAGAAGTATGTGACAGATGGTGATGTCTGCAGAGTCTCATAGATTTGCTTTGAAGTAATTCCAAATGGTGCCTTCAGTTAGTGTTCAGTTTTTGCAAGTTCTCTTGCTTCATCTCTCCTTTGGTGCCCTCCTCTCTCCGCCATCATGTTGCATCCCCAAGTTGTTCCTCATACTGAGAGGAACATGCACCACATCTTATAGAGTACATTACAACTTTCTCCCCAGTCCTGTCATATTTTTGCCTGTAAAGTTGTTCTTCCATTAGACATCTTGCATATTTTAAGTGAAGTGATTCACAACAGAAAAACAATAAACTAGAACAAATGTCTTAGAAAATCCTATCTATCATTCATGCATTGTGTTTAGCTTTTGAGTAACTCTTGAGTAAGGAGCCAGCATCAGTGCCAGGGGCGTATTAACTATGCTATGTTGTGTTAATTATAATCAATTACCAATATTAATTAGCCCGACTTCTCTTTAGATTCGTGACAAGAAATGGTTAAATTTTAATGCTGCTGCAGGGGATCTGAAGCAACTCACATAATCAAAAAAACACTGCAAAGCTTTTTATGTAAATCTTACTCTACTGGAATACAGCTAATGAAATAGATATAAAAGCATCAAAAATACATAAAAAATACATCTGAACAATGATATATTTTCAGAGCTTAATATTTTCACTTTTCATTACTTGGTCTTGGTTGATCTGAGTTTGGATGGGCTTCTCTTCTAAAATCAAGTACCAAATTTCACGTAAAGTTTTATACCTGTCATAGTCCCTATCTAATCACTTACATTAGTCCCTTTAGAATCACTCTTCTTAAATATTTCTTTTACTATCACCACTATACATAACCTTGTGTGTAATAATTGGTAATGTTTAGTTTGGTATAAATAAATTTTTAGTGTATAGATTTTTTTGGGCATTACTTCTTTTTTGAATGGAATTCCCACAACTTTACAACTTGATCTCTTTTAAACAGGAAAGGTAAGGCTCAGAAAAGGTTAAATAGGAAAAGAAAGGCCAAGAAAAGACTGAGAGAGCTGAGGTTGTTCAGCCTGAGAAGAGAAGGTTCTGGGGTGACCTTATTGCAGCCTTTCAGTACCCAGAGTGGGCCTGCAAGAGAGATGGAGAGGGATTTTTTACAAGGGTATGTCGTGATAAGACAAGGGGGAATGGCTTTAAACTGAAAGAGGGCAGATTTAGATTAGGCATGAGGAAGAAATACTTCCCTGTGAGGATGGTGATGTGCAGGAACAGAGAGATTGTGGATGCCCCATCCCTGCAAGTGTCCAAGGCCATGTTGGATGGGGCTGTGAGCAACCTGGTCTAGTGAAAGTTGCTCCTGCCCATGACAAGGGATTGGAGCGTTCCAACCTGACCTTTTTTGTGATTCTATGAAATATTTTATGTTATTATGTAAATTTGTTATGTTTTTTTTCAATAATGGTCTACTAATTTCTACTAAAATTGTAAAAAAAATCTTGTGTTACTATTGAATGTAACGGTTTCATAATCATTGTGCTATTCCTCAATCTACTCCATGCTGAATACCAAAGCATAGCTTCTGTCAAAAAAACCCTAAGACCTAAATGTTTTTGTTTTCATCACACTTTTACTGTCTAAACTGTCCTCAAAGATTTTTGAGTATTACTTACTTTTTACCTTACTTTTTGAGTTTTTGCTTATACATGTAGGACCATTGCTAGCATGTTGTGAAATCTAGGTGTTTTTAAAAGGAAAAGGAACAATGAGCTGTGTATTTTTGAGACACTTTTCAAGGAAAATTTGAGGAAATCATTAAATTCCATGATTAGCCTGGTTTAAAAATTCTTGATTTTGACGTTGTACTTTTAGCCATCAATCTATGCCATTAACTAACCTCATTTTGGACTGTTGACATTTTCTAATAAACTGTCAGTAATTAAATGTTGAAGGCACAGTAGTACATCTTCATCAACATATGTTTTAGATTCTTGCTATTATGTTTTGAAAAGATTGTAGTTTCATATCACAGTGTAATTGTATTATAGTAGTAGTAGTAATAATAATAATAAAAGCCCTGAAAAAGGGTACCACAGACCACAGATCAGCTGTCTATAGTCTAGGAAGAGGTACTGATGAATTGTAAAATCTCCTTGTTAAAATTCTGCTTGTGAGTTAAGAAAAAGACTGTAGTGACTTTTCTGTCTCTGTGACATTCCCTTTGTTTCTGGTTATTACTACAGCTTGTCATCCCAAAGTGATTTATGGAATCACTTGGAATGATTCTCAATTTATAAGAATTTATTTGCAGAGCAAAGATGATATTTTGCTTTTGTAATGAAAAAGAAAGTCCAAAATTATAGTTGCAGTCTTTAATTTAAATATATATATATTCTCTTACCCAATCGGTACTTTATAGTCTACATCTACAAGACTTCTATTTATTACATAAATAATTCCTGCAGTTCTAATGCGGACTCAATAAACACTTTAATAATCATTAGTCTTGTACTATATTTTAATAAGTTATGTGACTGAATGCAAACTTAGATTACCCCTTACTCAGAGTGCCTGCCTAAAAGGTCACCATTACATTTCTTCTCCAGCATTGAACTGGCAAACCATTTGTGAATGTGAATGAAATAATAATAAATAATTACCTGCTTACTACTACTGGCAGTAGCTTGGCTCGTGTGCCAGGGAGACTGAAGTAGTACCTGTACCTTGCTGTGCTCCACCACAGACCGTATTAAAGTTGAATGGACTTTGAGCCACTGGAGCCAGAAGATTCATTTGTTCACTTCTCACCTATTTTATGATTCAGCTGTTAAAAATATGTCTGGCTTGTCTGTGTCCCTCTTGGTTGCTGCTGTTTTTGTATGAGCCAGGCTGGATGTCTTTCATTTGTTCAGCAGTACCGTTTCTTTCCCAACTTGCTTTCAGACCCAGACCTCCTCAGTGCCTTGTTCTGGTCTAACTCTCTTCTCTGGCCCTGGAAAGATTTTTAATAATATGGTGCAATGGTTTTACTAGTGAAGTTCAGTAATGAATATTGAACTTTTCTGTATCATTTCTTAGCCTTTCTGGAGCAGCACCCAACAAACCAATATATTCACAATTCTAAGTTTTCCAACTTTGACGTTACTTTTTTTGTAGATTTTTTTGTTTGTTTTGAATGATGGGCAAATAAGAAACCTCATTCAGTATGATTCTGATAATTGCCATATTCATCATATACCTGTGTTGCAAAATGAATATGCAATACAGTGGTCTCAGTGAACAATGTCCTGAATAGTATATTCATTGCACACGTTGTGAATCATAACCCAAATCTTTTATCTAGGGCATCTTTTGACTGCTTATGAGTGGATTGCTATCTGGTGATCTTCACAGGAGAAAAGCTGCTTAAGTAGAGAGAAAAAAAATAGGAAGGAGGGGGAAAAAAATAATGCCATCAAGACTAACTGCTTCACCAATAGGTAATATTTGTGCCCACAGAACTGATACTACTTAGCAATAATAATATGCACTGATAAAAAAGAAGAGGAAAACACAAAATATTTACTCAACAATCTGTTTGCTTTTATAGTAGCAACCAGTCTAGGCTTTTATTTGCAAGCTGTGAACAAAGATGGAACATCAAAATAACTGTGTGGTTTCCTAAATTTTTTTTTTGGTCTCTTTGGAAGCCATTTACATGACTGTCAGTTTAGTAAATGAACACATTTTTAAACTTTAGGCATCACACATGATAGGTGTATAAACTAGCTAGAGTAATTTCACTTACAGGAATGCCAGTAAAGCTCTGAAAACTAAAGTAGATGCTAAAGCTAACTGATTGTCCTGGCTGTGTGGGCACAAACATGAAGATATGGTGCCATCTCTTCTGTGTTGCTTGGCCAGACTGCCTGGAAAGAGAGATCAGGAAAAGACAGCTTGGCATAAGCCCTCTTGCGCAGTTCCTGGGAACACCATGAAAAAACAGATTCAAACTCAATAGTACTGGAGGCCAGTTAGCAGAGTAAGGAAAATATTGGCAATGTAACAGCTTTAGAACAGGGTTTAGAACAGTCTGGAGGCTCTTATTTTTGTGTGTCAGTAAGAGGAAAGATAGCTGATAGATGCTATTTAGATTAGTCAGCTTTGATGCTCTCTTTCTAATACTAAGGATTGCTTTAAATAAATCTCCTTTCTTTTTCTTCATAGAAGAATATTCCTCTGGACTTAACAGAAATGTTAAGAAGGGTCACCTAGTGATGATCAATACAGTAACTTGTTTTTCATCAGTGAAATATACCATGAGTGTGCACAATTGGCCTGTAACCATCATGTTTATGCAAAGGCCAAAACTGATAAATAGCTTGCAATATGTTACTTGACAATTTTCTGTGAGATGTAATACAGGGAAGAGAAGGTGAAGGACAGATTCTACAAATATATCTGATATCTTATAGATGTAAGTAGCTGTAAAAGGAGATGATACTGCAGGATCCTCTTCTGCCCCCCCTGCCACATATGTAAGAAAAGAATGTGTGCATGAAAGAAAGCAAAACATTGTAAACTTCTAGCATTATCTTCAGCCAAAAAGTGGCAGTTCTGCTTACTAAAATAATATAGGTTTTGTGTTCTCAACAGGAGAATATTGTGAAAAGGAGCAAATGAATAAATTCTCTGTAAAATATATGGGTTCAGGTCCTGTGAATTTCTTATAGTTGAGTCTAATATCATTTAGGAAAATGTAGAGCACATGAAAATACACAAGTCAAACCCTAGAAAATTCTGTTGCTTTTTCATCCATAGTGCTCATTTGATTTTGTTTAAGATTAATATTTGAAATCTTAGTTAAAAATAATACTGTCAGCTTTATATAAAAAAACAAGACACCAGAATCCGTTGCCAGTAGTGCCATAAACAGAACATTTTTTAAAAAGGCCTGCTATACCTCGCATCATTTATTGTGTATTCTTCAAATTTGCATAGCGTTTTCTACCTGGTAGTAAAAGATATTAATTTTTTTTTTATTCCTGTTTGTGGTGGATTTTTTGGAGGGATTTTCTGGGACTGGTTGGCAGGACTACTGATAAAGGTTTCATAAAAGGTAACCAGGAAGAAAAACTCCTTGTTGGAAGCCTTTATTTGCCTTACAGATGCTAGCATATCTTCCATTTAAAATTTATGTGTATACAAAAATGAAAAGTGATGCATTCTGTAGTTTCATTGTCATATTTTAAACACTACCTCCATTGTGCAGTATCTAGATTACAAATAAACCAGTTCATTGTCTTCTACTTCTGCCCTGATCTGCAGGCTTAGAGACCTCAACACAGATCCATTGAACTTCTTTAGTTCTGACTATAGCTCCCAAGTTTGTCTGCTAATTGATAAAAATAGTAAACAAAGACTTAAAATGATCATCCTTACCCACACACACACACACAAAAAAAAAAAAAAAGGCAAAAAAGGGCTGGATGCCTGGCTTGAACTGCCAGACATTATCTGTTTAAATTCTCAAAGAGAGTGAGTGAAATCTGCATAGAAACTCAGAAAGAGCATCTATAGACTGAACACTTTCTCACATGTCAGTGCTCTCACAGGCTGGCATGTCAGAAAAGGCTTTGCAGTTTTGTTTTTTAGGGTGTCACAAGCTAGCACAAGCATGCAAGCCTTCTTCATTGCATGAAATTTTAAGAAATAAGTTTGGATGACTGAATGAATGGAAGGAATGAAGCTCTCAATGCTGGCAGTGAAAGTTTAACATGAATTACATGCTTCTTCCTTCAGCCCATCTAACTACTCCTGTGCACCCGATCAGAGCTCATTGATGGGCTGGCATATCACTCTCTTACAGTGAAACAATTTTTGAAGAATGTCCTAGTCTGCCTGCCTAGCATCTTGTATTAATACCCATTGCATTGTGTGTGAGTACTTCCCAAGTGTCAGAACAACAATGATATCTCTCTCTTCCTTCCCCACCAGGGATGGAAACAGTTAGTTCTTTCGTCATAAGGGAACTCAGATGGGGTCAGGGAGGCAGGATGGTTAACAATATGGTTTTGTAACTTAGCTGGATGGGTGGATTTCATCTTCATTGTTGCTTTCTTCCTGCTTTGTGGTGGTTGCATGCTCACTTGCCAGCTTCCCTTCCCGGTCATTGGCACAACTCAAAAGAGGAAAGGAAGGCTCTAAGTGACTGGGTGCAGAATTGAGGCTGGGAAGAGGTGAGATGTTGTATAAAACAGACTGATAAGAGGCTTGATGACATGATCAGATAGAGGAGCTTTAGAAGGCTAAAGTCAGACCTGCTGAGAAAGATTTATTGCAGTAGAAAGAGGTCATGTATTTTTCTCTTGCGAAGCCCCATAGGAATGGACTAGAGTGCAGAAAACTATGTGACAGGCCTAATAGTAAAGAAAGATGAGTTAGTTTTCTCTCACAAACCAGTGGAGAGGAAGTCATACACTGAATTGTATGGGTAAATATGCAAGGTAGAAGTTGTATAGCTGAGAACAGGCCTCAGCCCTGCTGTAGTTGGGTGCTGTTAAGTACCTTCTTCTCCCAAAGGCAGTGACTTTACAGGATCCTTCTAGTAGGCTACCCATGTACCAGAAAGTGACTGAAAATATTTGTGAGGAAAAGAAAAAATTAAAAATCCATTGCTGACAATAAATGTTTATTTATTTATCTCAAAAAGATTTTAGCAGTGTCCACGTAACCTTTGCATGACAGCTGTGAGAGATTTCATCCTTTAATCTTCTGAGATAGTTTGGATGGAAGAAGGGAAGTAGAAGAGGAAAGACAGGGTGGTGCTGGGAAGCTCAGAGCCAGGGGACTGTGGAGTATAGGACCATTCTGCCTCATTAAGGCAGGAGACAACTCTGGCCCAAACGTGTCAGACCTGCTGGCTGCATGGTCAGTTCAATGAAATGCTGCATCCTTACACACTAGGTTTTGCTAGGCTTTCCAGAGTGTGTGAAATGCAGAGGGTTTGCATTTCTTCTTTAAGAAGATAAAATGTCTGTGCACTCTATGTCCACTCCAACCCTCTGTACTAACAGCAAGAGTCACACAAGTAAGTGTAACAATGCAGCATTACACATTATATTTCGCCTGTGCTCAGTAATTCTGATAGGATTCTTAATGCAGGGAGTATTTGCAGTATGAATTGCTGCCAGAACTACAGGCACATTGTTGCTAGAAGAGCAAACAGCAGAGAGCTAAAAATACCAGGGGTCAAAATTTACTATTGGAATAAATCTGAGAACAGCCTTAGTTTTGAGGGACTTCCTCATGCATGACCAATTTGCCACATATGTTCCTTGATATCTGGCCATTTGCTGGCCAAAGCTCTTTGCTTTCTCAGTTTGTGTAGTACAGGATTTATCTGCTTTATGTGTTTTTGGAAGCAAAATGCCAGGCATTTGAGAACTCTCTTTTCCTCTTTATTTATTTTTCTTTTTCTTTTTTTTTTTTCTTCCTCTATTTTTTAACCCTTCCTTGGTTTTGCTCACCTTTGGTTCAGAAAAGCTGATGTCTTTAGAAGCTGTCAATGCACAGGATGTTCCAGTGCTAGCTGGTGATTGATAGGTCCTGTACTGAACCTTGTTGTCTTTCTTCATCCCCTTCTCTTACTGTGTTTCATTTCCTTTTCCCCTCGACAGCATAATGGTTTCCAAACTGAATATCTTTGGCTCTGCTGTGGCTTTAAAAATACTTCAAATTTAGATATTTTGGGAGTTCTGGAAAGGGAAAAAGAATGGTTGAGGGCTTTTGTCTTCCTCTTATTTTCTGATGGAGTTTGAATTTCCTTGAATTCCCATGGGAATTTCCCAGGGGAAAGAGAACAACTTTCACAAGGAGCAGCTTTGCCAGGCTGTCTTGAAGTCATACCCTGGGAACCTGCACAGCTATTCACCTGTACTATGAATGCAACAGTCACAATTTCTCCTATAATCTTCATCTTGGGATTCAGACTGCAAAAAAATGTTCATTTAATTAAAAAAAAAAAAAGAAAAGAAAAAAAAAGACAGAAAATAACAGGTGTCCACCTCTTACTAGGCTTCTTCTGCTGTCAGAGGATAAAAAGACTTCATTCTTTTCAGGGTCATCTCTTGCCTTTGCTGAGGTTTTTGCAACCAAGACTTGTCTATTTTCCCATTTTCCTTTTGAATTTGGATTTGGTTCACATATTTGTTCTTTCATTAAGTGAGACACAGTACCAGAGGCAATTCTTCGCACATCGCTCCCTGTGCTAGTGTCCCCTCCATGACCATAACAGCCTGATTGGCTGGCAAAGCCCCTCATCTGATAATTGTATGTATTTGTTTAATGTTATTGCAACTCTCTAGACAGTTTCCACACACCCAGACCTTGGTTATATCCTCTACATTGTGGGTATATTATCCTGTCTGTATTTTCTGTTGAACTCTGCACTGTTCAAACTTGAAACTCCCTGGTGCCAATGAGACTTCACTTGAAATGGAAAGTTTTAAGCCAGCCCATCTTCCACCTCCATATTTTTAAGTGACAGCATGAAAGAAATGGAAAGCTGATTTATACAGCCCAAGAACAATTTATCTTTGTATAGAAATCTCTGTGTGCTGTGATAGCAGAGAATTCTTATGGGAGTGTGAAGTAACCTGTGCAGTATTTGGGGCAAAACTGCTGATGGCAGGAAAAAGAAGTGTTTCCTGACTGCTTCTATTTTCATGTGGTTGAAAACAATGTTGGCCATTACTTGTTTACTGAGAAGCTGCCTTGATCCTTTTGGCCTCAGAGACCAAGAATAAAAGTACCAAAGGCTAAATGTGACTCAGTTACAGATAGTTATTTGCTACACTGAATAACACAATCTAGACATTTTCACCCTATCTACATGTTAGCTTTGGCTTAATAGTTCAGGAGGGTGATAGCTCTCCAGAAAATAGCTCTCCTGCCTTAGTAATTTCAGGAAACATTTATGTATGTTCATATGAACTGCATGCAGACTGAAATTCATTTAAATAATAAATATAATTCCCTCACATGCCACATGTTTTCTACAGTCTATTAGTATTTATTAGAGTGTGTTTGAAATAACACTAGATAGAAATGCTAGTCCAGGCTTTTTTTTCTTGTGCATGATTCAGCTTAACCCTTCCCCCTGTGGTGGGCTATTCCTACACTCCATTCCCACAGGAGGATTTCCTCTCCTGAGAGTGGTTTTAATCCCATAACTATTAGGGTAAACCCATAAATATCACAATAAACTAGTCTGATCACTAATCAGCACTCAGCATTCCGCAGGTGGAACAACACCTGTTCATTTGGACATGGGGAATATGCAGTGAAACCATTCCTGTGACAATAAATAATGTTTTGTTAGTTTTGGAATTAGTCTTCTAAAACATACAAAGAACTGAGGAAAATTCTGGGTGTATAATTCTATTAAACATGCTTGTCTTAGTTTGTGTTGATAAGAGTTGATAAATGCTGATGCTATACTGCCCAGATTAATTAGGGAATATATATCTGACCAATAGAAACATGAAAGGCATCTGCCATACAGGAGCATTTTAAATTCAGCTTCTTCCTTTAGGACTGGATGGCAGATTATGAAGGGGGAAGATATAGCAACACCCATGTAATCCTGCTATGAGCCTTCATTAAACAATCCAGAGTGATAAAGAAAAAGCAGGAGGAAACTTTTATAGAAATTTTATCCCTCTTAGGCATCCCTACTTAAACCTTCAGCCTGTTGATCATGTTTGAACTGAGCTGAACTTCATGTTGCACTACACGTCTCTGGGCCTTTACCCTCCTTCTCTAGGCCACCTCTGGATCATGTTAATTGGTTTTGTTAGTGTTCTGTTGTGTTTATATTTGAGTTTTTGTTTGGTTTTTTTTCTTAAATCTGGCTACTTTAATTTGAAGTGTCTAATTCAGACTTAGTTGTAAGTTTCAGCAGTCAGATTTAAATATCTTGGCCATAATGTTCATACTGCACTGAAATATTGAATCTGTTCTCGCTAACAAGGCAATTTTTCACACATTAAAGGAGTATGTCGAATGTTGGATCTGTTATACTCTTAAAGTGTTGGATCTCTCCCCTACTCAGAACAGCAGTCCTCATCACAGATTGCAATTCAACAGTAAAATATTGAAATTCTATTGAATCACATGGATTCTCCCCATGCTTCAGTTCTTAAAAAAACCCCAAAAAACAAAGCTCAATTAACCCCTAGAGCCTGAGACAATATTTCATTGACACTGTTAAAAGAAAATGTGCCTTAAAGTACTATATTAACTTTTAGCTTTATATGTCCTCTACAAATATTAGAGGAGAGAAGCAGGCAACACGACCCACAGTAATTGTATATAACATGTACTGCCTATTTCTTCCTGTATCTTTTCAGCTTTAGTGTATGGCACCCTCTGTGTCTCTGCTCAGAGCTTGTGTAAGACCAATATGCCTATTAGCTTTCTGTAAACTCTGTTTATACGGTCTCCTGGACCTCTTCAGGAGACACTTAATTTACTGATAAACACCTCTTTTATAGGGAAATGATAGAATTCTGTGCTTCAGTAAAACTGAGGTAATAACACATGTTAACAAAAAGTGAAATAGTTGGAACTTTGGGATATTACTTATAAAAAATAAAACCTTCTAAAATAGAATTTTTAGTGAAATAGCAGACAAAGCTGTGCATGAAGTATCTTTAAAAACCAACATTACTGATTAGATTTTGTTTTTAGAGTTAACAGTACTGAGTTGCACATACACATTGATGAAGTTTTCAAAGTCCATAAATAGTGCTTCAGCTCCTGTATGGAAAGAGGATATTGCAGAAATAATTATGACATGATGTGATAACCCCTTCCTAAAAAAAAAAAGGAAAAAAGCAAAGCAAAACAATACTGCAGTGTTCTGGCCATCAGGAAACCACGACAATGCTCCCACCTTTTTCCTGTGGCTTACCCAGAGTTCCTTCCAGGCGACAGAGATAACTGACTGCTGCAGACTGGATCCTGTGCCAAATGAAAATAAAGTAATTTTTTGTTAAATTTATATCTGATTAAAAATGAATCTTAACAACACCTTTTTTTTGACACTCAGTTTTACAGCCCTTCAGCTAAAATACATCTTTGTAACTTTAAAATTTCCTAATTTCTTAGTGTGAGTGTTACTCCAGCACAGGGACAAAAGTTTACTTCATTTTGTAAATTCATATTTCATAAACTAACTATGATTGAATAAGAAGGTTGTTCATTTCTGTTTCTGCTTAAGAAAAAACTACTTGAGGTTAGCTTTTATGATTCTCTGGGACTTGAGTATTCATGAAACAGCTCAATTTGTCAATAATGCTTTTCAAAGTGCATGTGACTTAGGGCGACCTCTCGCAGTGTTTGAAATGCAGATGTAGTCCCCTACATGTGAACTTTTGGGATTGTACACCTTTATGGACATCCTCCTACCCTCTGTGCATCCCTGGGTGTGTCTTACTGTCCCCCTCTGTTCTCTGGGTAGGGTGGAGCTGGAGCAGCTCTCCAGCCAAGGCTGCAGCAGCACATGAGTTGTAGCTTTAGAGGTCCTTGGTGTCTTGCCTAGAATGAGGCCACTTTTATCTGTTTAGAAATGGTATTTATAAAAAGTTCCCCATCACTGTAGTGCTCTGCAAGCATGTCTCTGGGAAGTGCAGCATGGATTAGGAACTGGCTGTGATATCAGGGTACAAAGAAATTCTTGCTGGGCAAGAAGGAGCCTCTCTGGTGTGTGTGAGTGAAGCTGGGATCCACAGGGCCTTGCTGTGGTTGCCATCAACACACACACACAGTTATTTCATGCTCTCCTTGCAGATAGGGAATTCTTTCTAGTCCCTTGTTTTTAGCTCAGCTCACTCAGTTAATTGCATTTTGCAGGGTTATTTATGCTTCAGCCTGTACTTAGCAGCCAAGTTATTTTTTTTTCTGACTGGCTACTAATGAAGAATAAGTCAATTTATCCTCATCAGTTAAATTATAAATACAGAGAAAACAGAGTAAAAATGTCACCACATGGAGATGGCTTTGCTTTTTCCATTCCCTAAATCCTGGTTTATGTAAACTGAGATAAATATTTATAAAAAATGTGCTGGGCACAGTAACCCTCTTTTTAAAACTATTTGGATTAGCTTGTGAGATGTAACTATTGATAACAGTTTGGTACCTTTGCAAGTAGATTTACTTTGTATGGCAATGTCTTCCATTAAGTTTTAAAATTAATGTTTTTTCTTCAAGCTGTGTAAGGAAAGAACTTGTGAACCACCAGAAAAAGGAAAAGTTGTCAGAAGAAGGTTAATTTTCATTGTATATATTGTGATTAAAAAAAGAACATGTCTTACTTGCAGGCCAAAACTTGTCCCCAGACTAAATGGAATTAAAGAACACAGACAGGAGGGACTTCATGGAGTGTGTGAAGATGTTCTGTGCATCCAAAACATGTGCAGGAAGCAAAGAGTGTCAGTGCAGGTGTGCAGGTCAGCTCCCCGCCCCTCAGCACGTGCAGCTGTGGGGAATGAGGCTGCTGATTGTCTCCATCAAAGCCTCTCTCAGAGGGGCTGATCCTGCTCCTGTTGAAATCAATGCCAGGGCTTCCTGGTATTTCAAATGAACAGGGTTAAACTCTTCATTACATGCCCTGGAGTTTGTCCTCTGGTGTGACCACCTTGTGCCATCTCATCCTCACAATTGCTGCTTCTGCTGTTGTAAGTGTGAAAGCCAGAGGAGAGTTTTGGGGTTTTTTTCTAAGGTATGCAGTGAGGGATTTCAGCATCTTATGATGTTTTTAATAATTAATTGTCAAAAAACACAACAAAAATAGATGGAGCATTAAAGCAAATTTGCAAGCCATTGAAGTAAAGAGCTGCAAATAGAAGCAACGCCTGTATTCTACCTTTAGCTATCAGTATAAAACTCATCAAAGTAAACCAGTTTTATTTAGACATCTGGAAAATGTACTTTGACAAACATCCACTTGATGACTGTCAGTGTCTTATAAAAAGACTTTGATATCAAAGATCTGCAGAAACTGTCAGAATAAACTGATTCATTTTTTTTCTTTTGACAGAAGGTTTTTTCATAGCCATGATTTGTATTGTCTGGATATGTTTTTAATATCCTAATACAAAGGATTATTTTTACAAATTTTTTTTTTTGACTTGTGCAAATGTCGTGACTTTAAGAAGATATGTTTACAAGTTAAGCAAACTAGAAAAGCAGAATCTGTATTCCTGCTCCTTCCAGCACTCTTAATTGTTATGTCCTTGAGGTTAATGGATAGTGATTCTAAGACTTTGTATTTTCGATAGACTCACAGAGCTTAGGTAATCTATCAAAACCTCTTTTCAAGCAGATGAAGAGAATACAGTAATCATGTCAATATCTGAAGGGTGGGTGTTAAGAGGATGGAGCTAGACTGTGCTCAGTGGTGCCAAGCAATAGTAAAGAGGCAATGGGCAGAAACTGATGCCCAGGAAGTTCCACCTGAATATGAGAAAGAACTCTTTTATGTGCAGGTTCCACACGTTCCACACACATGGAAAAGTTTGCCCAGAGAGGCTGTGGAGTCTCCCTCACTGGAGATATTCCAGAACCATCTGGATGCAGCCCTGTGCCTTGTGCTCTGGGGTGGCCCTGCCTGAGCAGGGGAGTTGGATCAGATGACCCACTGTGGTCCCTCCCAGTCTTACCCATTCTGTGATTCTGTGATACTGTACTTTGAGTGGTATGGTTTCCTTGCATTTAATGCTACTGAATTATATAGAGACAGGGCAAAATGCAGTTGATTCTGTTACATATTTTAGCCCTTCTACAAAAGGCTTTTCATCACCCATAATCCAGCATATGTCACTTTAAGATAGAAAGAACTGTTTGAGGCAGTAGGTATAACTGCAGATGTCTAAAACAGCTTTTTCCTCTTGGCTTTTTTTTTTTTCTAATCCAGAAAGAAGGTGTTGCCTTGCAGTGTTACTGGAGATGCTGAATACATTCAAGTAGGAAGATGAGAGGAATGCCTTGTGGGGACTTCTTGTAAACATGCAGCATGATTGCTTTTTATTGGAAAAGGCATTTCTGCGATGTTGTGTGCAGTGCTGTAGTGCCATAGATATGCTGAAAATGCTATGAAAGCCTTAACTATTTAATTCTCATAATCCATCTGCAAGCACTAAGTGATTAGTTGCAGTTTATCCCAGTATGGATGCTGGTGTTGCTACTTGCATAATCCTGCCCTGCAAGGTCCTGCTGGAGATGGCAATGCCCATGCTCAGTGTGGCTGGTAAAACTCCTCTAGGTTAATAAGAGAGCTGGCAGGGTGGCCCTGGGTAAACAGAAAAGTCTGCAAGAGATGAGCAGTTTAAACTGGTTGGAAGAGTAATAGTATAGTTTCTTGATGGCTACCCAAGGGTGGTCATACTGACTAATTTTAGGCACCAGATTTAGGACTATAATTTCCTGTTTTGTCATTAGGGAACAGAGACTTCTTATGTATATGAATCAGATCAAGAGGAAAACTAAATTTTAGGATTTATATATGTATACTCTTCTCAGCCTCACTTACATAGTCTGGTATTTGCTTAAAGGTAAGTTTCTGTGCATGTGTTTTTCTGATACCAAAGATATGCCCTGGCCATTGTCCCAGCTATGGGAGAGCACATTGTTTTGCAGAAAGGCATTTTATAGACAGATAAAATAAATACAAGAATCTTGAAACATTTTGTTTTAGGAAAGCAGACTGCCTTGGAGTGGATATCCTGTATGGAGTCAGGAAGGTATAGGAGGGTACAGGAGATGCTGTGCTTGCAGTGGCTGTAGATCTAGAAATGGATAACAAAGGGGCGGGGGGAGGGAAGTTAGTTGCTTTCTTGCTCATTCTCTCAGACACAGAGGCTATTTTTGTCTAGCAAATATAAATTCATCAGTATGATAAAGCAATCCTACTAAGGAAATACCCTTTTAAAAAGTTTTTATTTGCTACAAAATTGCAGAATGTTTGGTCAACATTACTTCAGAAATGAAGTTTTTTCATTATTTCACTATTTACTTTCAGGGTAGCTAAATAAGAATTCAGTTCCTGTTTGAAATACTACACTATTTCACAGCAACTGTTTGTGGTACAGGCAATTACATGATACAAGTCCCTCATTTAAGGGAATCACAGGTATCAGCATACTGGACACAGTTAGCATTGGCCACAGCCTTAACATTGGATTAAACAAGTTTGAAGAAGGCTGTTTATACCATTAAGGAGGTGCTAGAGAATTACTGTAAATAAGTCTATGCTGCTAAACTTTGTCCTGCAAGCCAATAATACAAGCTATTTTGACTAGGTGGAAAAGTTTTTAATGTTGTGGACTAGGTTCTTTGAAAATAGCTTGTTTGCTTGTGGTAGCTGTGTCCTGGATTGTATTGACCGGTTTCTTTTCTTGAGCATAAGTGTTTGAGCTCACCAACATGTATTTCGAGGAAGGAGCTGCTTTCAGCTGATTTGGATGGGTTACTTTCCTTGACCTAGGGATCGTGTTCTTCCTTTCTACCTGGACATCTTTCTTGAGGGAAGTGGCCTCCTCTGCTGGTCATTCTATTTTTTCTTCAAATATTGTGAGAAAGAACTAGTATCCTCATTTCCTTTTTTTTTTTTTTTAATCCACAGAAATGATCTTCAGTTGTTTGTTTTGGCAAATGATTCCTGAGAAAGGATCTGTGAGAGCAATTGTTACTATCATATTAGCTTCCCCTAAGTTATTTGTAGCACCACCACAAGTCACCTCCTTTCTCTGCTTTTTGTCTTCTTGACTGCTTCCACTCTGGTTTCCTTTGATGTTTTTTTGTTCTTGTTGCCTGTTTATATCTCTTTGTTGTCTTTTCAGTTATGATTTTTCATCCATCAACTCACTGCTTTTCTAAGCCAAGCCAAAAAAATTGCAGCATTTCCTACCTACATTCACACAGAGATTTAAATCTTCAAGCTTCTGACTGTAATTTGTCTGCCAGTTCTTACCTTTTTTCCCCTCTGTATGAACAGCCTGTGTCTTTCCAAATTCCAATTTTGGGATACTTTCTCTTCCCCCGTCCCAGTTTAATTCCTAGGAGGAATAAAATCCTGGCTCCACTGCATGCTCCTTGCTACAGAGCAGTGCCCACACTTTTCATCTCTGTGACTCATAGCGTACAAAATTAGTGCCTGCGAAGCTCAAAGAGCAGAGAGAAGCTGCAGCTCCCAAGAAACACTGTTAGCAGGCATGAGCTACTGCTCTCACTGAAGATGGTGACTTTTTCTTCTCTGGGCTTAGCCCTGTTGCCCACCCTGTCTTTTTTCCTTATGCCAGAAGAAGCATTTGTGTAACTTTCCCAGATGAGGAAAAGATTTCAGTTAGAGCAACTGGGGAAAATGCAAGACTAATTTGATTGGTTTTGTGTGTGTCAAATGAAAATATTTTTGGCTTGATTTTTTTTCCTTCTTTTTAAGGAATTTAGAGTAATTGTTTCAAATTTTTGTTTTCATGGATTCTGTGATGATAGAGACTACTTAAATGCTGGGTTCACTGCCAGAGAAAATGTGCAAAATTTTACATTATACATCTGTTCAGGTTTTCCTGTGGTAGCCAGAGACCTGCCAAAACTATAGATTCATAGGGAATTTCCCACGTCTCCAATGAAATCTCACATCAGCTACAAATTTATAAAAAAAAGAAAAAAAAATATTTTCTTTTTGCTTTTACCACACCATTTAAGAAACAAAAGTTACTATCACACAGAAGGCTCCTGTTTGGAAAGTATTTCAATTGTAAGTTGAAGATGAGAAACTTGGTGTATTCAGGGCATTATATCAGCAACTGTAGCTAACAATGTAGTTTTGAGAATAATTTAGAACACAGGATAAAAGTTGTCATGGTTGTTTCCACCTAAATCCAAACCAGTCTCCTTATTTGACTTAAATTTCAAAACTGTCTTTTAATAATTGTGTATCTGACGGAGTTTCATGTATTCTGTGTTTAATCGTTATGCAGAGAACTTTGAGTTTGTACAGATAAAAATATTTAAGGGTCCAAAAAGTTAAATTTTCAGGTTTTGATACACATGCATGTATGTGTGCATATATATGTATTTATGCATATGTATACACTGTTTCATAAATATAGCTAACAATATATTTTTCTGCTAGATGAAAAACACCCAGTAGAGCAGGGTGTAAGTAGTCTGTAATAAGCTAAAATAAATCATCCAAAAAACTGAGGTGACCATATTTTGTTCAAAGCTGCATAACTACCCATTTCAGAATTATGACATAATAGGTATTTATAGCTGGCATCACAGCTTTTTTCATTCAACCAGATTTTAAAACATTTGAAACACCACATAATATTCTTCTCTGTTTAGGGCTGCTTTCCTGTAAATTTAAGTCAGCTCTTAAATGCTAATGCAAGAGCTAGTTATAGTTCAGTTGAATTTTAACAAGTGTATGGATGGCATGTTTCTGTGAAATAAAATTCAGTGTAACTTTCCAGGGTACTTGCTCTGCCAAGAAATATGTAATTTCCCATGCTAACTGTATTTAATTGTTGGAGGATATCTTGTGGTTTCTAGTGGTGGTAAAAATGGAAAAATATTCCAAAATTGGTCAGGCTAGGTAATACTATTTTGAGCTCAATCCTACACAGATAGCGCTGAGTATCTCCATCATTCCTTCTTCCTTGTGGAAGGAAGACAGCCAGAAGGGAGACCCAGTGATGCTCATTTTCTTTCTGTCCTAATTGGTACTGCAGCTGTGGATCCAGAGCAACTGGATCGCTCCTTAGCCCCAGCTGGAGGTTATACCTATTTAACTCTGTGCTTGGTCTTTAACTCCTTTCTGAGAAACCATTTCCTCTTATAAAAAAGATGGCTTTTGGTTTTAACTGGAATCAATCCACAGAAATGGGTTGGAGTGAAACATCTGCCAGCTGCAGCAATTGTGTGGTGCTTTTGCAGAAAAAGTGGAGAAAGAGAGAGGGAGATGAGTGCAGGCTGCGGGGCAATGTGAAGGAATGAGGGAGGGATGAACGATGGAGCTCACTCAGCCCTGTTCCTGGCTGGGCTGTTCCATCAATGACCTCTTAAGCTCCTGGTTCTTGTCAAGGTGGTCTCTCTCCAGCCATGCCCACTCTTTTAGTTGCAATGTCACATCTTGAACCCCTCCATGAATTGATTTGCCTTGCTGAAGAAACAGAAAGCTACCACAGCAAACCAACAGGCAAATCCCTGCAGTGTTTTGCTAGGTGAATGGCTTACCTGGCCCACAGAGGAGCTAGATGAACCCAAAAGCAGGAGGTGGAGGGCCTGCAGAACCATTAGAGAAAGGGAAAGAGGCTGAAAGGGAGGCTGCTCGTTTTGACACAAGGTGCTGTTGGACAGGCTCATCTGTGCTCCTTATCCACACTCTCAAAACAGCATTTGTGGCATCCAGGACACTCTGCAGGGAACCTGCCACCCTAGACACCAAGAAAGACAGGAGGAAAACCAGGACCTGTAAATCTTGTCTTTGCTTTGGTCTTCAGGGTAACACTTCATTAGGGCTGTTGGCTCAAATGCTTCCTGGAGCAGCCATTTATCCCTTTCTGGCCCAAATTTCCTTCTTTGCTTAAGGTGCTGGTGATGAAGAAGTTCCTCAGCTGTCTTGCTTATGCTGAGCTAATGGGCCCGGAGAGCTACATCTGTGCTTACTGAGCAGGGTGGGGCTGGAGAAGAGACTCTAGGTTAGGGAGTAGGGCACTCACCTGCAGTGGGGAAATGTGGGATTCAGCCCTGTTCCCAGCACACTGACCACAGCTCTGACTATGTGCAGAAGAAGAGACTTCTGCAAGTAAGAGGAGTTGGATTCACCTGACCAAATGTGGATGATGACCTCTGAGTCCCTTTTCTAGACTCCATGTATGACCACTGGAGAGAAATATGTTTGCATAGAAAACAACTCTCCTTCCAACGTGGACATTTGAAATAGACACAATGAATTGCAGCTTCAGAGCATCTCTTTCTCTCAAACTACAAGGAATTTAGAAAAGCAGCCCACATGTAGATGACGGCACCAAAAGAGCCTGGTTGACAGGTAAATGATAAATGTTGCAAAAGGTAACTGAGGAATTCAGGGGTATTTTGAGAACACCTTCAAATTCTATTGCCTGAATTTTCCTATCAGCTTCTAAGCAATTTAATGGAACTAGGTCATGATACCTTACAGGATAGAATCTTTCTGTCCCAGAATATAATGATTTTCACATCCAAATGTCTTAAAAACATATACATATCCATGTAAGAGGTGTGGCCATGATCCAAGTGGGTTGGTGTCAGGGATTGTGGCATATGAATAAGGTCTACACAGGATGAAATACTGATGGCAAACAAAGACTTCCCTATGCTCCACTGATTATTTATGGGCTGTGACAAACAGTGGCGTTGCTGTGATATTTTCCTATCAATATCATTCTCCAATTCAGATATTAAATTTAAAATCAACATCTGAATTTTTCATCAAAACATTAATAGTTCAGTAAAAATGGGCTGGAAGTTTTAAGAAAGACAATTATCCATTATTAAAAACATCAGATAAAATGAATGAATGAACAACTAATTCTATTTAAGTATTCTGTATTTATATTTCTTAGTGTACTTCTGTACCTTTCAATCAAATGACAGTTGCTTTATGGTGACTATGATACCAATCATAATGAAGCAACTGGTGAAAACCATAGTAATTTAATTAATTAAACTTCAAATATTAATTTTCCCTGTATTTGAGTCATAGTTTTGGGAAAGAATAACAGAAAAGTTGTGTTTGTTATTGGAAGTTGTTCCTTCATAGAAGCTTTGGTTTAGCTTTTTTTTATTTTCTAAGCTTCACACAGTGGTTTGATTCTGATTTAGTTAATGTTCAGCCTATTCAGAAGGGTAAAATTACTGGGGTGAGCTTTATTGCTGTAATGGAGGTCTTGAGAAATTTAAATTGAGAAGTATTCTAATGCATCTCTGTAGAATATTATCTGCCTCACTTCTGAATGCTTTGCTACCATGTGCAGAACATGGCACATAAGTGGCTTTTGGGGCTCGATGCACTTATGCAAGTGTTTTTCCTTGCCGTCTCTTAACACAACAAAAAGACACTTGAAGCCTTTACTTGGGGCTTATTTTTATTCCAAATTTAAATGTAAAGAGACCAAAGTCCATCACAATCCACCTGCAGGCTTTTTTTTCTTTCAACTGGAGACATTGTGATGATTTTCAATGAAAAATTCTGTTGCCAAGGCATTGCTGAAGTGAAGGTTTGCAAAATTCTATTGTTTAAGATAGAGTTTGATTGTTTTTCAAGATTAAATTAAAAAATATTTTTGCAATGGGTTGCAGGTAAAAATTGTAAGCTTATATTAGCTAGTCAGGGAACATAAACCTTATTCTGTGCTTTACACAGACTGTTCTACAGTGCAAATGTTGAACTGCATTTAATGAATTATCTAAGGAATATGCCCTGTGAACAGTTGCAAACATTATATGATGAGATGTGTTCAATACACTGTTCATTGAGCAACTCTGAAGAGTAATAGTAATAATAATAATAGGAGCCTATTTGCAGACAGTTGCAAGCAGGAGAAATGGCTAAATGCTTCAGTTAAATTATTCCTTATTTGCCTTGTCGTACTATGTGGTAACAGTTAATAATATAATGTGTTTAGTAATGGATTGGGGTTTTTTCCTGCATTACTTCCTCTGTCCAGATTATTCTCTTCCATTAGCCCATTCTCAGTGGTTTATTTGTTTGTAAAGTCCATCCAATGGTTATAGGCTCACTTCAGACTTGACTTTCCTACTATGTCCAAGTGATGAAGTAATGTCTTTTGTGGACACTTATCCAGTAGATCTACTAGAGGGTTTTACTGCTATTTTATTGAAATTCTTCCTGAAGGCTTAGTAATAGCTGTGCTGAGTATCAAAGCTGAAGATGGATGTGGACCTTGGCCCTCCCTTACACATTTCGGAGAACTTCTAACCCCATTTTCTGATCTTTAATATTATAAGATACTTTAACAAATATTATGATTGAGATTTTCAAATAATCAGACTTAAGATGGTATTAGGTCAGTTTAAAATTACATCACTTGAAGTTCTAATATGAGACTTTACACCTCACTAAGCTTTCCTATTTGTATTTAACTCATCTATTACTTTCTGCAGAGAAAAGTGTTTAAGCTTGTAGAAAAACATGTCTTCTCTGAGCTGTTTATAACAAGCTGATTAATGTAATGTGTTACAAATAATGTGGTATTCAGTTGTTTGGGGTTTTTTTTAAACTAAATCAGTTCATGTCAGATTTTATAAAAATGCTAACGGCACAATATATATTCAGATACATCCATCTAAAAGCAGAGGAACATTGTGCAGTAGAGTGAAGCAAGAGGAATTTCAGTGTATGCAGCAGATATTGCCACTTGCATAACAATTCACCTCTCTCCGTTGCTAGTGAATATTCATATTCCCATAGTAAGGCTCTTTGTATTTACTGTTCTGCCGAAGTGCGAGATGGCATCCAAGCCCTCTAGTGTTTTATCGGAGTAGACATGTCATTTGCAATGTTATTCTAAGCCTCCCTAAATAGAACAAGCTGAGATGAGCAATACTCTTGTATACCTCTCCTAAACTCCTTAAAATGTAAATGTAATGTGATATTGACTCCTTTATAACTGCCTCTTTTTGTAAAATCACTTACACTGGCTTGACTTGGAATAAGAGTGAAGGTGGGGGGAAGGGAGAGAGCGAGCTTCTCTGGACCCTGAGCAGACCATATTTGTAGCCCAGAAAGGAAACCAGGAACCACCTGCATTAGAAGGAATAGATTCTAGCATGCAGGAGAGAACTATTACACAGAAAACAAATTGTGTAAGTTATACGTGAATCCATTCAAGGATTCTGCTTTCTGCATATCTGGAGTACAAACTTTCCAATAGCCATCACTGCCTGTCTGTAGAAGCACAGCTTGTAACTGTGAACCATAGACTGCTTAAAAATAAGTAATCAACATATTTCCTGGCAGTGTTCCCTGCTCTGGCTAGTCTTGCCTTCATGGCTGTACCCTTGCTTCTTATACCATCCTTCCTACCTGTGCTCTCCCCAGGCCTTCCCACCCTTACCTCATTTTTTCACATGCTTCATCTTTTTCAGGAAAGCAAAGCCCCTGGTACCAACAGTACCTCGGGGGCCATAGTTGTTTGCCTCCTTGTCCTCATCCTCCCCTGCTGCCTTTCCTCACAGCCAGCTCATTACCTCGGCAGGTTAAGTAACACCCAAGAGTTACATGCAAATTTTAGCACACCGCATTTACAGCTGCATGGCTACTTTTCGCTAGAGAGGTCCCACCGGACTGATGTGGGCACAAAGCAGGACAGCACAGTGCTCTCCCTGGCTTTGAGGGGGCTGTTTTCTCTCTGGAACAGTGTGGCTGTTCTCTGAGCAGTCTGAGAGGCAGTTGAGTTTCATGCAAAGCCTGAAATTGAGACTATCCAGGTTAGATCCAGACATGAGGCAAGGATACAGCGAAGCTACAGATGCTTCAAATGTTTCAAAACAGATGTAAATAACGTCTGTCTTGAAAGGCATTCAAACCCATCTGCATAGTCACCTTTATCAGCTTGTTCTCCTACAGTTAATTTGTACAGTGTTTGTGTGCAAATAGGGCTTTAAAGTGATCAGACAGCATTATTAAGCAAAACTGTACTTTAGAAATACCAAGTGAGTTTCCTCTTCATCTTGGTGGGAAAAGAGATAACAGCCATCAGGCCTCACTCTTTAGAGTGACAGAGTTGTATGACTCTGTAGTTGCTCTTCAGTGCCTCTCTAATCAAGGTGCTTCTCTCATAGCTGATGCTTTGGGAAATCTTCATCAGTGCACTGCAAGACTGGGAATGCAAACATGGAAATAGCAACCTGTTGTTCTGATGAATTGTTGTGAGTTGTGCAGGGGCTGGTAAATGTGCAAAATCAGAAGGGTGCTGGAAGGTTTGGTTTTAACTGTGCCAGAAAGGGCTGAGCTGGTGGTGTGCTTGATTGGGAGGTGCTGGATCCTGAGAGCAGCTCTGCAGCTGAGGGGCTGCCAGTCCAGCTTCAATGGTGGAGCCCTGCAAACTGCTGAGGGCTTTTCTGGGAGCCATGGGACAGGGATTCCAGTCCTGCCGACAGACACCACTAGGCAGTGTAAGGTAAATACTTGATTGCTTTTATCGACTGTCCTTATTATGTGTATTCCCAAGTATATGAAGGCAGAGTTTTTGTTCTCAGACTGTGTGGTGACTTTTGTCCACCATCTGTAGTCACTGTATTCTTTCCATCTGTATTCTCTAGAAATATGCCATTACAGGTAAGTCATATTTATTCAGGTAGTTATTCAGTGCTTGTTCCCTAATGAAAACCTCATTGCCACTGGTTTCTGTCAGGTCAGGAGCCATTCAGAGCAGATGGGAGCCAGGTGTCTCATTCCAGTTAGATTTCTTTGGCTTTTGTGTATTGCAATTGTGATCCTGTTGGGTGTCCTTTTTGCTAGTATAGTTGTTATATGCAAGTTAAAGTACTGATTTTGTTTAATGATTATTGCTATCAATAAAGACAATTTTAGTAATTATCTTCCTATAACATTTTCATTTTTTACCATGACAGGGTTATATTTGCTATTTGACTTTGTTGCAGTCTGTTAATTTGAATCTGATTTTTCTTGCTTTATTACAGTATTCAGTAGCCACTACATTTTATAAATATAAATGACTTACAACTTGAAACACTTGAGAGGACATTATAACTTGTCATTTTGGTATTTTGGAAAACAGATTTTCATTATTTTGTCAAGCAAACTTTAGGATAAAATGCCCCTACCTGTAAATGAACAGTGTAACTTAACTTGGCTGGGAGATCTAATGTAACTTGAGTAAGACAACAGCTTTGCTTTGTGTTTCTTGCATGGGTGATACTTTAATCAAAAATAATGATTCTTAGAACCGTCTTTTCATGGGAGTTTTTCCTTGACCTTGAACACTTCAGCACATACAAGAACTCATTTTACAGACATATATGTGTATGTAGTTAAAGATGGGGTGTATTTCAGACAGCACCAGCTGCCTCTGATGCAAGAGAAGGGGAGTGCAATTGCTTCTGTGGAAGTCTGTACATATTTGCCAGAATTTATAAATGTTTACAAGTAACTGGTCTTCGCATAAGCAGGGCCCTCAGGGAGTGCTAGGCCCCCATCTGCTGGAGAGTTTTATGTCAATTCTGGTGATTTTTAGGTTATTTTTCCTGCATTTTTCTCTAAGAATTATCATCACTTGGCTTACTTACTTAAATGCTGATAGTGCCTGGAGAGGCAAAGGCCTTATTGTTTGGAGTAGTCTACTTACATATGGTGAGAGACAGTTTCTCTCCCAACAAGTTTTCCATCTAAATAAACAAGGTTAACAGGGCTGGGAAGAAGCAGTAACTCCCCATTTCACGGGGGAAGTACCAGAAAGTGAGAGGAGCTGAGCACTGAGCCCCAATCCTGACAGGCACCAAAACGTTTGCTCCTGGCAGGGCCAGAGGGTTTTGGAAAATATTTTCAAGTTGAAAACAGTTGGAAACGTACTTCAAGAAAAAATAAACATTGCAATCTGCTTGGATAGCTAAGCAGGAATGGCACAGAACTTGGTATCCCAGAGGTTCTGGGGATTAAAGGCTTTCAACTACTTTTATGACCTTTTGGGGATATTCTGTGGCCTCCTGAGTACTTTTTGGTAGCTTAATTTGCAGCTTTTCCTTGTCGTAATTCTGCCTAGAGCTGTGCCTTTGACTGGAGTCTCTCGACTGTACTTACACAGCCAACATGTGACTGAAGTCTAAGTGTGAAGTGATCTGTTCCTTGCTGGTTTTGAGGAGCCTGAGAAGGTAGCTGGGATGCCTGCCTCACTGTTTAGAGAGAAGGCTTGCCTGAGGACACAGATGGGGACTCTTTCTAGGAGGCTGCTTGTCTTCTGTGCACTGTTGGTTGGATGACACAGGAGCATGTAACTGAGAACAGTCAGGCTTGTATAGAAATTTCTTTCTTTGCCAGCATGGCCACAGTAGAAAGCAGCAATGAGAGTGCTCCTGGAACCAGCCTTACAGCTCTTGGCAGCCACCTCAGAGCAACGTATTCCAGTGGCTGGAGTAAGATTAATTGCACACTTGAATTTCACACACATCTTTAAGGGCACCTCTAATTGTGTATGCATTAAAGATTACAGTTAAGATTGGGAATGTTTAAAAACAGACATTTGTTGTCAGCAGGGAAGCCTTTAAGAAGGTAAATCTTACATTACTATTTCCCTCTTCTCCCAGGTAGGAACAGTAGTGGGTAAAGAGGGAAAATCTCTGGTGTGGTAGAGGAAAAGCCTCTCTGTCCAGTGGAGACAGCATTCCCAGGGGAAAGCATCCATGTTTTGGGATTCTTTGGGAAATCTGTTGTTTTTCTTCTAGAAGACCTAAGAAACAGCTCACAGTCCTGCCCAAAGAAACTAGTCCGAAGCTGAGCCCAAATTGTGCCAGCAAAGAGTAGCACACAGTGTAGTTTGAAGAGACTGGGTTATCATGTTGGGCTGATTTGCAGGGAAAATAAATTTTTAGGTAGAAATGCATATTAAGTAGGATCCTATTTATTGCTGCAAATTACAGTCACTTTGAAAGTGGATTGATTTACCTGTTTCCTCTGAAGTCCTCTTTTCATTCTCTGACCTGATGTGGTGTAGAAAGAATCAAACTATCTCTATATCAAAAAAAAAAAAAAGGCAGAAACCATACTCAAGCCATAAAAAGGTTTTTGGTTTCTTCAAAAGAAGAAAGGCAGTCTTGCCATAAATTTGGTAAACTGCATNTATAAAAAAAAAAAAAAGGCAGAAACCATACTCAAGCCATAAAAAGGTTTTTGGTTTCTTCAAAAGAAGAAAGGCAGTCTTGCCATAAATTTGGTAAACTGCATTTATAATGCTTATGCCCACAGATTTAGCTTGTAATGGGGAAATGTGCTATGTTTAAATACCCAGAAGGAGTCTGGAAGACAGATTTGTCCTGATAGCTTGTCATTTACCAAAATGGGTAGTGATAATTGGACACAGGAGACACTTGCAGATCAGCCTTTAGTGACAGTGCTGATAGTTACTGAAAACATAAAATATCTCATGGTGGAGCTTCAGTGTCTTCTCTGTCATCAGCCCAGTAAATGTCCCCAGCAAACACCATATGCATCATTGCCAACTGCATTTTATCAAAATACTCTCCCTTCAATCCCTTTCTTGGTCTTTACAATATTCTACAACTGTACATATTAAAATTTACAGAATATGAATGAAATTGGAGAATTGTAAGAGGGATGGATAAGCCCATCCTTCCTATGTGGCTTTTGTCTGTGATGGCTCTAGCCTGGAGTGAAGCAGGCATATGAGTCATCCACCAGGTATAAACCTGTTTTCCAAACCTCGCTCCCCTTGATCAGCATTATATTACTAATCTTCACCTTTTAGCTGCCCTGTTGGTATCCTGTGCCATAGGACTCAATGTTGCTCTGATGGAGTGGAACAAGACGAAGAAGAAAATTACTTCTTCAAAGAGTGAATTATTGCACTTAACTGAGAATCTGGGTATCAAAAAGCCTCCCAATGTTTCTTAATTAGAACCTTTTCTTTTGCATTGCTTTTAAGTATTATTTATTGCAACTTCCTTGTTATTTAGCTTGTGCTTTTGAGAAAATATGGGGGGTTTTCTGGGGCACTGTACACAGCTATGATATAATTGCAGAAATCCCAGCAAAAGGTCGTATATCATTCTGACTTCTCCAACTGCACTTCTGCCTGTCAAATAACTTATAAGAACTGGGGATTTTTTTACTGCATTTTACATGCTTGAATGCCACATCTTAGATGCAGGATACTTATCTCCTTGCTCTGTGCTGCCTTTTCAGCACTTTTAACTAGTCCCTTTCCTGCTTCTTGCAAAGCATGCACAGCACTGCCTGCAATGGATGCTTGTATTGCTTAGTTGTAACATTTGGCTGTCTAAGGTGCTGCTGAAGATTATATCAGATGAAGCTAAATTGCCAGCTAAATATTGAATTGAGCAGTAGATGGTGAAGTCCCATGTGGTATTTTATTATTAATCTCATCAAGAGTTTGTAAAGAACAATACCAGTAATTAGTCATACCTTCCAACCCTGTAAACCAAGACATATTGGTTATATTACCCTTCATAGTATACTTTGTTAATATCTTCCTATTTTACTTATGTATTATGATGTAAGAAGGATTGCTGGATCTTAATGAAGGTATTATGTGAATTAAAGAATACAATTTGACTGAATAGGTTAAAATGTATTTATTCATAACTAAATCATTGCTTGGTATGTTAGTGTGTATGATTGAAAACGCTTTTTTTTTTAAATGAGACCTTGGATTAATAAATTCTGGAAAGATTTGAGAACTTTCTTTTCTGCCCTTTTGCTGATGTTGTTACCCTAGATATAAGGTATTCAGGCTGTATGTTATATTCATATCCACTGCTTCTAAGACACATGACCTGAATGCGGCAAAAAGATAATTTTATAATATAATGGCAAGGAATTATAAGAAAAGGAAATGAGGCCAGTAGCTACCCTATAATGAAGGTTCTGTTTGAGGAAAGGATCCCTGTGCAGCAGAGCTGTTAATATCTCCTAAAGTAAATGACATTTAGGCATATACATAAACACATCTACCGGTGTTATTAATCAGGATCAGAAAGTTTTTTAATTCAGTCAAGATAAAATGTGTGAGCACATTTTCCCTGACTTGTTGTGGATTCAGTAAACTGTGTTTTCAATCACATCATTTTACCTAAAAGTTATTGGGAATAAAAGGTCCAAGGGAGTTCAGTAGCATAGACTGGCTCAAGTTCTCAAGACAGCACAAATACTAAATACATTTAGAGATTCAACTTTCGGGCATTTTACTAAAAATTACTCGATTTAGCATTTGTTGCAGTGTGCTAGAAACAGTTTCTCTGCCCATACATTTGATGTACGTATGCATATCAGGTTGGCTGCATGCTTTGAACTGGTAAATATTTACTTAGGAAGCTGTTGGGTTTTTCTGTAGATATCAAGCTGATGAGTGGCTAGTATAGATCTGATGTGAAGAGAAGCTCCATCTCAAGTCAACCCTCCTTAAAGTAGGCTAGACACCAAGTCCATCTGTTTTACCGCAAACTTGATCCCCACAAGCCACAAATTGCCCTTTTAGGAAAGCAAAGCAAACTTAAGGCAGTAATAATCTGCACTGCTCAGGAAAAAGCACTTTTTAAATGGGCTTGCAAATGTTGCTGTAGAAAGACACAAAGGCAATTAAAACTTCAAATAAATAATAATAAAAAAAAGACAAACAAATAAGGTAATGTTAAATTTCAGAATGGTCTATCAGTATTTAAACTTAAGTTTGAAATCCCATCTCTATCTTGAATCCTACAGATTGGTTTGTAGAAGGAAAAAAAAACCAAAAAACCTGCTTTTGCTCTTTGGAATCTTCAGTTTTCGATTAATTCTTCTGTCTTTGGCACAAACGAATCTGACTCTGATAAACTTAATGTTATATTTTTTTCAAGTAGTTGAGGAGAAAGAGGGGTACAAACCAGTTTTCAGGTCTTTAGAAAGCAAGCTTTAGTGCTTGCCTACTTTTTTTGTTTGTTTTGTCTTGGAGTGTTGTGGGTTTTATGACTGTATTTTTTTTCTGTGAAAGACAGGCTGATCCAACAGACACATTCAAAAACCCTGTAATCTGTATTTATTACTCAGTGGAAGACACAAAGCTAATGGAACAAATTGATAATGCTCTGTATACACATACTGTATTTACATAGTTCTGCTTAAGTCTGAATGGAAATTTTACTTATTGTTTAACTAATAATTATTTTACCAGCTATATTAGTTCTGGGTATTGATTTTACACTAGCAGTAAATTTGATAAATCTTTTTACAACTATTTAATTGTTTATTTCTCTGTTTGTAGATAATAAAATTAAAAGTCCCAGCTGAGACAGTGAGCTGCCAAGAATGAACACACATCTATAGAAACACAAAAATAATACTTCTCTCAGAAAATTCTTTGCAGATATCAAACCATTTTCTGATCCTTGTACCCATATATTTACATGGGTACATGTAAATATATGTACAATGTACATATATTTAAATATTAAAATTTTAAAATGTTGAAAATAATAAAACACTAATAGTTCTGAATGCAAGTGTATAAATTTGGAGTAAGATGCCCACTTAAAAGTCCTAATGAGGAATAAAGTTGTAGCCACAGTTAACTGTCCTGCAACTTTTAAATTGAGTTAGAGATGCTTAAAGGTGCATGGAACCACTGCAGGGGGGAGAGCAGGGATCTAAACACTAACCAGGCTCCAGTTAAGTTAGTGAGGCATCCTGATAAATATTTCTGTGTTTAGGCATTGTTCCTGGTGGGGGTGAATGGTGAAGAAAAGCATCCTTGGAGCAGTGTTGGTTAGGAGGGATGTTCTGTTGCTCATTTAGATCATGAACCTTTTGTCAATACGAACAATTAGTGGGCTAAAGATTCCATTGACCACATGACAAGAATCAATATACACAGTACTTGTTAGTTATTTACCACAGAGTGTATTAAAGCCTGTAGATTCACCATAAATCCTCTAAAGCTATCCTGCTATGATCCTTGCCACAACATGCATTGACACATCAATAAATCCTTTTGACAAGGGCGATATGTGAAAATCAATACCAGTTTATCAGCTATTTCCATGTAGTCTTTTCTACAGAGGTTTAAAGATCGTTTCCCAAAGCTGTACAACTGACATGGTGTAGGGACAGATCTTGAATCAAATAGTGACCTTGATTAATGCTGTTCACACAAAGGAATTTTAAAATCCCACATAAAGGACATACAGCAATTTCTGATGAGGTTCACTGTTTGGAAAGTGCTTTTCAAATCTTTCACTGAAATTTTTTTTTTTTTTTTTTTGAAAGTGAGTGAACTTTGTGTGCACACAGACCATGTTAGGTGTTTTTTCTCTCTTCTGCTGATAAAAAATTGCCAGATGTTTCTGTTTCACTAAATTATTTTCTACAACACATCGCCAAAGGCTATGCTGTGTACTTATTCTGCTATACAGACTTTATTGCATTATAAAAATAGGTTCAAGGCATACATTTATAATGGAAAGTATAAAATTTAGGCAGAGTAGAACCATTTTTTAAGTTGGTTCTTCTGAAGTGTTTGAGGAAATTTGAACTGATCCTATCTGATTTCAAGTGTCAAGGAATCTTTTACAAATCTAGGCTTCTTAGGCTTCCAGTGGTGGTTATCTTTCATGTCTAGGTAACAGATTATTTAGGTTTTTATAGAGATTCTTTCTATGCATACTGTCCTCCAAATGTATGCAGTAGTTTTACCCTGAAGTTTTATACATTACTTATTCCATCAGGAAGTTCTAATTGTCCTGGAGGATGTAAAAACTTTTGGAGCCAATGTAAAAAAAAAAAAAAAAAAGAAAGAAAGAAAGAAATGTCCCTAAAATACAGAGATACAGTTGAAACAAAACCTAAACAAAAAATAATGGCTACATTTAATGACACTGTTATTCTTTTTAACTTAAATATTTTGCCCCTTTCTTGCACAAAAAGTTAAAAAATTCTAAAGTAGGCAAAATATTAAATTTGTTTGTGTCTTGCATTCAGGGGCATGTAAGTCATGCAGCAGCTTAAAAATCATCTTGAATTCCACAGAGGAAAAGATAAGGAAGCCTAATACATGGCTTTATTGGACTACCTCTGCCAAAGTCAGCTTTGATAGAAGCAAATCCAATTCCCTCTTCAGTCAATGGGAGCTGGCACTGCTAATGGCAGGGGTCGGTTCTGCCCCTTGGCATAATTTTTCCTGTGAAAGTTCAGTGTATTGAATATATTTCCTGTAAAGTTTTCTACAGATACTGACCTTAAAGGAAGGAATAAGAATGCTTTGGCTTATGTTGCAGTGGTTTTAAGTGATGCAAAAGATAAGTGTAACAATCATGATGGAGATTCGGGTCTCTTGGTCTTTCTCTGCCCAACTCTACACAACATTTCACTGTAAAAATCTTACCTAAAACCTCCACCAAATGAAGCTCCACCAAAAATCTTACCTAAAATCTCTGTTATGCTGCTATGTGTATGATATAATGCACGCCTTGTTATCTGCCTTTTCCCCCTTTGTTTTCCTCCCCCCCATTATTTCTCCTTTATCATGTTCCCTCTGATGAATCTCTTAAGTATGGATAAATGTAATGTATTAAATGACATTAAAACACAGGAAAAACTCTGTTTTGTTTAACTACCTTGTTTATGGTGATAAAGATATTTCAATAATATCCCCTCATCAATTAGATACATGAATCATCCTTAAAAGTAATTAGTGAATTTTTCACTTTTCACCAAGGATTTGTTAAATACCTTCTCTCTGTCTGTTCCTCTTCTTTAAAGAGGAAAACTGTTCTCACCTAATGCTGCTCTTTCCCATTAGAATAGTCTGGATTTCGTGGTGCACAACCAGGATGGGCTTCTGGTGTGTGCCACAGGGACTGCAAGCTGAAAAGGGAAGACAGTATGAAGAAAAGGGTGGAATAAAATCCACGTAAACAACTGAAGAACAATGATACCTGAATGAAAAACAAGGTAGAATAGCCTTGGGCAACAGATAACCCAAGCTCCAGCTGACCTTGGCAGCATGACTGGGTCTCTACAGGACAGAATCCTCCAGCAATTTCATCAGTTTTGCCCCACTGTCAACCTTCCATCTATTATTTTGCACCTTTTTTTTTTTTTTTTCCTAACTCACATGTTTATTGCTTAAATGTATTTGCTAGGACTAATAGAAGGAAGATCTCGAAGTAAGCTTGAGCTTTCTCAAGTCTCTCAGACTCCTAAGGACTGATGGAATTCTGGACCCTTTTTTTTTTGTTGTTGCAAATCTCTTGAGCCAGAGAAAGTTAGACACCAGCTCTGCACCAACAAGGTTGAATTTTGGGCCTAGAAGCAGTCTTGCTTCTCATTTTGGCATAGTTGTAGAGTGTATCTTTTGTCCTTTCTGCTGTGAATGTGGAGTTAAACTAACAGCAGAGGATGGAAAGGCAGCTGTCTTGAGCACGTCACTTGGCAGTGACCAGACCTTAAGCATGAACAGATTTGTTGAGGCAGCTTTCCCAGCCTATTCAGTAAAGGCAACCAATTCTGAGCCTTGTGTGCTATGAGCTGATGGGGTCTATTAAATATCCTCATATAAAACGTGCCAGGGGCCAGTGTAAGGGAAAGAAAGGAGTATTCACTGAGAGACATAAGCTAAAAACTGTCAAGAGTTCTGTGTTGCCAAGAATAGTTGGTTGTTTGTTTGTGAAGCATGCATCAATGCATCCTACTTTAAAATTGTAAGGGCTGCATGGTTCTTATATAAGAATTTTGGTATTTCTTTGGCTATAACAAATAATCATGCTACTGCATCCACAGCTGGTATATATGAATGAAACTCCATATATTCAGCTGAGAGAGGAAGATTGCTTCGTGGTGTTTTTGTTACAGGCTACCATGTACCCTGTGCACCCGTGTTTTAAAGTCACAATATATCAACAAGAGTCAAACACTTGTGAACTAAGCTGTACAGGATAAAAATGTGTTACCATGGTGTTTTTGATGTTTTAGCCATTTTAAATATTAATATAATTTAAGAGAGTGAATTGCAAATTTTAGTTGATGATTGCAGAAGGATCATTTCTACTATTTGAATCATTTTGTGCATATCTTCATTTGATGCTGATGAACTAATTTCCAATGTGTTTATTTTTAAAAGGAAGAGTTCTATAATTTAGAAGCACACTAGTAAAAATACTGTTAATTTTCAGTGCTGCTGAAAATAAAGGGGTCTTGTGCTCCTATGACTAAAAAGGAAACTTTTTTCATAAGAGTAGATTGATAAGTTATTACATGGAACATGGTTTGCTGTTTTCAAAAGCAGGGAAAAGTTTTGTAGGTCTTCTGATTACATCCATCTCCATCAGATTTTCCTGAAGAGGAGGTGTAGGGGAAGAATCTGTGCAAAAAAAATATGATGTTGCTGCATGACCATGAGGTCTCTTCAAGAAATTATTTTTCCTTATTATTCCTTATTATCCTTATCCTGTCAACTCTCCTCTGTAGTTGACAGTTTGGGTTAGGAGCAAAGTTAGAATGATCAAACAAACAAATGGGAAGAAGCAAGAGAGAGGATTTCAGAGGCAAGGATTTGTTTGGTGGTCAGCAAGATGGTTTTATTCCCATCCTCCAATCTGACCCATTTTCTTTGCTTTATTTATTTCGTTGTTTTATGTGAACAGTGATAAAGCACGTGTGCTAAATACCTGGCAGTGTTTTGTCAAAAAGAGGTTATATTTCAGTAGAAAGACTGTATCAATTGCTTTGGTTAGTTTGTAAATCTGCTAGCTGAGATGCTGAATTCAGAAGTCCTGACAACGCTGCATAAATGTTTACCTGAAATAAAGATAAGGTAAAAGCACACCAGTCTTCTAGATGGGGAAGCAACAAGGATGGAATTTGGTTTCACCTTCAACTGTTGTGTGAGAAAACCAAACCACCCATTCGTCATTTTGTGCCTTGCACAGAGGGAATGACAGAATATTTTACTTCTTTCCAAGTATATGATGCTAGTGTTCTAAAAAACTCAAAACTTTTTTTTTTCTCCTAGAAATAATATTTCCTCCGCTTCTAGGGTCATAGATGTAAAATATTTTGGGAAAAAAAAAACCCCACCAAAAATCTCTTAGAAGCCTAATCTGTGTAGTCAGTCCACACATTATATGTTTGTTCCTGGGAATTTCTTATTTCCTGGGATTCAGGCATCCTTTCCATAAGCTGACTGATACTGGGCCCTGTGCTGGACACAGCTTAAAAGAGGAAGGGCTTACTTTTAAAGATGTCTCTGTGCATTTTGGCTGAGATCTTCTCAGGAGTTGTAAAGAAATTTGGCAGGTGAAATGCAGCAGTCCTTTGAAAAGATGTTTTCTCATGTTTGAACAGCTCTGGTGGCCACTGCCAAGGAGGGACAACTGCCAGTCACTCCTGAACTCTTCCCAGCCCTTTTTGGGAGAAACTGGTGTCATGATTCATCTTTGCATGAGACAGTGCTCATGTTTCCCTGCTGTTTTATGCCTCAGCACAGGAGGAGGTTCTTTGTTTTCTCTCCCCTTGGGCTCGCTTCTTGCAGTCCCATGCAGGGCTGAATACAGTCTGGCCTATGGTAGAGATTTGGAATCTGTTTGCTTGCTCTTCTACAGCTTTCAAGGCTTGCCAGCAATACTGTGGGAAGCCTGGAAAAAATTAAAGTGTTATTCTATCCTGA
The DNA here is from genome assembly GCA_013399835.1 of Leptocoma aspasia. Classification (NCBI taxonomy): domain Eukaryota; kingdom Metazoa; phylum Chordata; class Aves; order Passeriformes; family Nectariniidae; genus Leptocoma; species Leptocoma aspasia. The sequence goes on along the minus strand of VXAX01005262.1, from coordinate 1,060,062 downwards.
AACTTGTTTCTGCAAAAATGCTATTATAGGCTTCCATGTTTATTGTTTCTCCATGATTCTCTGTATGAAATTTGATACTGTTTCAAAAGGGGAAGAAAAAAAGCAACAAAAAAAGAAATAAAATTTCTAGTTACCTGTCCAGCAGATGCCTTCTTTGAGCAGACAACCTGAATTCTCTCTCCTCAGTCTGAGAATCAGAATCGCTTCTGGTGAAAGGAATCAAACCCAGCTGAGAATGGCTCTGCTGTGTTTGAACTTAAGATTCTTTTCAGCCAAAAAAAATGAAGCTACTTGACAGCAAATTCACAGTGCAAGGTTGTTTTCAAATGCTTGTATATTGGCTGGTTCATAGGGAAGGCAGGACTGTAAATAGTGGGGCAGGACCTGGAGTTTCCTCTGAGAAATATTTTTGTCACCTGCTCTCCAGTGTCATTTGTTCAGCCTGCAGAATAACTTCTCATGTTTCAAATGCAAATCACAGACTTTTCACGTTTTCCACTGCATCATCTTACAATAGGCCAAATCACCCCTGTATTTGTCCAGTTGGAGTGAACCCATGAAAATTTAAATATTTTATCTCTGTAAAATTCAGCGGAGTTTATTGTGGAATTTCCTTTGGAAGCTTTTATTGGGAGAAAGTGCATATGGTACATAGCTTTCCTTTACCTTCAGGCTGGTGACAGAGAAGTTCTGAAAAGGTCCCTGTGTCATAAATACAGGGAGCTACATCACAGGCCCTGATGTGAACATGACCTGAGAGAATTCTGGATTGAAAACAGCAGATTTGTTAATGGTCAGATCTTGTAAACTGGTGGTATCCTTTCTCTCATCTGGAAACTGTTTCTGTTTACATTCAAAAAACAAACAAGTATGTTCAATCAAGTCTTCTTGATCAGTGAAAAATAAAGTTCTTCTAATCTACAGAGCCATAAACAAGACACTTTAACCACTTTCCAAGGAACTAAGAGCTTGGCCATTATTAGTTGGTTTAGGAGTCTAATTACCACCTTAGATATAATTAATAAAGATCAGTCTTACTTTTTAGAAAAAGGATGGAAAAGCCAGGAAACTCAGAAGGCATATATGCAAATATATTTTTTTTATTTTGGTTATATCTATACAGCACCTCTTGATAGTCACATATGAGAGGCCAGAGAAAAGGGAGGGACTTCGTACAAGTCCTTGCAGCTGATTCCACTCGGACCTGGTCTCGTGTCCTGGGCTGGAGGAGCTGCTGGGTCTGGGTGTTGTGTGCCCTGCTTTGCCCCCACCGTGCCAGCACCAAGTGATGTGGTGGCCTGGCACCAGAGGCTGGAAGCTGGCGCTTGCTGGCCATCACCAAGAAGGTGAATTGGGCTTCACTGCACTCAGTGGGGTAAATTACTGCCTCCAGCCTCAGTCCTAGCTGTGAATTCCCTTATTTACCTGCATTTAAAACTGGCTTTTCTTCAGTCAGTTGGGATAATTTTAAATATGGCTAGTTTCCCATTTTTGAAAATCAATCATAATTTTAAAAAATTGTGGGTACTTGCAAACAAAGAAAATTGCAGGGGATTATTTGTTGCAGTCATTGCCAGGGCTGGTGTTATTATTACTTCTAGTTTTAAAAGTCCCCTTGACTCCGTGACAAAAAGGATTTTTTAAATTTGATGACAACTTGCAAAATAAAATAATGCACTCTTAAAATAATGTGCAATAAAATGATTACCAAAAACTATCACTGAAATCTATGCTTTCATTATATCAAAAGCATCAGTAATCACATGTTTTGTGCTACATTTTGTTCTCTTTGGTGCTGCAACAGATAAGGTTTTACTAAGGTTGCCTAATGTTATCCATGATAGCTCCCAGTTTGCAGTTGCTGATGTCTTTGCCAGACTTTAACTGTTTGACATCACCTTCTGTGTGGTGAAGCTTTCCACACTGGCTTTCTTCTTAGTTGGATCTGTTTCGGGAAATTTCAGAAAAAATGATTCAAACATTTCCAGGCATTAGGCTGGGAATATATATATTTTTTTGACCACACTGAAAAGTTCTGGCAAACCTTGCTCTGAATAGCTGTAGCTTCCCCTCCCTCCCTCCCTCCCTCCCTCCCTCTGCTGCCCATCCTATTGTTTGGGAATAAGGATTTGAAATTTGGCAGGAGAGTGCTCTTTGTCTTACAAAATCGTTATGAAAAACATCACATTGCGTGAACTTAAAAATCTTTGAGAAAGTGTGATGAAGGCAGGTGGGAGAGCAGAATCAGCTGAGGAAAATCATTCTATCTTTGGAAGTATTGGTGGAAAGCAAGGAAAGGGATATGAGCAGAGAAACAGTTAATTGAGGATGAGACACTGACATGAACCTGGAAGTCAAAGGGAGTTACAGGATTTAATATTTACTACACAGAAGATCAGGCCTTGGAATGAGCCTTTTCAGAAGGGAAGATTTGTGGGGAAGAAGGGTCAGATGTCAACTATCCTGCCACCGGTAGCAGATGGATTGGGAAAGAATAAGTGAGCAAAACTGGGAAATGATCAAACAGTTTTACTGATATATCAGCTCATCCCAAATGGGAGATTGTGCCTGGAGCACTGCATTCTGGAATTGCCAGTGTGTTCTGCCTCTGCTAATACATCTAATATGTTTTAAAATTTGTTTATGCTTGTGACTTGAAGCCCGGCAGCAATGAATTCTACAGCTTGTGCATTGTATGAAAAATTTCCTCTTACTGGGTTTAAAACTGTGAGCTAATTTTATTGTGTCCTCAGATTTTTTTGTAATTTATTTATTACAATGATGATTTTTAGACTGAATAATCATTCTCTAATCACAGAAAAGAAAGTCCAGAACTTTTATGACTTGCAAGCCTCCATTGTACCCATCCCCAGTTACCTTTTTTCCTGATCTGAAAGCATGTGGTTGGCCTCTTTTATTACTACATATCATTAAACCAACATTTCCATGGAATTATCCATAATGGTTCAGAGATTTTTGTGCCGCATGATAATAGCTAGGGTCCATTGTGGTTTAGATCTAATTAGGATTTTTTTTCCTCATATGCATTACTTTGCATTCATCAATACCCTCTGCTGTTTTATTGTTGTTTAGTATTTTAAGCTTCCTACAACTCTTTGCATTCAGATCAGCTAGCCAGAGTGGCTCTCCATGCCTGGTAAATTTTTTCACGTTGTTATCCTTCTAATTTCAAAGTCCTACAAGACTCTACCTAACATCTCAGGTCCTTAGGAGCTGGGCAGGTAGCTTTTCCTCTCTTGCAAAAGGTTGGCAGTTATTTCTACACTTTGTTTGCTATCTTTTAATGATTTATTAACCAAGTCTTAGGTTTCCCTTTATTAAAACTTAGAATAATATAAAAACTGTCTGTGTTTCACAAAGAAAAAAAAACCCTTCAAATGTTGTGGCATTCTCTAAGAAATTCTGGATGAACAAAGACACATACACAGATATATAAATAAATAGACCTATGCACATAAGATCCTTCTTCTAAGTCTAATTCAGAATTCCATTATTAGTATTATTAGGAAATACCTTTGTCTTTAGGCAGCAGAAGAACCACTGTCCACTATGGTAAAGAACAATTGCTTGCAAATGATTAGACTTAAATGTTGGCAAAATAATACCTAAACTCTTAAGACAACTCTCGTGTTTATAAATCAACACCAGCTGTTCCTGTTTATGCAATACTTTGTAAACATAAAAGAATAAAATAGAATCTGATATGACAGCTCATATACCAAGATTCAGCTTTCTGCAAGAACAAATCAGGCCATTAAAAAATGTGGGGTTTGTGTCGGGTATTCTAACAAAGCCAACTAGTCTCATGATAATAAATGTAACCATGTTTCTCTAATGCCTTTAGGCACATGGCAGGTACCTGGCAAGGAGAATTCTAGAGCTAAGGCATCAGAGAGGTTTTCTTGCTCTCCCCCTGGAAGGGAGTAATAGGAAGACCCCCCTCACAGGCAGCACCTGTCAAGCATTTCTGAGCCATGTCAGTTCCAAATTTGCCCTAAGTGCGAAATTCTGATTTCTGTCACAGGAAGTGAAGGGATTCTCCAAAGTCCATGGGGTTTTCTTTAGTTTAATTGTCCTCAGATCATCCACAAATCTCTCTTAGGAGTGGGTGTATTGTACATTTGGCGTATTCCTCTCTCATAAACTCAAAGTTAAAAGCTCTTGCTTATTTTGGTGATTATTTCTCATGTGCAGAGAGGATTAGATGTTAGCTAAAACCAGTTAAATTTGAAAAAAGTAAGATTTAGTAATCTCACATCTAGGTGCATGGCCCCCAGAATGAAATGAAACCACAGGCTGGTTCCATGTGAAGTGTAGTGTGAAAGCCAGGCACCTCAGAGCGGAGTTTCAAACTAGCTGTTTGCTAAGGTGAGCACTAAACTCTCAAGGGTGTGGTCTTTAGAAAGGGGGATTATTTTCTGGTTTTTTGTGTAAGCTCAGCATCCTATCAGAGCTGGAATTCACCCAGACAAAGCTGCCTACATAAATCCCTGGGGGTAGGGACCTAAAATTTTCTTCTCAGAAAACAGGCATAGAAATGAGCTCTATTTTTCCTCTTAATTTTATCTGGGAAAGGTTAAGAGACAATGCTTCTTCACCTCTGCTAATGTTTTAATTTGTACTTGGATTGCCACTTTAGAAGTAAATTATGTGAATGTCTCAACTTAGTGGATGTCAGGTCGTGTTGCAAAGCAGTCTTGGTGTGTGTGAACCAGATTTTAAGTTCTCTGACTACTCCTTGCCATTCAGCCCATGAGATTGGTCTCCAGCCCATTGAAATTTAACAATTTCTTCTCCTCCTTTGCCCTCCAAAGTCTATATATTGTGGGCATTGGATCAGGTGCAGGACCTTGCCTGTGGCTGTGTTGAACCTCATGGGATTCCCATGGCACACTTTTAGAGTTTGTCCAGGTCCCTCTGAATTCTATCTCACCCCTCAGGTGTGTCAGCTGCACCACTCAGCTTCACATTGTCTGCAAACTCACTGCAGTGCACTTAATGCCACTGCCTGTGTCACTGATGATGTTTAAACAGTACTGGTCCCAGTGCAGACCCCTCAGGGACACTACTCAGCACTGGAGGGACATTTAGATGGCCTTCTACCTACCAAGCTTTGTGCAACATCTGGAAACTGAATACAAGAAATGCTGAAATCTCAGCTTTCCTGTTTAGAGATTTTCTGGGACATGATATTTTAGGGGAGGAATCCACTAAATAGAACACATTATTTTGGAACTCTATTTTTAGCTTATTTTTTTGCGACTTGGCAGACTCCTAGTCAGGAGGGGATAACCCTGGCCCTAGTGATAAGTTCTAACAACTACATGTTTATGCACCAGTAGGTATCAGGAGGTCAGTCATAAAAACCTGTCAGTTTGTGTTACTTCTCTGTTGACTCTCTATCAAAGCATGAAGGAAATGGGAACTGCCATCTTTCTCTTCCTACCACTGGGTAGTATGTAATGAATTAGATAAAATAAGCTGATTTTTTCTTATATTGGTGCAAAATACAGTCCCTTTGAGAACTGGAGAAAAAACAATTAAATTTCTATCTAGTTATTCAGTTACTGAAGCAGAGATACCACTTTTGCAGGTGAAAGCAACAGAAATAATGTAGAATACGTGCTGCTTCTGGGCCTTTTTAAAAACATACAGGCTGTACTTTCAGATGCATGTGCATCTAGTGTTGAATTCTGGTCAGGTCTCCCCTAAGCAGATCTGTTTGGATATTAATGAACTGTTAATTTTTAAGTTATATGCAACAGGGAATTGTGAAACTTGCATAATCTTTAATATGTTCAGGTCACTTCCTTTTGATACCAACACTCAAATCAAAGAAGCTGAATGAGATAAAAGAATATCAATGATGATCATGGTTTCTTCTCCGTATGAGAAATTTATACTCTGTTTAATACCCTGCCTCCAAGTGAGCTTCCAGTTATGTGATGTTGCTGGCCATGAGAATGAACATACACAATTAAAATATGTAAGCGATTCCGTGCTTCTATCCAAAGCAGAGCCAGGCTCTGAAGGATCATGCCATTGGCTGAAATGTCATCTTATTGAAGAAGAAAAGAGTTTGGAATTCCCTTTCTTCCACTGCTCATGTTTAAATGCATTTCATAACCTTTGCTCTGCAACAATGGCTACAATTAGGATAGACTCCTGTTCTTAAAAAAACCACACTTTATTGTCTACCTAGATGACCTGAAAGCTTTGATTTCAAGTTAGTTTTTGATAGGACAAGCTACAGAGTGCAAAGTCTACAGCAGAAGAATAGAGGACTGAGTTATTCTGAGCTTGTATCAAGAAACCAGATACTAAAGACTGACAATTTCAAAGATGCACAATTCTATCTGTGTGCTCCAAGCACTACACCATGCAGAACAGACACTGCTGCATCTCACCTCAGATAGGCCCTGTAGATCAGGAAGGTATCCAGGATTATTTTAATCATTATCTGGATGGAAAAAAAAAATTATCATGAAACACAATGCATAGTAGTTTCCTTAGAGCTGTTTATCATAGTAGTAGTCAAAGTGGAAAAAACAATAGCTTTTTTCTCTTTATTTTACCATGGGTGTAAGATACTTTTGAGTTTTTCTCTCTTAAAATCCAAAACATGAGCACCTTGGAAGTACAAAAAGGATTACTTCATTAAATCTATGAAGTATACCTGGCAAGTGGACATTTTCCAGGAGTGCAAAAAGATCTTTTCAAGTAGAAAACATAAATTCTTAGAGCAATGGTTACTTCATACTGTATCACCTTTTCACCCTACATTTCCTAAGGAGACATTTATTATCCCTGACTGCTGTGATTATTATTATAGGAACATTTTGGAGCACCATGTTTCCTTTTATGTTTGCAAGGCACTGCTGCTGATGGTCTGATAGGTTAGATATTTTCCTAGGACATTCTTTATTGTGAGACTCATCATGTACAACATAGACTGCACTTCTGTTTTCACATCCCATCTTGACCACTAGATTCAGTTGATATCTATATCTGTCTATATATCATCTATATCTATATCAATGTATATCAGCTCACAACCCGTAGGGTCTTTCATCTGCTGCATACTACATAATACAGCTAAAAATGTTCAGCATCTTGCAGTTTCTAGGCATTGTGCCCTGAGCAGTTTGGTGTCACTTCTTTGACTGATTCTAATGAGTGCTTGGAATATTGGCAGAGGAATGAGGAGTGTACTGACAGTGTAATCCTGCTTGTGGTCCCTTCAGATCAAGGTGCATGAGTATTTGCAGAGAGAGACAAGGAAGCTGCTTTGATTCTGTACTTGTTCTGCAAGTCTACTGAGACTGTAGGATGTGAAGGCCTGTGGTTGTCAGCTGTACTGGAGAGGGTTGAATCAAGTCAGAAGGAACTCAGTCCAAACCTGACTCCTGCCAGATGCTGAGCCTTTCTGAACAAGTACATTTACAGGAACAAGGAACTGCTTGCTTAATTCAAAGTATATTTGATCCTCAGTACACTCCTTTGTCCTTGCTGATATGCACGAGATATATGGTGGATTCTGTGCTGACCTGGCAGTTACTGATGAGCTTCTTGCAGCTTTCAAATCTCACATGTGGAGGTTATAAGAAGTTCACATTCATTCTAGAATGCCTCAGACCAGGGATAACTTGATGCGTGATTTTAAGGAACAGATGACCTAATCCAGGAGACACTACTACTGAAGCTGAGAGTATCAACAAAAATATCTGTTTGTGCACATCTATCAGTGCATCTGGTTTTAGAAAAAAACTTTACAAATCAGAAAGTAGAATTAAGAAAGCAAGAGGGGAAAAAAAAAAAAAAGAGGAAGTAATTTTGTTCTAGAACAGAGAGGTGATCCTTCAGTGTGCCAGACAAGAATCAGGTGTAAAATTCAAGTGATTGGAATTTTACATTTAGAGGAGGAGAATCCTAAGGACAGCCAGCACCTGAAACCAGCACCCTCCAAAGAGCATCTGTGCTATTTTGATATAATATTTCTTTGAGAACCTAGAGAGTGATCCAGCTACAACTAATTTTGTCGGTTCTGACAAAACATAGTGCAAAGAAATATGATGACATCTCACAGTGGTTGTCATTGCACTAGTAGAAAACAAGCTGCTTGATGTGGATCCATATATTCTGGGCTGAGCTTGACATAAAGTTCTCCTAGTCTAAGAAGGCATTAGCACTGAATCTTTTCTGATTTTCTCTCTCACTCTCAGATGACAGCTCCTCTGGCAGTTAACACATTCCCAGAAATGGGACTGTGTAGTTTCTTGGCTTTGTCAAGGCTATTGCTGCCGTCTCAGGCTCTTTGGTACTATGAACACAAATCTTTGAAGAAAGCTCTGAAACTGTAGATGCTCTGAGTTTATGGCACTCTAGGGGAACACGTTGTAATTAGAAAAATATTAGGGTTCTGAACATGACCATTGTATATTTTAGTTAGAAATGCAGAACTGTAACAAACAGAAAAACAATTATATGACCACAGTATATTTTATTGTTAATATATGAGGATTTAGATTTTGAAAATAGGTCTGAGCTGCTTGATAAGTGCACTTCTGTGAGCTCTTTAAGTTATTTCAGTCTCCTCTGCAGCAACTTTGCCCATACTTATCCATGTTATGCAAAACTGTTTTCTTTCTTAAAATAGTTTTCTGTGTGTTTGAGCTTTCTCACAGATTCATATTCTTTCTGGTTTTAAACATTCTGTATCAACACTGGCAGGTTTTTTTAGGCTGTAGGTGCACAGATGTCTCTAGATCCTATTTCTTAGTTGGGGAGGAAGGAAACTGCTTTTTCAAAGGCTTTGCTTGCTCTTTGTCAGGAGATGGCAGGCACTGAGGGTAAAAATCTACATCAGCAGCCCAAGGTGTCACTTACTTTGCTCTTTGACTAATGTGAAAATGAAAAATCAGAAAGACCATTAGGCATTTTTTTCACAATGTAGCTTGTTGGCTGGCAGGAACACACCAAGACCGACCCAAGTTTCCCAGGAAATTCACAAGTTTTCTGTAAGCAAGTTTTCCAAACTGTCACATTTTTATACTTCTTTATGTCCTGCAACTTTACACAGAGAAATTTTGATGGCATTGGAAAACAGGAAAGGCCAAATACCACTTCTGGCAAACTAAGAAATCTTAACTGAATCAGTTTTACTGATTTAACAGGTCCACAGAGTCTGAAGTGATTGGCTGTAGTTCATAGGAGGCTACTGTTGTAATGAAAAGATGTTTAAAATTTCATTAAATGTTTACAGACCCAGAGGTGAGGCCCCAGTAGATTATCATATACAACATAAAGACATATAAAAAAAAATATTACCTATTATGAGCTTTCAACTGGATCATATCAGGTCTCAGCTACAAGGATGACCTTAGTGGGTGATTTCCTTGACATATGTAGCTCACACTTGGCTTTGTTTGCTTTGCTTAAATTTAGATTTATACATTTTTCATGTTTAAGCAGTAGGGTAGCTAGTAAATAGACATTTTTAGTAAATAATTGCTCATGTTGTTACTAGTTGACTGACAGCAAATGAAATCCTGCAAGGATTTTCATACATACTAGTGGTAGTGATACAGCTAAGTGGCCACTTGGTAGGTGAGAGCTTTGTTTGTCTAGGGTTTTAGCATAATCATTAAATCACAGCTTTCTCTAATTGCTTCAGCTGCAGCCAAACTCAGTTGGATGGGATTCTGAAGCAAATGGAATTCTGTCACATTCAATATCAGTGTTTGCTTTATTAAATAGCATTTCTCTCGGGACCTGCATAGACTTTTGGAGTTTTTAATTTGTTACAGTATGTAGTAGCTGGCTTCTGTAAAGGAATTGTTCACCAAACTGTAATTTTATTATTACTATTGATGCCTTTTTACTTTAAATGAGGTTGACAAGATAAGAGATGCCATTTAGAAGAAAGCTTTACTTTGCTCAGTGAAGACCAAGTTTTGAAATGGAGCCCTTCTTGGCATACATAAATTCTCCCATTTCTTTTGAAGTGAAAATTTAAAGTTAATAATTAAAACAAACACACAAACCCACTCTGTTATCGCAACCTCTGTGCTTCATTCTCTGTATATTTATTTCAGTGCCTTTCAGTACAGTATATCCTTTGATTTAGCAACCGTAACAGCCTTGTCAGTGATCTGTTACACTGTTCTACAATATTATAGCAGCAATAACAGTAAAAGTTTTGGTTTTAAGTAGATTTTTCATGGCAAGCAGATGATTCAGACATCTCCGTTTGAATCAGAATTTTAATTTGTAAATGCAAATGTCGGTTTAAAAAGTGCGCTACCTTGTGCTTCTCACCACCAAAACTTGAAAACTGTTGTGTACACTGAGCATATGCAGGTGTCTGGAGCCCAACTCATCCTCACTGTGTCAAAGCAACCTGAACTCCTGATTACTGTTCCTTTTTTAATCAGGCTTGGCTGTACATGCCGAGTAGTGAGTGTTGTCTGCTTGAGAAGGGCAGTGCTACACCACAGAAACAGGGCAACTGAGTAATCTGATGGTCACAGGATAATGCACGAGAAATGTCAGTATTAGATATGTGTTGTCTTGACCTAGGATTTCCTTATATTTCAGATTACCCAGGACATAGAAAGGTATATATGAGCAATTCTGTCTCTCATTTAATTGTATTTTGTACAGGAATTTTGTATCCAAATACATTATGAGATAAAAAACAGGACTTGAGGGCCTTTATTTGTAACTGTGGCTTGCCAGGGAGTAAAGTTAGGAAGCCAGGCAAATAATCACGTCTTCTTCATTTAAAGTATTTCATACTGGCAGAAGTCTTTAACCAGTTCTCCAACTTCTGCCTGCCACTTGGAGCTTTTTATATGAAACAGCAGGAACCTGGCAGCCTGGAGATCTTTGAGAATTGTAAGCAGAAAACTTGAACATCTTTTGTAGGTTTTCCTGCCAAGACTGTAAAAATCTAGACAAAGTAGATACAGTTGCTTCACTCAGCTTTTCACGTATTTTTGTCCTTCACTAAGCTCTCAAAGCCTCAACCAGTTTTCTTCCTGACTTTTAAATTCTTGGTAGATATATAGAATAGGATTTATTTTACCTACCTTTATCCCTAAAAAAGTTACATGGCTAGACTGAAACATTCCCTAGGCTCCCTCTACAGACAGTGAAGAGACAGAGATCTGCAGGAGGCTTTTTATCTCACATGAATTTAGACAACTGTCTTGGGGTGAGATGAATCCCAGGCCTGTTGTCACCCTCTAGCTTTGATTCAGCAAATGTAACAAGTTCCATTTCCATGCTGGGATTTGGAGCCTTGCATAGAATATTCCAACATCTGATTTCCAGTTAATTTAATGGAAAATGAATGCATAAGTCTTAATTAGCTTTGAAAACCTCTGCCTTAATGTTTGATTAAGTTTGAATGCACGTGTTTGTATATTTAAAAATTACAAGCAATAAATGTAGCTGTATTATTTTCAAATACCTGAGCATCTGGTAACTGCAGCTGATTAGTGGTTCAAATGGCCACTGCAGATGCCACTACTATGCTGTAGTGTTGAAAACTGGAACAAGTAAATAGAGTCTAAAATATAGACTTAAAAACTTAATACCTCAACACTAACTATTTTCTTATCTCTCTCTTAAGTAGAATTTAGCTTCTGAAACACATTTAACACAGATAATATTTGTGGATAGAGTGACGTCACCAGCTGACAAAAATGGCTGTGATTACCAGTCCTAATAAGTACAGAATGCACATGGGAATTAACTTGGAGTGTAGTTTTGCTATAACAAAGAAGTAATCCTTTAGAATGATCACAAGAGTGGGGCTTCTGATATGGGTTGAATAAAAAATGTGATTGAACTTTTAAGGGACATAATTTTCAGGTCACTGTAACTCTTTTATGAAATTATTTGTTAATTACCACAGTGGGTTTTTTTGCTTAAAGAGTATGCACTGTTTATGTAGCAAAGATATAGAGGGTTTTTTCTATTACCTATACATAACAAAGAACTCATATTTGTGCTTTACCATTGCTTCTTTCCAAAATTTCTGTAAGGTGCCATAATGTTTACTTCTCTATACTGTCTGGAATTATACAGTGCTTTTACAATTTCTTTGGGTGATAACTGGACACCCAAAACCACAGTTATATTATTAAACAATTAAACGCAGCAATATATAATTTAAAGTGTAGATATGGTTGTAAATTTTAACAAGAGTGGTTTCTTCAATACTTCTTTCTTAATTGTTTTCTCTTTTTCTGACTAGTTTTTGCTAAATTAAGTTTTTGTGCATGAGATTACCTGTCCTTCATACGAGATGGGACATACAATATACTTGGTCTTTTCCAGTTCCTGTACTTTTCCACTTCCTGTACCTTCCCTGCTCTTTGGTTGGAGCTGTTCATAATTTTGATATGCTCTTACCTGTTTGCAAAGTTTAATAGGAAGTCATAATTTTGAGTTAATTAGATTGCAGTTTAGCAAAAACATAGGTGGATCTCACCTCAGCAAAACATTTAAGCATACCCTTAATTTTAAAAGTCTCTTGCTGAGCCTTAGCAAGAGTTTTTCAAAGTCCTGTAGGGTAGAGTTGTGCTAGAGTACCTACCTGTAGGGTAGAGTGTTGTGTGTAATGGTCTGGGTTGGAGAGGACCTTAAAGATTATCTGCTTCCAAATCCCCTGCCACGGGCAGGGGCACCTTTTACTAGACCACATTGCTTGGAGATCCAGCCAACCTGGCCTTGAACACTGCCAGGGATGAGGCATCCACAGCTTCCCTGGCCAACACGTGCCAGTGCCTCGCCACCCTCACAGTGCTAATGGAAACCTGCTGTCTTTCAGTTTAGAGCCATTTCCCCTTGCCCTATCACTACATGACAAATAATCCCTCTCAGGCTTTCTTTCTGTATGTAGAGATATGTATCTCCTCATCCATATGTCTTTTCAATCCATATAATCTTTTCTTATGATAAAATCAACTCTTTGTAGCTGCATTACCTAGCCCTTCACTGTTTGATACTTCTACAAGACTCTGGAATGTAACTGGGAGGATGGTTGGTCTTGTGTTTCTCTTTCCTACCTAGGTCACCAGATTCAGATAAGAATAAGGAAAAATACATAGCAGAATAAGTTTTTTACTCAGCTGAAGAGCCATTTGTGACCTCTCAAAGTACAGTCTGTTAGATCATAGTTTAGACTGCAGTTCTTCAGAATCAGGGACTTCTGAAGGTCCCAGCTTTGTACTTGTCTCCAATACAGACTGTGCTTTTGTAAAACTGGGGAGAGTCCAGTGTGGAATGGAGGTGTCAAGGACTGTCTTCATCATGTTCCAATGTAGTATTTAGATGCTGTCAGAAATCATTTTATTTTCACTGTAATAAACGATAAAGGAATTTGTGTTCACTAAATTTTGGAGCCGTGGGAGTTGGTGCAGTTGGATAGATAGACCTAGAGAGACTCATTTACTAATATTGCTGGGAATATGAGTTTTTTTCTGTGCCCTAGTGACACATAATATTTGATGCTCTATATTCACTCATGGCAATACTAGTTATTGCCTTTTCATTCGGATAGATGGCATAGCAGCTTCCATTTACTCATAGAGATGGAAGTAAACAAGGTAAAAAAGAAACCAGGTCAAAATGTCAGAATAAAATAAGAACATTTGTATGGCTGACAGTAGTACATTAGATAATAGACACACTTAATATTCCATCTCTATAAACTATTCTCAAAGGCAGAGGCTGTGGGGTATTCTCTGGCAGAATAGAGAAATATAACTGTGGTTCATTTTTGATAAACACAAAACTCATGATTTGTCTGGAATGATCAAGGATTGAGAATACTAGTAAGAAAATCTATTACTGTATCCAGCCAGCTAGAGATATTTTCATGCCTATTGAAAAAGGAGCTCAAATTTAAAACAATTTTGAATATGGATTTAGTATGCATTATATATATACCAAGTACTAACAGATAATCTGCTATGGGTGAAAGTGTATATTTCTGTTAAAAACTGCACAATTTGGTTGTTAATGCCCAGTCTTTTTGTTCTCACAGCCAGAATATAGGTCTTCTCCTTAGAGACCAAGTGCAATCTTATCCCATATATTTTAAAAGGACAAAAGAGCATCTTCTGCCGGTCAGTGATGATATTGCTGTGAAATCTCAAGGATGATGCCACGTTGGCAGTAAGGAATTGGCAGTGGAGTGTGTCTTAAGCCCAGTTCCACTGCTCTTTTCCCCCTTTCTTTTTCTTATCCATTCTTGTGCACAAGTTTCAGGAATGGAAATAATGAATTCAAATTAAAGAAGCCAGTGAAATGACACCATTCATAAATTAACTCCTTCCACTCTGTACTGCTTACAGATGAATATTAAACTGCAATCTCCTGTCTGCTGCAGGTGAATAGTCAAACATGCACAGTGTGGATATTTAAGAATTCATTTATCTTTTGTCCACAAGCTTCAGTAAAATGTAAAAGCTTACAAATAATAGGTTTTAGACCAGGCATTCTTCTCTGATTCTGTCATTAGACTGAACCAGGTATGTCTCTGTCTTTTCCTTTCCTGACAACTTAAGTTAAAAATCTCTGTAATTTTAAGCACTACAATTTTAAAAGGATATTGAAATTGTTATACATGTAGCATCTGTGTAGATTGAAAAATTGGGTGGCTTAGATGTAGTGGAATAACTATTCTTTTATAGCTGTGTGTAGACTGGTATTGCTATTTGCCAGTCTAGTGAGCATTTCCCACAAATACTCTAACAAAAAGTATCTAATTTGGGCGTACATTAGTGGAAGGAGTCAACCATCCTTCTGAACACAAGAAAAATATTTGTTGTCCTTATTTCAGTGTCAGCATGTTTCAGTTAATCTGAAGCCCTGGTAAAATTTCCCAGTGTGGACTTGCTATTTGTGACATATAAGTGACATTATCTCAAAGCAGTATATCTGCAAAGCTGAGTTGTATGACCAGTGTCATAACATTGCAGTGTTTTTGCTAAAATGATGCTGATTCTCATCTGCCTGGGTTCAGAGTACAACAAGAAAATGGCATAAATCAATTTTGCAATGCCTCTCTCTTTTTCTATTCTTTTTTTTTTTTGTTTCTCCCATTTGTGTCTGAAATCAAATATTTAATGTTTGATTTTCTGTTGCCTGATAGTGTACTGATTCATAGGCAATAAAAATAGGATCCTTGATTTATTAAGCATTTCCAGTGAGTGTGTAAGAGTAACTCCCCATCATGGGCCTTTCCCTGGAATTCCTTTGAATTTTTAAACCTACTCCAGATTTACATGAGAAACAGAGATGTTGCCCCCGGTTTGCACCCCAATCAGTCTCTCTGAGGAGGTATTGCTGTGGAGATCTGTTTCATGACTATATTCTGCCTTTTCAATAAAACAGAAACTTGGTGTTGTTTCTTTATTGTACAACTGAAGATAAGTTACTAAGTGGAATGTAAACAATAGTTTAATTAATTATTAAATGAGCTGAAGAGACTGATATGTTTTGGGCATTGAGCAGAGTTTTGGCAAGAAGTTGCAAGTGTGTATAATGGAACAGAAAACTACTTATGACCAAAGCCAAGTCTTAAAATCTTTTAGCTAGTTTTACTACAGATTGTTTGAGAGATGGAATCCAGCCACACTAGTTAGTGAAATAAAAGAAAGCAGCACCATTAAAACTGTGAATATGTGTGAAATAACAAATGGAAGGAGTAGTCAAGCGTTCCTGGCAGGGAAAGAGAGATAGAGATTCTGTAAGATACCACTAGGTGCAAGATTAAAGGTATATTTAATTCTGTGTAAAATATGCTTTATCTTTGAAATAAAACAAATGAGATAGAATAACAAATGGAAAGACCATCCCTGAGTAACCAGATTGGTTCTTTTTTTCAAGTACTTCTACTAACTATAGGGTACCACATATTCTTAGCAAGGATACTGGGAAAATAAGAAAGGTGTGCATCTTCTTGTATAACAGACAGCCATATATGGGTTTCCCACCTACATACATATGAGCATTCCACTCTTTCACTCTGTTTATACTTTTTCCAGGAAAGCCAATCTAGGACTCAGTATCTGTAGTCCGTACTGAATGTATACAAATAGCAAAAAACCCTGTGCCAGATTATAAAACCATTGTGCTTTGCGAGGCCAGACCTACAGATGAGTACTCAAATTTCCAAATCTAACAATTAATATATATAGATCCCTATTTCTTTGTTACTCATGTGCAGTTTGTATCAGAATCTTGAATATATTAGGTAGAGAAAAGATTGGTCTAATTTAAAACTAATGGGGAAAATTACTGGTTTCTTGTATTTGGACCTTTTATTTTTCATTGTTTGTCTGTGTGCTTTGAGTATAAACTTCAGATTTTTTTTTGATACTTGTGAGTTTTGTAATTTCTAATGGCTGTGTAGTTTTTCGAGGTGTATTTAATGGCAAAATCTTATCTTGAACTGCATTTTGAAAGCTGAAGTGTAATTTAATTTGCTGGGAGCAGGAGGAAGGAAGGAATGCCATTCTTTGCTTAGAGAGACAGCAGTTCCTTGTGCAACATTAACTTAAAAGAATACGAGACACATATATGTTGCCAACAGGAATGTAGATGTATAGAGTTCTAAAAATAGTAAGTGTCAATAGGGAAGGATTGCAGATGCCAGAAGAAAAATGTAAGCTCCCAAGTGCACACTATCTTTTTATATTTACCTTGTCCAGTGCCAGAATTGATGTTTAAAATGCAGGTTTTCCCTAAAAAGTTATTATTAAAAAAAAAGTCTGACTTCAGAACAGATGTGTTTCCTCTGTGTATTCAGAATTGTATTTATTTGTTCCCATAACTCTGTTTGAATATACTATTTTCACCTGTTAGACATGTGCAGCCAAAAGCAATGTGAGGAAGAAACCAAATTCAGCTTCTCACTGGGCATGAGCTGTGGAGCTGCTGTACAGGGGCAGCTCTGCTGGAGGCTCATGGGCAGCAGGATCTCTGTACCCACTGCCTTTGGGAACACAGCAGTTGTGCTTTGCAGCTCTTTCCCCTCTGCAAAACACTAGCCTAGAAATCTGTAACAGGGCATGAATCCACTTAACCTGCAATGGCAGCAAACTGAGCCAGTTATTACTTCTTCTAAGTGTATTAGCCACCAAGGACAGGTGTTCTCTCTTCCTTATAGCAGTCTTTTCATATAGTTGAGGACTGTCATCATGTTCCCTTTGAGTTTCTTCTCTTATACAAAACACACCTAGATCCTCCTACCTTTCTTCCTTTGAGTCTTTTGGGGTTGATTGGTTTGTTTGCATGTATCTTTAAACTCATTGATTCTTGTGGTTCTCAGCTAATTCCTTTAAGAGTGCGTGGCCCAGACTTGGCCATAGTACTCCAGAAGTGGGCAGACTATTCCAGTTGAAGTCTTTCCAGACATGTGTTTGCTAGAGTGGAAGGGTATTGTATCTAAGACATTTCCCTTATTTCCAAGAGCAATTGATTGCTGACATATTTGCTTTATGATCCGGACCATTTTCTACAGTACTGCTTAGCCAGTTATTCCCCATCTTGTTTTTTGTACTTTTGTCACTTCACTTTATTGAATTTCATCTTAATTTCATATCATTTCCCCAGTCTATCAAAATCATTTTGAATTCCAGTTCTGTCCTGCAAGGTGTCTGCATCCTTTTAAGTGTTGATTTCATGTACTGACTTTTTACGTCAGTCCATTCTGCCTTCCAAGTCATTAAACAAAAATAAAGGAATTTGGAGAAAATGCCATAGTCTCAGTTGGCCTCATATTCCAGTTGCAAGACCTATCACAGGCAAGTGGAAAAGCTTCATTTAGCTTGCAGACTCTTAACATGTAACTGTGTAAGGTGTAAAGAGGAGCCCAGCTTGACTCTCAGATCACACAGTGAACATACGGGACTTTTAGATGAAGGGGGAAAAAGAACATCATTGTACTTAAAATCTGATTACGTTTGCCAAAGAAATCAGAGTCAGGAAAAAATATTGAAACAGTAGGATGCCATTTACTTGGAGACCCTATTCAGAGTTGAGCCATGCTTCAAATTACAAATAATACCAGGGGTGGAGGGGATAAGAGGAAACACTGACAGTTGTGGAAGAAGTAATTTTGCTGCTTAGGTACCTGGCCACAGCAGCACAGCATCTTCACTTCTGACCCAAGTTGCTTGCTGTCTGCCCTCTTCTCTTCTGTGACCTATTCCTTAAATTTATTTTAATACAAAATATTTTTAGAGAATTAAATTTTTTTTTTGTTATGTTTAGGCCGTTATTTCAATGTGAGCATGTGAGTGCACTACGTGAAAGGGAGGTTGCCATGGTAATTTCTCATTATTGTTGAATAGAAAAATAATTACTCTGGCAAAATCCCCCATAACCTGTCAAAGCATAAGTTAAAGATGCCTGAGGGCAGCCTTGCCTTCACCATCCCCTTTTTGCAAAAAATAAAAAAGGAAAAAAAAGGGTTTTTTCTAATAACTGGATCCTATTTTGGTTTGGCTGGGGACACCTCACTGGGTTTTGTCCACATTCATCTTTGAGAGTAGGTGGGCCCACCTGGGATAAGGGTGGGGCAGAAAAGTAATCAGCAGAGCATTTCAAAGGTTGACAGGATTTATATACTCTTTTTTAAGGCTGGGTTTTGTTTCTGGGGGTGGGGTGTTGCATTTTATATTTTGCCTTCTTCCTCACCTAAAATATGCAAAAACTTAAGATAAAGACCCTGGACTGTGTTCAAACTGTGAGAGAGTCTGGATATTTCATCTATTCAGGGAGGAAATCCACAGTAGTTCCATTTCCACATTTTTCTTGCTTTCAAGACTTCTTGGGAGCCAGCATGAGTGCAGATATGTGGTTTTGAGGTGAGGCCCAGCACTTTCCCTGCTCTTCTCTATCTTTCCGTGTGCAGTTAAATCCTGGCTATGAGATGCTCTCCTTTTTGCTCCCACGTTTGGATGCTGCATGAGTAGCTCCAGTGATACTCAACCACTGCATTAACAAGAGCTGCACATGTGGTGTGTGGCATTGCTGAAATTCTTCCCTCCGCTCTTCCTTCCCTATGACAAGTATGTCCAAAAGTTAAATGGTGCTGCAGCCTCTCTTTAGTCAAATGGCAGAGTGGGAGCTCACAGCTACTTGTTGGACAATACACTCTTGTGTGGGCTTGCAGTGCCACCCCCCAGGCTGTGCTGAGTGCAGGGCCCTGTGCAGAGGTGTGTTGAACACCTGTGTGGATGTTTCATGCTTACCACTGCATCTTTCATGCTTACTGTTGTGGCTGCTTGGCTACTCAACACAGCAGCATTTACACATGGGAACACTCATCAGGTTTACACCAAGAAAGAAAAGCAACTCTCTGTGACAGCAGATTTCTGAGATGTGGGGACAGCTTTGATACCTCTTTGTGTGACTGAACAGCAGAGCTGTATGGTCGTGTCACTGCCAGGTGGGATGAGCCTTGGCAGGGAAAGTGTATTACAGGCTCTGACTCTGACAAGAAGTCTTTCTAGGGTCTCTGGTAGGAACCAGATTGTTAAAACCTGTTTTTACCATTTCTCCATTGGATGGTTGACAAAAAATCAAAGTGAAATTGAGAGGGAGGTTAACATTGCTTAACATTTTGGAGTGAAGTCCAAAAGTAACATCATCAGGAAATACAACAGCAGAACTAAAATCCCCAGATTGCTCTGCATGTGTACATAATGGATATGATTAATACATATTTTCATTTAAATTGGCATTTTATCTCAGGACTTCTTTCCTGTGAAGCAAACATTTGTTTGCTTCACCTCTGGCTTAGATCTATATTGCTCAAGCATTAAGAGATGCTCAGGCCTCACTGTGCTGGGTTAACCTGGCCTTGCACACTGGAAAGGAAGGCGCTGGGAGTGGGATAGAGTGGCTCTGAGGAGTGCAGCCAGGGCATCTTCAGAAGTGTATTTCCACAGCTTTGCTACTGACCTCGTGTGCTACAAGTGATTTAAGTCTTGAGGCCTCAAAGGAGCAGAAAAGACTGAACCAAAAATTTCTAATCCAGCTATTAAATATATCCATAGCTTTTGAATGAAGTATTTGGTGGGTTTTGTGTTGCCCAGCTTCTGTGAAAACTCTTGCAAGCTGGACTACTTGCTCAGGTGCTAGACACTGAGGTTTGGGTGCCTGTTGCTGATCATCCAGGTCTGAAAATGCCTGGTTCAATTGTTAAAGTCAAGAAACTACCTGTAGTGCTGTGTTGGTATGTGTTTTACATTGTTCACTATTTTAGTAATTGTCCTGTTCCAGCTATGTGTATTACTGTAAGTCTAAGTATGCACAACTCACTCATCTTAACATATTTTTTTTTCACTTCCTGTATCACACTTAAAAGTAAAGATTTCTCACAACAATTATATTTAAATAACTAGCTGGTATTTAATCAACCTGAAGTATTGTGTTAATATTAAATGCATTGGAGTAGAATGGCCATTATATTTAGTTTCTAAATAACTTCCTTGTCATCTCATGCTGATGATGAGGTTATGTGGCATTATAGAATTATGTACTGAGGGATTTTTCATTACCAGGACCAAGCATTTGAGACACACAGCCCAGAAAAGAGTGGAAAAGTCATAATTGCTTTATTTGCAACTGATTTTTAAAACCATATCTAACATTCGGAAAAAAAATGTTATGGAAAAGAAAGTTTTTACATATTTAGTATATTGGATAAAATGAAAGACAGTTTATTATACAGTAAATCAAACACTTCAGGTTTTTTCCTAAATTAGAACTAGAACTTTATCTAGGAAAAATTAGTTTGAAATATCATGTAGACATCTGCACCCCAAAACCATAGGTAAAGAAGCCAAACCAGGTGTGATCCTGTTGAATTTCTTTTACAACAGATGAACATATTTTCATTTTGCCTCCTGTTAAGTGAATGATCTGTTGCTTCCTAGGATAGTGACAACCTCTGGTGGGATGCCTTTGCAACTGAATTTTTTGAAGATGATGCAACCTTAACACTTTCATTTTGTTTGGAAGATGGACCAAAGCGATACAGTAAGAAATGTATATTTTTTGTTCTAATGTTAAGTATGAGTTTCGAAAAACAATTTATCTGTACAAGACAGATGCAACCCTGGCAATGACAAAGTCACTTGTGTATATTCAGTGACTATTAAGTTACATTAAAGAATTCCATAAATTTTGAATCCATTTTTTATGGAATTCCTCTGAGTTTTATTACATGAAAATAAATTATTTCCTAGTGGAATGAAGCAAATAATAAAATATAATCTTTGGATTTTTTTTTTTTTAATAATGTGCTTTGTGGCTGTGCTTGCACCCTTTGGTAATTTGCCTTTGCAAAAATTCAAGTGTTGAGTCTTGTGGGCAAAATTGTTCATAGAAAGGGAACTTTGTAGCAAATATCAGTATTTTTGCTGGAAGCTTCCAAAAATTTTGGCTTCCAAAATTAAAGAGGGATCAGAAAAACAACAAATTAAAATCTATATCCTTGCTGATGTAGATCAGTATTATTCCCTGAACTGTGTGGGTCTATGCTGTTTGCACACATTAAGGACCAGCTTGGATGCTGTCTGAGCAGCAGTGGGAGTCTAGAATACTCTCAACCAAGCACTAAATGAAAGCTTGAATAAAAGTGAAGCAGTGAATAAATCTGGTGGCATTGGAATCCATTGTCTGCATACGCTGGGCAGCAAAAAGGGATAAAATTCATCGAACAAATTGTTTCAAGTGAATAATTCACTCAGATTTAGCACCAAGCAACCGAGAGAGAAGTAAACATTGAAAAACTGCATTGCCAATTGTTTGACTCCATTCAGAGTGACCCCTGCTTCATGGTGACAGATTGTGCTCTCTACTTAATAGTCAGAATCCTGTGAGGTTCTTCTTTTCATGAGAGTGACTGATTGTCAGCATATCACTCACATGCTTCTAATTCCTATTATCAATTATCTCAGGTATTTATTTGACAAGTGTTAGCTACTTCTGAGAAAAAATAACAACCACTTTGAATGCACGTTTCTGGGATTAGTGTTGACAGAATTACAGTTTCTTGCCTTTCAAAGCAAGTGATAACTCTCTAAAGATCCTCAAATTACAGCCTATAGCAGTGTTGATAACAGCTGATCTTTCCTGATTAGGTTGAATCAACTTGTCAGATATCAGATTTGCTGGTTGGGTTATCAGTCCAGAAGGCACAGATACATCAGCAAAAAAGCAATTAATGTCCAGTTAGATCAGAGGGAGTTGTGATTCTGGAAAACAGTGCTGCATATGAAAGAATTTGTCAACGTGTAAAATACTCCTGTTGTCACAAATGCTTGATAATGGTTGTATTGTCTGTAACTGGGACAGTTTGGCATGGGTAATACTGTGATTCTTAGCATTGTTGCTGATAAGAATGATTGAAAGATCAAATTACTGTAGTCATGCTTTTAAAAGTGACTAGTACACAGAATTTTTCCTCTGGTTTTAATTTCTGACCTCTGTATAAACTGATTGGTTTATTCTCAGCATCTGGAATTGAAGCTCCACATTTAAGGTTCTTTGCTGGTAATTCATATTTTCTTTCCTTTTTTAGTTAATATTTATGTAATACTGAGCTGCAGTATTAGTGATGCTTTTAGACATGAGCAGTATTCCAACTCAGTGAAACTCTGAAGAGCATGCTTGTGGCTGTTCCAGTTTGAGACTTCCATTGCCTTCTGAGAAGGCTTTGAGAGGAGTCTTGAGGCCTCTGTGCTGTCCAAGTCCCTGCCTAGGGACACCTTCGGCATTGCTTGTGGTGGCTGCAGAGTGGAGGTTGCATGTTAAGGTTGCTCTCTCTTCCTAGCTGGGAACTTTGTGTCCAAAACCATGTCCAGGAGCTGAGAACAGAGAAGTCTGCTCCCCTTACAGGTCTTTGTTTTGCTTACCCAAGCCATGCTCATGCTCTGCTATTCTCCTATGGATGCTCTTGGTATCTCCCAAAAACCACAATGACACCCAGGACTTCTATTCCAAGCTGGTGAAATTGCTGGCCAGGGGCTGTGGCTCCTGTTAGGTGAGTATGGCACGTGGTTGCAGCACCAAACATGAAGTTCTGAAAGCAGTGAAACAAAATTGTCCTTTTCTTCATCTGTGCTGTCTCCAGGAAGACACCAGCCTCCTTGCCTAGTGTGTATGCTCTTTAGGATGGAGAGGGCATTAAACACATTGGAACTGGCAGAGAGGAAAGAGAAAAGAAATTGTTTGTTCTTACTCTTGCAGGCACAGACAGTAATGGAGGGAACAAAGATAAGGCCAGGAAAAGAGAAAAAGGCATCCTTTGAGAAGTTGTTTATAAAGTTGAAAGTGATGAAAGGTGCCGACCTCTTGCCTTTGCTCTAGGATTCAGGTCAAAATTGCCTGCCTTTGTCTTGCTTCAGCCTGTGAGAGCTTTGCTTACATCTCTGACATTGGTTGTGGACACCACCTTATTTTTTTTTCCTTTGGGCAATGTTTTCCCTCTTCTGAGAACTAAAATATTCTCTTTTGAAGCAAACAAATTAAAAACAAACCCTTGCATGTGTGCATGTGTGGAAAGGACAAAAACTTTTTTGCTGTCTATGGCCTCATTTTTCCCTGAGTTATGGGAATTCCCAGTCCATTCCCTCCTTCTTCTCAGGGGCTATATAGAACTTGTGTTAAGCTATCAGAGACATGAAGAAGCATGTTGTTTTTATGCCCCAGGTTCCTTCTTCAAGGGCCCTCGAGAATGTTGTGGGAGGCTGCTGGGAACTAATCTTGAGTGCAGTTCCCAAATTTCTTTTGGGCTTTTTTCTTTTGGTTGCTTTAAACTTTTCCTTTCTGTGAGTTTCGTATCATAGCCTGTTTCCTAGCTGGCTCTCTTTGCTCTTACCTGAACAGTCCAATTCAACAGCCAATGCAAATGTTCAGAGCAGGCCTGAAAATCAGTGTTTGTGTAAGTGGTAGAAGTTTTGTTAAAAAATTACTTTTATTTGCCTCCACTTCTGATTTAACTTTTAATATACAGTTTTGTCCAAGAGATTGTAAGGGTTATGAACTCCCCTTTTTTTTTTTTTTGTCTCAGAAAACAAAGTTGCTTATTTTTATTTGTGGCCCAAAACTGAAGCTTTATGAAGAACACAAAATAATTTTAGGTCTTTCATTCATATTACCATGTTTTACAGCACTCCTCTCTATACTGAGAAAAGCAGTTTTCTTCCCATTGCTATTCTCAATGTTTCTCTACAGCTGTCAGCTCTGAGATTCATTCATTTGTAGAGAAAAATAGATACGGTTCAAAATGGGGATTTTAAGTCACTGGATTATGTTTACTTTGCTTCACGTCAGGCAACACTATGTACTGATACTCAAACCAACTCTCAATGTCCCTGTGTCTGCACGGCACAGCATGTAAAGATACTTACTTATGCCCTGGGAAGAGCAGAGGTTTGTTAGTTCAGTGATCCACCCATGTTAATTAATTTGATTGCCAGGTTTGACTTAGACCTAGTTATCTGTGCAGAATGATATTCTGCCTTGGATAGGTGTGACTTGAAAGCCCAGCTTAACTTTTTCATGCAGAGATTCTGTGTCAGACCAGAAATAGCTGCTGTGCCCATCTTTGCAGCTCCTTTTGTCTTTCTTCAGTATTTGATTTCTGTAGATGCAAGAACTTTACCTTCTGCAATCCTTTCTCCCTGGCACAGCATTCCAGAAAGAAGATAGTATCTTCTTTCAAACAGCCACTGAAAATATGGTTTTCTCCTACTTGGTTATACCCCTCAGCTATTCATTTGGTCTGCTATTATCTATGAACCCTACTTATATTACTGAATTCTATGTTGAAATTTTAATGAAAATGCTGCAGAAAATAAAGATATATTTTAAGTTAACAAAGGTGTAAATTATGCATTTCTCTAGTCTGGCTTTTTGGCTGCCCTGAGATGGAGAGAAACCTCACACATTCCAAGGCTTAAAGACAACGAAAGATTGCTGAAAGTAGAGATGCTACCTGTCTTACACTGCATTGAATTACAGTCAACAGAAACTAGGAAGTAAACACATGGAGTTCATGCTACAGTGAGAGCAAAAAGAAATTTGCTTTAATATATTATGCCCTGATTTGTTTGTTCAAGAAATAAAGAGGATTTAAACAAAATCGAAAAAAGAAAATATGCCTAATGGAGCAGAATTTTTGTTTCCTTGTTGTGGATAAAGCATTCATTTCCTGTTAAGAGTCTTCTATCCCTATAAAAGAGTAAATACTAGACTCTGATCCATTGTTGCCCAGGTTCTTTGTTTCTCAGAGACAAAATATTTCCCGAACAGATAAGAGAAACAAGTTTGATTGACAGCTCTTAGTAGAGTCTCATCAGCTGCTGTGCTGACAGCCTGGTGATGCGCACTGTGCTGATGTGGTAGGGACTGACAGGTGATTGACAGCCCAAGACTGTGGAGACAGGAAAGATGAAGCATGCTCAGTAAGAATAATGTGCAGTGTTTATGCAGCACTGCAGAGAATAGGAGCTAGAAAGTTAACTCTTTCAGGGAAAGTGCTATTTTAACGCATAATGAATGCAGTTGCCACTGTACAGAAAATTAGAGCTTGTCTACATTTCTCTTCTGTTCACTAAATGATTTCTGTCCATGGAGGAGCTATAATACTGTGAGGAAGCAAAAGCATGAGCTATTACATTTGTAGCTGTAAAAAAATTTCATGTGTGGTAGATATGATGGATTCCTCAAAATGGATTTATTTAAGCTTATAGATGTAGAATATATTGAGAATTTCAGGCACTTTTTATAGGCTTTCATCACCCAATTTTATATGGCATTGCATAATGTTACACAGTACAAATTTCAAAAGGAGCAATTTGAGCTCTTTGCTCTCCCTATCTTTAGGAAAATACAGTGATTTCAGTTTTATTGTTGCTCTGAATCTGTAGCTGATAAGTGAATATGTATTTTCTGTTATAATTTCTACTGCAGTTTGTGTTTGGAATGTACAAGGCAACTATACCATGCTTTGCATTTTATGCCCCTTTTTTTCATTTTCTCTACTTGGCTCATGAACCCTGTTTCATTTCTAGGTAGGTAGGTAGTTAGTTAGGTAGTTAGGTAGGAAGGTAGGTAGGAAAGAAGAAAGAGAAAGAAAGAAAGAAAGAAAGAAAGAAAGAAAGAAAGNAGGGTTTACTGGGCAATAGTTTCAGAGTGAACTTTGGGCCAAGTGGCAAAATCATCAACTTTGAAGTGCTTATCTAAGTTTTTCTGTGTGCCTTTAAACATAAGCATATTTTAGATTTTACTACAAATTATTCAATTAATACACATCCAGGAAGCTGCAACAGATTCATTGTGAATTTGTCCCTGTTTTTATAACCTGTGCAATGCAGGTAACTTTATAGCCCTTTATTGAAAAACTTTTCCAGGGGTTAATGGTGAGAAGCTACGTCTAGCGGGTATTTCTTATAAGCATAGTTTGGGAATAAACAGGGAAAGTTCATGACACATCACACATTACACACTTGCATAACTATTTTCAAAAAGATGGTTTGAGGGACCAGCATGCTACATTATCACCCCAGGTTTCTCTAAAACTGTCATCTAGCTTTTTTCCTATAACTCTTAGAGAGAAAATTAAATTTGCCTAGAGAAACAGATTGTTTTATTTCCAGGAACATCTTCTTTCTTTTTTCCTTTTTTTTTTTTTTTCCCCCAAGAAATCACAGTCATTAAACATCATTTGAGCATTCAGGTACAACACAGTAAATTGGCCTAGCTTTGTGAGACAGATTATTCTGTGTGACTCCCTGGTATTCATCTTTATATACCACTATTCTAGTTTTGGGTTTTTTCAAAGTTTCTCGGCAATACTTTTGAATTTAATTTCAGAACATAGGTAAAAATTTCATTAAAATCGGATGTAAGAGGTCCACAATTTCCTGGGTGGACCAGCCCCTCCATCCTCCAGCTAATGATTTCTAATTAACAATTACTTCCTAAAATTGATGTTTTAAAGAGTTCTCCATCAATTTTACATATGCTCTATGAAAACTGTATATTAATAAACTTTAGTAAGAATATAAGTAATGCACTAGTGAGTTGAATGCTTTACAGGTGTCTAAGTGTATTACAGCCATGCACTTATCTTTATCACCCAAACTTTTGTAAGCTCATCAAAGAATAAAATGAGATTTGTTTGACAAGAGCTATTTTGCATAAGCCCATGTTGACTGGCATTAATTACATCCCTTTCACTTCAATCTTTGTCAGTTAATCCTGTATAATTTTTTTCACTATATTGTCTGGATTGATATCAAGCAAGTGTATTATGTTATGCTGTTCCCTGTCTATATAGTGTCCCTTAAATATCAGCACAGCAATAGTGGATTTCTAAAATTCCCTCAGTAGTTCTTTTGTTTTTTTAATTAATATTTTATAACACCAGATAGAAATGTGAAAAAAACCCTAGAACTGCTAATTTCAAAACATTTACTTCTCATAGATACTATTTAATATCCATCTTAGTTGCTGATGGACTAGAAAGCACTTTTCACTCAAGATCAACATTCTTTCCAAAAGCAGAAAAAAAAAGCTTCTTATATATTGATGTTGAAAGTTTTTCTGTTCCCAAATTAAATTAAGGTTTGATAAATTTCAAGGTCTTATTTTCTCTAGGTTTCATGGATATGAATTTTTCACTGCCAACTTCAGCATCTCATTCTAATATTTTATATTTCATAACATGATTTTACAGAACATTTCCCCCTTTTTAATCTTTGCATTTATTTTCTACAGGCATCATACCTATCAGGATTTTTCCCTTCTAATTATTGCCTTTGTTTTCCTACTAACTTTTTTGCCAAAGTTGTTGTCTTTTTTACATTATAGCTGTGTCTTAGGAAGTCTCTTTAACAGGTTCTTAATTTTCATGCATAGTTCTTTTCTGTATTTTCTCCCTGTCAATTGAGCTATGGTGAATCCAGTATTCTGAAACACCAGCTATATCTCTCCTACTGACTGGGATTGCCTTTTCTTTGTCTGTACAGAATGCATGTTTTGGATGGCATTTATACAGAAACATGTGGTCTGATTGGAGAGTGGCCAGGGGAAAGCAAAAGTCTTGAAATAAGACTTACTAAGAAAAATAGAAGAATTTGAGTTGGTCAGCCTGCAGAAAAGCAGACATGGAAAAAAGGAAAGAGGAAAATGGAACATAATAACAGGACATATCAAGGAAAGGCGTGTGGTCTGTTTCCATGGCCATGATGAGCAGGAGAAGAGATNAAATTTTTAAAAATTGAGCAGTTCAGTCTTACCAAGGATAAAAATGAGGTGCTTGGAGAGATTCCCTAGGGAGGCTGTGGAGCATCCAGTACTCAGGGGGCTGTCTGACCTTCACATCTGTTGCCCTGAAATTGCTAGTCCCAGAGCTAGTGCCAGCTTTCAGTCCCCTATTCAGTTCAGTCTCAGCCATCATAACCAGCTCTGGAAAAACTTACTGATCTTGGATGCTAAACTTTTTGTGATTAAAAACACCTTACTATTTCTAATTTTGAGTAGTAGAAATAATGTTTTTCTAATACTGCTGGCTAAGCAAGACTTTGCACATGCATCTTCCACCAATTTCCTCCAGAAAGAGCATTTTCCTTTTTCTCCATATTACTGGCAGGTGTTGAAGGAATAATTCCTGCTAGTTCCTGATTTGCAATTAGTAGATATGAATTAGACTTTCACCTCTGCCAGCTGCAGTCTTGTTAGCTAGCTTAGTGTTCCTGCACCTCTGAGTTATCAATGCCTTCAAAATACAAAAGAAGGCTTCACTGCAAAGTGCCAGCCATATGCTGTGTGTGTGGGTATGGCCTGTGTACACACACAGCATCAGTTAGGTACTCTCTGGAAAAGTTCATAAGGAAAACTGTTTCATCAGCCTCTTTCTCAACTATCCTAACAAATAACCTAAGATTTCAGATATCTTACAAAGGGGGATCCCAGATTTCTTCTGCTTGTAACTAAGCATGTTGTACAAATGAGTATGGGGGATCCTATGTATGTGAAGTGGTACATGGAAAAGGGCTACTAATGTAATAAGGGCTGCTAACTCCAAATGTGAATATTGTGCAATTATATGGAGGCTCTAATTGCAATTTCTGAAACTCCAGTCAGTCAGATTTGTTCTGCTGCCGTGTAAACAAATTAAGTGATAAGCCCTCTTTGGGAGAAATCTTAATATCATAAGACATGATACATTAGAGGTGTCTTGGGTCTGTTCAGAAAGCTGAAAAAATAAAGGCAAAATTAACATGAGAGAATCACAGTGATTTATGGGCTTTTTCCCTTTCCAATACAAATAATCCCTTTGTTGTGGTTGGCTTTTATTCACCCAATTGGTCCAAATTATGTAGCATTCAGTTCTTTCTGCAAGAGGTGATGTTAATAAAATGATGGAAATCTGTGCAAAATAATGGAAATTAATAGATTTTTACATCAAAATATTAACCAATTTTTCACTATTTTAAAATTCAGGTTAAATAATTTCTTAATTGTTTTGTGTGCATAGTGTAATGGCAATTGTGAGGAATTGGTCAGTAGTTTTTCTCTTTTGCTGAATAACTGTGTTTGGCTTCAAATATTGTCAGTATATTAAATTAATTTTCTTTTATTGAGAAATAAAAGTATTGCTCTACTAGAGGTATTTAAGTGTTTTTTTTTTTCGTGATATTGAAAATATTCAGTGGTTAGTGCTTCAACTTTTAATGTTATGAAGAGATTTTTAAGATGATCAATTAATGTATGTTATGTTCTTGCAGAAAAATGCCCCAAAATAGTTACAGAGTTCCTGTAAGAAACAAGATTGGATAAGAATATTCACGTTTCCCTCAGTAGTCAAGAATTTTTTCTCTGCATTTTTCATTTATTTCCTTTTCTTTTGTTACACTCATGTTGTTTCTTTTTTAGAAGTGAAACACCTCACTTTATGAATTACCTAAGCAACACCATAAAAAATACGGAAGTTTTGTGGTAGAGGATATTTTTGTATTGTTGTCTCATTTCTAAAACAGAGAGGCATTTAATTAAGTATAGTAGTTTTATCCACAATTGGTATAAACTGTAACACTTCTGAGCACATGGATTGCCTGAAGGTATTAAAAATAAATTTCCTTTTATAGAGCACTGAATAACTAAACTATGGGCCAGATTTTTTCTTCCCTTTTTGAATGCTCAGGTATAGGTGACCCAGAACAAAATTGCTAATTGTTCTGGGAATTTTATGTATATTACGATGACTTTATAATAATTTATAAATTCTGTATTGTGTATTTACACTCCCCAGTGCAGTTAGTGGTGTTGCATATGTCATGGCTTTAGCACACTGTCAGGGCAAGGCTTGTAGGTGCAGATGATCTTTTTTAAGTTCAGATAATAAAATATTTGCTCCTCTACCCACAAATTTAATCTTGCAGACCTGTATGCACACACAAATAGAACATAGTCAAATACACAAACATACATCCTAATATAGTGTAGGTTCTATTACACAAAATGTGCATGCTTGTGTTTAATGTACAAATAAAACTTTATTAAGACTTTTACATTGTATTTCTAGGATGCAGTAGAGCTGTTCCACATGATGTACCTTATTTTTAGGCACTAGGTATTTACTGTAGTGCAATATTTTAAATGGCTTAGGAGAACACAACATGCAACATCACCAAAAATTATGGAATCTTTATAGAAATACATTTAAACTGGGTCAGCTGCAGTGCCATGATTAGTAGAAATAGACCCAAAAGCTGATTCTGGACACTGAGATACTATTCCCAATTCCATATTAAAAGTTTTCTTGAATTAATGCAGTCATGATTTTTTTTGTTAAGTCTGCTACGTATGGGAAGACTCAGATATTATACAGTGACTATAATTCTTTATCATATTGAATTCTGCACTCCAAATTATATTACCTTTAAAATGTTGCTGACATTTTGCTGTTCCACTGTTCTGATCCATATAGGTTTTATACCATAATATTTTAAGTTCATTCTGGTGCATATAGCAGTGTAAGCAGTACCTTGCATTTCCTGTTTCTTCTCTCCTTATTTTCACAGAAAGTGATCTCTGTGAAGTATTTGCTTAGGATTTTTCAAGACAAATGAACTCAATACATAGATACTATTAAAAGTTTACATCAGAGAGGACAGTTTATAGGTATATGTATAGGATTTGGAAGAGAATGATTAAGATTTATTATATTCCTTTGTTTTTGTGGAGTTTGAACTACTTTTCTACTGAACTGCTGTGAATATCCTGGCCCCCAAAGGACACTGGTGTCCAGCTCTGCCTGTGCAGGAAAAAGTGCTAGTGCAGGTCTATTGCTCCAGATATGCTCTTTGAAGGATCTTGTTTCAGGTCATTAGAAGTGTTGGTATCTTGGTTTTATATTGTATGAGAAAGCCAAGAGAAGGATTGCAAGCAAGCTCTGGGCTGCTGAGGAGATACTGCCACAGCACACAGCATTACCTGCAACCTTGTGGTTATGCTGTGTAGGGCTGTTTCCTTGCTGCCACCCTGCCAAGACATGAATCAACAGTCCGTGGGTGAGAAAATTTTGCTGCTGAAGGGCACTATCACATGCAGAGTCTGAGTGATGCCTCTTCCATAGCTCTGCTCCAGAATAAGCTGCCTACATGTAAGTGTTCCTTCAGCCAAAGAGGCTTGTGCCTTGACTCCAGGGTCTTGGAAGTGCCATTCCTTCATTACCAGCGTTACCTTTTTCACACCATCCAGCTTCAAACATCTGCTTTTTATCTGTGGCTCGGGCTAATCTTAGCTTACCATTTTGAATATAGTACAGGAATATGTGCAGAGAAGCACCAGTGCACAGCTCTCTGTCCAATGGCTGCTTTTGAGTCAACTCCCTCGATGCAGTTCACTGGGTACCTGAAAGTAGATGTTGACCATTTTGTTGTATCTATGAAAAATTCATTACTCCCAACTCCATTTGGCTATGATAAAGGTTTTTATATACAATTTTATCTAGTCCAGAAATATTAGAACAGTATGTAATTCAATTTTATTTTTGTCTTTAATGTCTGAACTTGAATTAATACAGCATTACTTTTCATCCTGATATCAATCTTATTCCTTTCATTCAGATCCAAATTCCTTTGTAGTACATGATTTAATTCACTAAAATAAGGTAAAATGAAACCCTGGTCCAGGGAACATTAAACTAGCATATTTTTTGTGTCACATGTGATAGAAGCAGTCTGCTGTATAACTGTTTGTGTCTCCCTCCCCTCTTTCAGTTGCTGACAGACTTGAAAACTTTTTTCCCTCTCAAGAATTGATATTACCTCTATTTGTTCTTTCCCCCTACCCTACTCCCACCTTTAACCTTAAGGAAAATCAATTAATCCATTATTAAATTATATTAAAGAGATTAAAAATACCCTTTTCTTTTATAAACTCAAGTCCCTATTTTTTTAAGCAATTTTGAACTCAAACTAGTTTGGTATTCTCTAACTGTGGATCTGTGCTTTCTTTTGTGGCAAATTAGCTTTGATTTGACAGCTATTTTTGTTTCAAGATTGTAGGCACACCAGCTTTACTGAGGCTTGGCTCTTAGGCACAGTTGCACATGCATGGCTGGCTGTGCATCAGATTCTGTAATCCAAAGGGATGCTCCAGGTCATGGTTAAAAAAAAAAAAAAAGAAAATGTCCAGGCAAAGCGATTTTGAACCACAACATGGACTTGCACAAAGAAAAGATATATCAAGCTGGAAAACAAAGGAATGTCTTTCCTTTCCAGAATCTTTCTGTTCAGTATTCTTCTTTTCTCCATTATGCATGCACCACTAATGCAATTAGTTAATAGCTGTAAAGTGGAAGTGAAAGAGAGGGTATCTTATACTGAGAAGGGTTAAACTCAGCAAAATGTGCACAGTCTGTAGTGTGAATTTGTGTACAAATTGGGAGTTGTATTATGGTAGGGAGAAGGTTCTTGGCTGAACAGAAATTAAAAATCTGGACAATACATTCCAACCACCTTCAGAAAGGTAGAGGAAAGAAAGAAAGGTAGAGTTTATACTGGTAGTACTCTCAGGGCCAGTGTGTTCATTTAATTTATAATCTGTTGTGCTGGCAGCTGGATGCTACACTGACATTAGCAGGCAGTGCAGTGCAGTCAGAATTGCAGTATTGAGGGCATGACTTCCACACAAGTCATGTTTTGCAGAGCTTTATTTCAGACTAGGTCCAGCCCAGTGTAGTGAACTATCTCTCTGTTAGTGGCTGCCATGCACGAAGTGCATTCCTGGAGTCCATCTGACTTCTTTCTTACAAAGGGCATAGAGTCTGTGAGCTTGGAGACCTTGACACATCATGGACCACAGCAAGGTGATTCAGCCACTGACTTGAGAAAAGTGTTCCTTAACTGAGCTAAAAAGTGAGTGTGAATTTAGGAATAGAGCAGGAATTCCTTTGTGATAATGCCTTCATTAGGCATCCTGCCAGGTGCCATGTGTGCCATCCTGGGATAAAAAGTTCATTTAATTTTACTTTTGATATCATTTATACCATAGTGCTAATAACCCTCTGCTCTTCTCCCTTACTTCCGTGAAAAGCATCCAAGTCCTGGAGGAGTCTGTTCTACACATTCAGCACCAGTCACGTTCCTGAGACAATGCTTTTCTCTGGTCTGATGACAATTCCCCTTCCTCAAACACCTGCTTGATTTTTTTTTTTGCTCTAGAGCTATGGAGAAGATAGACAGTTCAGCGCACAATCTCCCACTCTTTTTGCTTATCTTAGTCTTTGTGAGGTGTGCAGCCTTGCTTTACTCAGCCCCTGCAGTGCTGCTGACCTCCCTTGGAGTGAACCAGTGGCAGTACCTTGTTTTGCTGCTTGGACCCACTTCCACCACGTTGGGTCGAGGAATCATCCCCATCTGACAGTCCTAGAGTGCTATGTAGAAACCACATCCCTCAGGGAATAAGGTCATCATGCATGCTCTTGGCATACTTTGAAGCCAGTCTTAAATCCCAAAATGCTTTCTTCTAAAGCTTCTTTCCCCCCAACAGTTCTCTTTAATAATAACAAAGACAAAAGACCTATTTAGGATCCAATGATGTGATTCTGCAGTAGAGAGTTCAGATATAATAAATATAACTTTGGCTGCTCCTAGCAATAACTTTCAACAGAATGTAACCAATATCTCAGTAGATATATTGTGAACTGCATGATTTCAAATAAGCATTAATATACCTTGATATGTCTCTTGATTGTAGGAAGGTGCACACGTTATATATATTTACATTGTAGTAAATTTGTATACTATCAAATTCATTTGTGCAAATATATGTGATCATGTAATTACACTCTGTATTATTGCAATACAGATGCACAGGGAAGCAGGATTAAGATTGTGCTGTCGGCTTCAATTTGAATAACCCCTGGCATCTGAGAACACTGCAATGGAACATTAGCTTTTGGTGCGGCTTTTACTGCAGCTGCTGGAATTAGGATCAATGCCTGCTTCTCTTTGGCAAGTTACTGCTATCCTGAACACAGGTGTGTGTACCTGGTTGTTCTGATCAGTGCACTGGTCATCAGCAGCGCACAAAAGAAGTAATAGAAATGAGGGTAATGTCCATGGGGAGCATTAGCTAGGACAGAAATGGCAGTGTAGCTTCTCGGCAGTCAGTGAGAGCTATGGCACAGTCTACAGAACTGAGCTTTCTTTGTGGCCTAGACCACCACAAGTGCATCTTGTTACAAGAAAGAAATGACATGGCCTGAGAGAGAGTTAGCAAGGACAAGCATTCATCATTACTCAGCTTTTAGATGTCCTACTAGAAAGGAGAAGAATGTCATTATTTTATCTTTGCTTGTTTGTATAGGGTATTATGAGATAGTCATTCGAGTCTGTTTAAGTTGAATGATTGTTTAGAGATGTCTTAGTATCTACTGAAAATGCTAGTTAATAGCAGAGGCAACAAACAAAAGATACTGTTTACAGGGAGCATGTTAAAACCATTTTTAAGCAAGTATTTAATGAGATAATATTGACATGTGAGAATTTTCTGGTTTGCATGCCAATTGAGTATTCCCCTTCTGTCACTTCTGTTTTAAAGTAAGGTTTATTTGAATTGCACAGCATATATATCATTTGTC
Organism: Leptocoma aspasia; assembly: GCA_013399835.1. Lineage (NCBI taxonomy): Eukaryota > Metazoa > Chordata > Aves > Passeriformes > Nectariniidae > Leptocoma > Leptocoma aspasia. Next base: position 1,024,850 of record VXAX01005262.1, on the reverse strand, counting down.
TTTATGAAACTGCTACATTTACTGACCAGACCATGACACATTTCTCTAGACCTGTTGATAGGACCTAAACTGTACTTCTTCTGTGTGCTTTGAATTTGAAAGCAAAAGTCAGCAGGATTGAAAGGGACAACCATGAGTCATTTACCATGAAATTTTGGAACAGTTTTAATATGAGAGGAAAAGAGCTGGGAGCCTGCATCAGACAGCTGTTACAATAGCACAATACAGTGTTTCAAATGCACATTACTATATGATTTTCATTCTCACTGAAAAACATTTCTTTTTTTTTTTTGGAAGCTTTTCAACTGCTTATGTCTTACTCTTCTCCTTCTTTATACCATCATAGTTATACTATTTTTGTCACTGTTAATTTATGAAATGATGTTTGATATGTCTAGCTAGTTTAGTTATTAAGGAAGGAAGCAACAAGAAAATAGCATCCTACTATACTAATTATATTCAAGTCAACAGTGTCTGGAAAAAAACCAGGCTTTTGATATATACGCTTGTGCCTTACCTATGCAATGATGAGTCAAAAGGACACAGAGCAAAATTTTCAGAGGCAACTAATTCTTACAGTCATCTTTACAAATGTTCATGTAAACCTCTCATTAATATATCCATACTTGCCATTATATACCGCCATCTGAGGAGAAGAAAAATAATTATTAAAAATATTTGTTTATTTGTTTAGAGTCTACCATCAGCTATGAAACTTTTACTTTTGCTTTTTCATAAAATAATTATTAGTGTACCCAGTTTTATGGCACAACAAACTTGGTAAAACGTCATGCACATATAGCCTTCCTATTTGAAAAGCAGTCTAGGAAAGAAAACATGTGATTGACTTCTTATGAATAAACCTCCTATTCCAGGCAATGTAGCTGAACATATTTTATGCAAAATATTAAAATGTATGGTCTTCTAAAACAAAGATAGGCCAAAAAATCAGTAATTATAAAAGTCTTTATGCAGGTTCACAGCAATACACCCGTTCTCTTTCATTTGATAATTACCTTGTTAAGCTAGTGTCCAGCTAGCTCTGTATATTTTAAAGAAAAATAATTTTCTTGTTAATTCATGGCAGAGCTCCAGCACTCTTCATCAAAATATTGGTCTGAAATTTTAGTTTTAGATTTTCTGGACTGAAGTAAGCAGCTCCTTCTTAGATTTCCTCTTCCTCATTTGCCACTCTATTTTTCCATTATTTATTTCTACTATTATACTTCAAATTACACCGTATTTAGTTATAGGGTCATAGCCTGGGTTTTTTTCAAAGAGACTTTAAAGATCATTTGGTTTCAACCCCCTGCCATGATCAGGACTACTTTTCACTAGACCAGGTTGCTCAAAGCCCCACCCAGCCTGGCCCTGAACACTTCCAGGATGGGGCATCCACAGGGTTTTTTGGCAACCTTTTCCAGCATCTTACCACCTTCATTGTAAAGAATTTCTTCCTAATAGGTCATCTAAACCCACCCTCTTAGTTTAGAGCTATTACCCTTATTCCATCATCACATTACCTTCTAAAAAGTCCCTCCCCAGCACTCTTGTAGCCCCCTTGAAGTACTGGAAGGTGCTATAAGGTCTCCCTGGAGCCTTTTCTTCAGGCTGAAACAAGATATCTCTCTCAGCCTGTCTTTATAGCAGAACTGTTCCAGCCCCCAGATCATCTTTTTCAGTTTGCCCAGGTCCCTCTGGATGGCATCCCTTCCCTCCAGCCTTGCTGCATCACACAGATTGGTGTCATCTGCAGCCATGCTGAGAGTGCTCTTGATCCCACTGTCCATGTCATTGATAAAGGTGTTCAACAGCCCTGGTCCCAGTACAGACTCCTGAGGAATGCCATCTGTCCACAACTCTTTGAGTACAACCATCCCGACAATTCCTTGTCCTCTGAGTGGTTCATCCACCTAATCCATGACTCTCCAGTTTAGAGACAAAGTTGTGTTGCACAGTGTCAAATGCTTTGCGCAAGTCCAGGTGGATGGCATCAATCCCTCTTCCCTCCTCACCAACATTGCACATCATAGTGTCTGTGTCTGGATGAGTTCAGCCCAGTGCTATCAGCCCTACACAAATGGCAAGAATTCCCTGTCTCAGTACAAACCAAAGGGTATGTGATTTTTTTTTTTTTTGCCTGTATATTTTCTCTCTAACTCTGGTTGGTAAAATTTTTGAAATGGAGAAACATGTACCAACTTTTAACTCATTGCTTATTTTTCAACTAATGATAGACATAGATCATGTTATAGAGATGACAGATAACACAAAAATCATTTAACAAAACATGTAAATGTTTCCTTGGATGATATGAAAATGTCTACAAATCCTCAAAGGGAATTTTCTTTTTTTCCCTGTTTCAAATGTAGTTCAGACTTCTTTAGTGGGATTTCTGAGAACCATTAACACATCAGTGGAAACCTTTCTTAAAAGCTACATTTTCTTCTTTTTCTCCTTCCAAAAGAAATCTAACTTCCTGTTTCACATCTCAGATGCCTTGTGCTCACTGAGAATAGCAGCAATCAGGTTTTTTCTGTTGCTGAACTAGCTTAAATATAGACATCTACCAAGGCGGCAATAACAAATCTCAGCTAATATCCTGTTTATTCTTACAGAGCTTTTGTATAGATTCCTTTGCTGTCACTAAAGATGCTTTTATGATTTCTGGAATGTATTTATCTTTCAAAACAGCAGATAATCTTTCATCTGTCTGCTGTCATTGCTATTTACAATTGCAGTGGCACTAAAGATGATCCTCCTCAAGTTTCCAATCCACAGTATTTTCTCAGGTGCTTCAAAACTGCAAGAAGTTATTTCAGAGATAATATATTTAATACAGACGATTAAATCTGATGCCTTGAATTCCTCAAGTGTCACAAGTGACTCAAGTTCTTATTTGTTTTCCTATGGACCACATGAGAACATCCTTTTATTTGAAATTAACCCAATTTTATCCATTGCCAAAAGTGCAATGAAAATTAGTTCAGGATGGTGGAAAGGTCATAAGGTGCTTAGCTACAGGTATATCAGAGTCCTAGACCCAGTGCTCTAAACATGCTGCAGAGTAGGATAGTCCAATTTTCTGTCTAATAAAAATAAAAAGGTATGGGAGGATGGGTAGTGATGTTTGAAAGTCCTCCTTTGCTTTTACTTAACATGACATCTTAAGTGGTCAGTTCTTTTTTGACAGTTCTTTCTGTATGGCAGTTGAGTACCCAGTTCCCTCATAGACTTTCACATCCTGACCTTCTGCATAATCTGAAAACATGGAAGTGGGAGAGGGCAGGAAGGGGCTCTGGCTTGTTGGATTCCCCTCTCTGAAGGACTCTTTACCCTTACCAGCTCCTGAGCTGTCAGTGCATAGCACCATGTGATGTGACACATGTGACATGCGTGACATGACAACAGAAGTGCCTTTCTGAAGCCTCTAGGATGACCGTAATTCCCATGTGGTTGGAAGCTGAATTGGCTCCAGGAGCTGCTCCCTGCCTCTTAGTAGAAATAACCATCTGTTTATCCTCTTTGGGAATGTTTACATTCCAGGTGTTGAGCCTACTTTCCCCTCACCATACATCTTTAGGCTTATTGTTGCAAGGATCCCTAAATGAACTTTAAGGTCCCTTCTAACTCTAGCTATTATATGATTCTATGTTCCTTGAAATTCTTTGAAACTAGGACTTTACTGATTCATCCCACCTAACTGAGCCATCTGTTAGAAGATATCTGGATTTGTCTGGTTTTGAGTTTTAGGATTTTTTTTTTTTTAATTTTTGTTAGAGTAAGAAACTGCAAGATTCAGTCCAGACCTTTTCCTGTTCAAACAGCAATACAGTGCTATGCAGAATTTTACTGAATACCACCCGCCTTTCATTTGAAGTTTGATCAGACTGTGCTATTTCTTTTAAGGTTATTGGGACACAAGTGTTCATTAGTACTACATCTCTGTGTCTTTTGGAATTAAAAGAGGACCACACTTCAGAATCTCAGAAAGTGTCACGGTCTACAAATTTAACACAGTTGGGAACAGTTTTATTATTCTTGTTTCTGTAGAATTTGGACATCAGAGCTCCTCCAAGCTCCCATTACCAGCCACTTCCTGCATCCCCTCCTCCCCAGTGCGTGAAAAGAGACAGCAGGGGACCTACCACAGGACCAAATTCTTCTTCTAGCTGGAGATAGAAGGTCACTGCTGAGGCTGGCCAGAGAAATGGGACCTGAGACCTGGAGGGGTATCTGGTATGGGGAAAATGAGGGGTTGTAAAAGTTTGTCATATCTGTCGGGGGGCGGGNNCGCCGTGGGGCGTAGGGTGGCGGTGGGGGGGGTGAGGGAAGGTAGCAGAAAGACAGACCACAAGTACTCTTTTTAGTGTGTTTATTGCTAAGATGTAATTGAGGGTCAGTATTTGGCTTATAGCAAATAAGGGCCATGCAGGGAAACCTAGCACCTGAACAACATAGTGATTATGTTGGGAGGTTTGTTTAAAGTAGACATCAAGATTGTTAGGAAGGATGAAACAGGAAAGCTTTATAAATATGACTGTTTAGACTTTGAGAATATGAAACGTATAAGTGAAATAGAATTGAAAGCAAGTTTCGGTGTTTAAGATGCTTAGCTTCTGTTACTGAACAACAGAGAAACAATAGTGTGGCTAGCTTAAAGTAATCCCTTTTTGATTAAACAATGCCTTTTTTTTTACTAAGAGTCCAAGGGTTAGAGCTGACTCTAGCAGCTTAGCAAAAAGGGTCCAAAGAGTAGTTTTTAGGGTTTAAAATATAACATAGTATAGTAATGTGGTGATTCTTATAGACTATATGTAAATGCTATAAGATTTGTATCTTATACTACACTGGTTAGTGTAAATTAGAATATTCAGTATAGAAGAAGATTTAATGCATTGTAACGGGAACTTTGCTCTCTTACTTTACTCTTTACTCTCGCCTTTTACTCCATCCTTCTATCTCTCGGTCCTGCTTCGAGCTGCAGACTGCCAGCTATTAGCAAGATATCTCTACCCACACCCTATGTAATAAACTTCAGGCTCCAAGACCAGCCTTGACTCCAGAGATCTCTCGTCTCCGTTTGTCCCATCACCGACCGTCCGCATTGCCACACAAGATGGTTTTTTTTCCCCTCTAGTTTGTCAGTGTTCTGAGGTCTTATCTCTTCTGAAAGACAGCACATGACCTGGATCCGAATACTACTGGATAAGTAGTATTCTAAAAATTCTGGAAATAATGAGTGCAATATTAATTGTCTTACTCTAGTTACGTATAGATGATAGGAAGGAAACACAAATCTTATGAGTTTTAATTCCTGAAATTTCCCTAAAAAATCAGATTTTTTTCTTTAGATCACTCTTCCTGAAGTTTTGGACAAGACGTTGTATAGTTAGAAAACTATTTCTTTAGTTAACCTCTTCTTTTACTATTACTCATTGCTCTTATTTTTCTGGTATTGTTACCTTTGCCACATTTTGCTTCATTTTAGATAGAAGATGCTGAAATAGCATGGGAACTGCTGTTTTCTCAGGATCTGGAAAATTGGCAAATATTGTGCTAAGTTGGTTATCATTCTAAGAGATCAAATCTGGTTCTGTGATCAGGCTCAGTGAGGTCTAGCTATGTAACCAGAATTTTGAAAGCATGCATGATGAAACTGGGTCTCTTGTAAGTTGTATAGCACCATAAATTGCAAAGCAAATATTTTTTTCTTGCTGTAAGTACTGTTTGAGGTCTGAGAAGAATTCACAGATCTTCCACAGGAGAAAAAAATCCTCTCTTCCACACTGCCATCATTAATCCTATGCCATGTATTTTCTAGTGCAAAATACAAATTAATTTTATGTAGCACAGAGCTAAAAATCAAAGGTAATAAAACCTTGCAGGTTATTTCTAATCTGTGGTATGTCTGGCTGCATCATATTATCAATGGAGAAGAGACAGTTTCCATTTGAACCCAGCCTTTTTCAGCTTTTTTTTTAATATATAACCTCTAGTTTTTATGAGGAAAATTACCATGCTCTCATTTATTTTGTCTCTGACATTTTTATTGTCCTGGAGGTTAAAAAATTCTATACACAGTGATTCCTGTCCAGTAACTGTCCTGAAAATTTGTGCTTTTGCAATCCTTTTTTTTCTTTAATTCAGAATAAAAATCTGTAGACGACACTGTGCAAACAATGTATTAGCACGTATATTGTATGTGCTAAATAAAGCTGCTGCCTTCTGCTGTGATTTGTGACTGAAGTTACACCTCAACAGGTGGAGGTCTAAGTGATGCAGCTAACAGGATCAAAATCTTGTCTATTCAGATTGTGACAGTTAATTCAGGTAAGATTTTTTTCTGTTGGACAAGTCCAGATGCTTTTTTTTGATTGCCTATCCTAAACACTTCCAAACATGGGAGATGGATATCAGACAGCTCAAACTATCTTTCCACACACACAGGTTCTGGGAGCCTCCAGGCTCACCTGAGTTACCTTCTGTACAAATAACTGCAAAGACTTTCTAGTTGACCTTCTTGCAAATAAAAGTCCAGAAGCCTCAGATGGAATTAGATGGTGTGAATTTTGGACATGATGTTTGCAATAAAGTGTTTGTCTTTGCTTGCAACACCTGTTCTACTTACATGTGTTCTTGTATTGCTGTTCCTTATTACCAAGGCAGAACTTTACACTGTGAGGATGATGAACAGCAAGTGTCTACAACAGGGTCCAGCAACATAGAATATGTTCTAAAACATGTGTCTAAGGCTATAAAAATTGGCCTCATTTTCAAAATTCCAACACATCTAATTTTCCACAAAATCGGTAGAAGTTACTTGCGTGGTTGAGGGGATTGTCATAGGCATGCAGAGGACAGAAATGCCTCCTGCGTGTGGCAAGCCACTGTAAGATTAGGTGGCTGATATTACTAGTGCAGTTGAAAATGCAGACATGCATAACAAAGCACATTTAAAGAGCAAATCTGTGCCATGGAAAAAACTGGTCCTGCAAATAGCCAGCATTTTCATCTGTTAAGTTTTTAGCATCTAGGATACCATCAGTCTGAAATTCCATGTTTCTCATAGGTGAGAAAGCATCTTAGCGACAGAAGATAAATTCTGGTCTCTCTCTGTCATTAAATATCTGATAGAAAAGGGCAATACTTGTTCAAATCACATGGCAGTTGTACATTGGATTTGTGTGGCTAAACTGTTAGTGATTCATAGCTGTCTCATTTGGGGTAGGAGACATAACCTGTTAGGTCCTTGGGAAAGACCAAGCCTCTCCTATACCACTTCTTCAGTCATATCTTTTCAGGTAGTAGTGACAGCTTGTGTAGACTGCATCATCTTATCTTTGTCATTTGTCTTGTAACTGTTAGGTATCCCTATAGATACACAGCTAAGAAAATATAATTGAATGAACTATACAATAATTGTATTAGCTGACACAAAAATCAGCTTCTACACTTTTTTGCCCCTAGAGAAATACCATGACATTTGTGTAGATGTGAATTAAAAATGCCATATAGATAGGGCCTGGACTTCTTAACTCTGTTGAAAATGGAATATCTATAGCTGTCAAAAACAGTAACAAAAAACAAGGCAACGAGGAGGCAGATCTGTCATTCAGACTGATTGGGCTTACATATATTCACCACTTTCTGTATCTTGAACTATGCAGTATTTGATCGTCCAGATGGCTTTTATCAGCTGTTCAGCTGACAGAAGTCCATTGAAAACTGGCCTAACAGTGTTTGAATTACCTTGCTATGATTCCTCAGGCACCTGAGGGCGGCTGTTAAAAGTTGAATCCGATTTAAGTCTGTGCTCATGTCAGACTACACAGGTGTTACTTCTGTTTTTATTTGTTTTATCTGATTATTCATTTAACAGAAATTGCCAGATTAAAAAAAAAAAAAAACAAACCAAAAAACAAAGCAAAACAACCCTAACAACTTCCTTTAGCTAAAGAGAGGAGAATTTGCTGGAATACATGCTTACTCCTCTCTAATGTCAGTTTTGTTTCCATTTCTTTAAATTACATATCCATGTTCAATTAAATTTTCTCAAATAGCTACTTGTCTGTGCTGCTTCTGAAGCAAATTAGGCTTGAGGTTTTGCTTTATATATTTTAATGTAAAAAAAAGACAGGAGGTATCAGAGAAAATTGAAACAAAAGAACCTTATTTTCAGGAGAAAATTCTACAGATGTTACTGGCTTAAATCCAGTGAGTAAATTTTATTTTGATATTTCATAATTCCCAAATTTCTTTGGCCACTTCTAAAGTGCTGTTCCTGCTGTTTACCAACACTTAAAAATTTAAGAAGAGCAAAGACTTGTTACATTAGTAGATCCATCTCCATTTCCTTGTCCTTTTCTGTTTTCAAGGTCATCCACTGCCTGGCAGGGAGCAGGCTGTTACCTCACTCTGCTCCCTATGATGCTTGTAAATGTAAATGGCCTACTGCCTTCATATAAAAGGTGAGGCTCTTAGGATATGGTTAAATTGATAGAATCTAAGTAGCATAATGCATGTGGTGTGTTACACAAGTTAACAATCACACACAACATGAAATGTTAATGGTGTTTGACACACAAACCTCTGTCATGAATGTAAGTCTCACTGTGCTCAAGCCCACATTGAACACAGACCTGTCTCCATTCTGAAGCCATCAGAAATTTGTCAGTTAAATTAAGTGCTTGTTTCTGTTCTATATTCTTTGTGTGTGTGTGTGTTTGTGTATATTTTCAAGAGTCTAAAAGCCATAACTCTGGGCTGCAGTTTTATTTATAAGACAGTCTTTGTGTGGACAAAGTTCTACAGTGCACAATGTGAAGAGAGACATTTAAACCTCTCTGCACAAGTTGTGAGTCAGACTTCCTAGTTTTTGGCTCAAGTCTCTAACAAATCTGTTTGAAAAATTGAATTCTAGGAGGTGGGACCTCAATCTTACACCACCTTGGTTTCCCAGTGCTGTCACTCCTTGGCTTGCAGCAAGCTGCAAGACTAGACTTAGACTTCATCTGTGTGAAATGAGTGTTAGCCCTTTCAGCCCTGAATCTAAACTTAGTTGTCTAGAGTGGATCTAGATATATCATTTGGATACGTCTACATTAGGTAATAAAGTTTCCTCTGTTTGGCAATGAAGTGGAACTGGAGAGCATCTCAGTCAATACCCTGAATCTCAAACAAATCCCAGTGCCTACTAAGAGAGCTCAGGCATAAGTTGAGCATCTGTAACCACTTCTCTTGTTCTGGGTTACATGTGATTCTGAGATTCTACAAAGGTTATCTACAAATAAATGGCCAAAGCACCAGCCTGATATCAAACCAGGTACTAAGTTCATTTTGTGAGGTTTTGAAATAGATTATGTGAGTACAAATATTTGTCAGAACTGGTCCTGGCTATTCACTGATTTTAAACAATTGGATGATTGTCGTACTGCTTCCCTAGGTGCTAAAAATCAACGATAATGCCAGACTACTTCATTCATTGTTATTTTAGAAAATCCCTAATCAAAACAAGTATAAGTGCTGATGTGTGCTCAGTGGTGGAGTTTTATGTGTTCCTTGGAAATATGGTATTCCCTGGAGAGAGAGGAAAGGATTAGAAATGATAACCACTTTTTAAATACATCAGCTTGCTCATGTGTGTAGTGTTTTTTATCAGCTTTACAGCAAAAGCTTCATTTGATTTGTGCAGGGATGTGGATAATAAGGAGAGAGGCCAGCAAGCTGATTTTTATAGTCTGTTTGTAGCTTAAACAAAGATCTGGGATTTTGCGGATAAAGACCAACTGAAATACCCCAGATTATGCAGCTTTGGTTTTTTCCAAAGATTTGTTAATTTTTCCCCCACAGAGCCTGATTTTCATGTGTCCACTCCGCACGAAAACACGGAGTTTTAAAACAGAATTTGTGGCAGAACTTTATCAAATCCTGCTCCTTGATTGTGGTTGATTCATTGTATTTAGGAATGTGTCATAATTAGACACTCTCACTTTTGTCATAAACAGGGTTTGAACTTAGACCACCATGACATTAGCAGGCACAGTTCTCACTGCAAAAATGTTCCCATTTCTGGGAACTGTTCTGGATAAAAATCCTTGAAGTGAAACAAGAGGTGGAGCAAGCTACCATCTTTACTGGAGGGTGAATATAAGTCAGTAGCACGGCTCCAGTTTTGCTGTGACACAGTTTGAAAGCTTAATGAAAATTGTACTACCTTGGCTCTTGCACAGGACCGGATGGCACAACCCTGCCAACAGATTTCTCAGTCCAGGCAGAAGCAGCATTTCCCTTTTTTGCATTTTATTTCTTTTGTACATTGTATACCTTTTGCTTAAGTTAGGATCACTTGAATGTAAAGTGGCTTCTGGATGCTGAGAGCTAAGTGAAAATTGCTGTTGAAGTCCAGCAGTGTGGCTCCTACACAAACTGCAGCTCACAGCTTGCTCACTTGTGAAACTGAACCAGATGCCTTCACAACAGAGCTGGGACCTCCTGCATTAGATGTTAGCTGGAAGTGCAAAGGACCAGATAAATGAAAAGCATCACAGAGATGCTGTGTGTGAAAGTATCTGCGTTATTTTTAAATCTATAGAAAAAAGCCAGGCAAGCACAAGGCGGAGTGGCAGGACAACACATCACTTTAGTGGCACTGCTCACTTTCTTATTTTGTCAAAGTTGTTGTTTCCACTGTTGGAAGAAATGGATGTTTTTAAAATTCATTTTTAGCTTGGTCTAGAATTTAGCTTCTTTCAGAACCTGTGATAGAGATGTTGGTCACATTTATTTTTAAATTCCAAGGGAAGCAAATATAGAAATAAAATCATGTTTCCCTGCAGCACTTGGAAAACAGCTTTTTCATCCACCAGAACATGACCACTTGGAAATTCAATTGACTAAAAATTGACTAAACGGAAGAGAATCTGCAAGGAATATTTCCATTGCAGAGAAAACTGCAAGGAGTAACTCTGCAGCATTCTTGCTGGCATTGTGATACAGTGGGCAGAGCTCTGGCACAGCTCTGGGGCAACACGTGGAGACATAGGTCTCAGCTCTTGTAATTTGTAAAACAAGTAAAGCAATGCTTTTGGCTTATGTGTTTTAATTTTTTCTGATACATGATTTATATAATTTACATTTCCAATGAGCTACCTTTTTTTTTTTAAAGCAGGAAATAGCAAATGGAAAGTGGTGGTGTAGGAATGAAAAATGAAGCATTCTTAACTAAGCTAGAGCTACTTGTGGGAAGACTGAACCAGCTGTCAGTGACTTAAACCAGCTAAAAGACGGGAGCTGATTTTGCTCTTAATAGCTAGACTGTCCGTCATTTTAGAAGACTTCTACATATTTTCAGCTTATGTTTGAAAACGTGCCATCTTGGATGTAGTCTTAGCCTACCTCATGTACAACTGATGAGAGATTCCTGAGGACACTTTAGCCTGAGTGATCAATTGCTGCATATTCAATCTGTAAAGCACTTTGTATTTTTTGTGAGATGCTGTCTGAATTTTCCAGCAGTAAGGGTCAGACTCTGATGCTAGTCATCATGTTAGCTAGTACCTAAGCCTGTATCAGCTTCAGTGGGGATGTGTGTTGAATGCAATATTATTCAACATGAGTTAAGGTAGCTCATGTAATCCTCAAAAGAATCCGTATGAGTATATAATAGGTATGGTTTAAATAAAATGCCTTTATAAAACCATTGGTTATATAAGAAGAGGAAAATCTCAGAAAATAATATTCAGAGCTTTCAGAAATACAACTATTACTACCTCTACTTCCAAATCATCAATAAGCGTGCTTTATTTTGTTGTGTACTTCTGAATGGTACCAGGCTGTTAGTTTAGATCATTTTCAGTTCTCTTGCAAGTGCCTGGCCCCAAAACACAGTTCTGAATGACCTTCTTTTTATTTTGCTGATTTTAAAAGGACTGACGTGGTGAGGCTGCTGTTGAGGGACTGCCAGCCAACTGCCATCCTTAATTATATCTGGGCTTCTTCGGTTTCAGTAGGGTAAAGTCACAAAGTCCCTTTAAGAGCCTTTTTTGCTCCACAGGAAATGTCACGTGTAAGGTATAGTAGTGCATCTATCATGAAGTGTTCATTTATGGGGCAAAACATTGCTAAGGGAGGTAAATTTGGTCTCTGGGAAGCAGATGAAATAGAAAGCAAGCTAAGAGTCTCCAGTATAAATGAAAGAAAAGTATCAAAAGGGTAATTGTGATTGTGTGAGATAAACCCTGTGTTGCTGTGACTTTCTTACTGCTGGCTGTTGGAAATCAGGGTCAGGTTGTGCTGAATACACAAAGGTATACATTGAGGACTTAATCCAGAGGGAAAAGCTTCCAGTGGGACTGGCTGCAGCCCAAGACTAGGCAGGGGTTAGTATGGCCACATTCATGCCATAGGACCTGAAGCAGAGAAGTACTGCACGGCTCAGTGTTTCTTTTTGTGTTTGTCAGTGTGGGCTTTTAAATTGTGCCCATCATGCCTGGTGAGGAACCCCTTGCTCTGGGCATGGCTTCCTTGTGGCATAAAGGCTTTTGCCAGCACCAGAGGGAATTACCAGGGGTTTGGGGTTTTTTTTAATTACCAGAGATTTACCCTTGCTTGCTCTCTAGAAGGCTCCCACATAACTGTGTCCTGTTTTTTAAGAAGTGAGTTATCTGGGCTGAGCTTGTTGGCTTCATTAGGGGCCTTCGAAGCTATCCATGTGCTTCCTCCTGCAAGTGGAATAGGGACTCTCTGTCTCCAGACCTCATTTTGTCTCAGGCTAGAAGCAAAGAATGCCCCAAAATTGGGTAGTGGTGGCACTGCTTGACCCTCTGTATTTCCCAAGTGCTGCTTCCAGGAGTGCCAGTCTGCAGGAAACAATTTCTGTGTCTTCCTGTCTTGTTTTGCGCATTCCATTGATCCGCTCAGCACTTCAGAAATGGTAGAAACATGACCTTTCCTGTGAATTTTTAACATAAGGGCCCTTATCTTACAAACTTGTCTGCATCTGCACACCCTGGAGGACTAAAGTCAGAACAGCTTGGTAGAGTAGCAACATTTGTTAGCAGAGATCATCCTGGCAGAACTGAAGCCTAAATTCTTTCTGATTCTTTTAGAAATATCAAAAAAATTTAGGATTTACTTTTAAAATATGTTAAGCAGAATCAAAATTTTAACCAGTGCATTACTTTCTGACGACACAGCAGTAATTTCAACCTGTCCTCCTTATTATATAAAGTTAAATTTTATGCTTGAGTTTGCAGTTTGGAATAGGATTTTATGACATTCTATTACTGTACATGAATATGACAAGATTCCACTATTAAACCTAAATGTTTTAACACACATTTATTGTTAGAAACAATCCCTGTTATCATGAGACTATTTAGTAATAAATACAAGCTGAAATAAGTAAATTTTATTTGTTGTGAAAATAGTCTGTCATTGTTAAACAGAATTTCTATTATACACATATTGTTTACTATTATTTGAATTAAAAAGAATTTATTTACATTACAAACTGTAAATTTAATTTACAGTTAAACAGTTAAATTACAGCATTTGCAAGGCTAAGCTGCCAGTAATTTGACCATAAATATATGTGATTTTTTCCCTGAATGCTTTACACAAAACATTATGAAAATGCATACATTACAAGAATCCAGACAGGGAGTCCAATTCAGCTTCTCCTAATTTTTATCTGAAAATCTATCCATTTTCAGCATTAGAAAGGGAGATGCAATAATGTATTCAGAGTGATAGAACAAGGGATTCTGATGGCTTTCAGCATCTAACACCCTTCTTAATGCTTATAGGTTTTGATCCTTTCAGATATCATCTTGAAAATCATTGTGAAGGAAAGCTACTATGATTTATGTGATACAATGCATCTAGTATCTGCTTTCGTGCTTTTTTTTAACTGCCCTTTTTTCAAGTGCTTTAAACTCATACATATTTCTAAATTGCTTTCCGTAGTCAAGAGTTACTACTGACAACAGTTTTCATGTAACTTATGAAGGTCTGGGTCCTACAAGGTGTTGACTGCTGTGGTGCTGATCTCACAAGGGTCACCTCAGCTTTAACCACAGCTCTCAGTTGCCCACTGACTTGGCAGTAGGGAGGGCTCACATCTGGCTCCTGGATTTGGGGAAGGAGCAGCCTCGTGGACAGCAAAACAAGAGAACTGTCTGAGACTTGACATCCACAGCATATGAGCCCTGAAAATGAAGATGGTCCAAGTAAAGGCTCTAACCCTTCCTTGCTGTCCATTCTGATTTCAAAACTGAAGGCTTTCAGTTCAAATTCTTGCTGGCATACCCTTCTGGATGGCAGAAGGTGCTGTCATATATTTTTCCTGCCCTATAAACATTAGCTCTTCTGATACACAGAAAGGAAACATATGGTAAAACCAGCGAGTCCACCAGCAGGATTAGTTAGTTTGCAACACTGGTTTTTGAATGGTTAGTAGAAATTGTAAGTTATTAGGGGGACATGGTTCTTATTTGATGTTTTCTTCATCTGTTTTCTGTTACTGTGAAATGCTGAGAGCACGTACAGATCATTTGCCACTTTGGCACTTAATTTAAGCAAAGACCATAAAAGATGCCTATGGCTATCAGTTAATTTGGCAGAGACTATAAAGGCATAGTTTAAGTGATCAATTTGTCCGTTCTCTATCCTGGGCACTTAAAATTTGCATTTTCTTATCTTAACCGTGCATTCTGGACATGGCCTTTATTTTTTCTGCCATGGATGGACCCTTGTGTTTAATTCTGTCCCTGCCTACACAGAGACCGTGTCTCTTCTTTATCTGTACTGTCATACTCTTTCTTCATTTTCTTTGGAACAGAAGTAAGAGTCACAATTTGTCTTATATATAACTGGACAAACAAGAACTTACTTTTAAATTTGATAATAGAGAACAAAGATAACTTTAACATCTTCAATAAACCACAAGCTGAAGTGCTTGTGCAAGAGCAGTTGGAACAATTACAATTCCATCGTCTTTTTTCTACTTCAGCTATTCTACCCATCAACTTCATTAAAACTCTCTGACAAAAATCTCATCCTGTCTTTCCATTTCCTTTAAGGTCTGCTTCTGTACCCATCACCTCTTACACTGATGCACACTTGACGAAGCAGAATAGTGTATGTCTTTACTGTGCTGTCATGTGCAAGAAGCAAATTAAAGCATTTTGTGAATCTCACTGCTGGTTTCATTTCTACATGATGTGGTACTGTGTGTTTGCACAAGCTGTGCTGGCAGATAGGATGGAATATTGTATACTTACCTTGAACAACTGGTCTTCAAACATTGACTATAGTTTTGAGTTAGATCTTCTCCTGAAGAGAGAGTCACTCAGTGATAAACATGCTACATGTGCTTTTCACCCGTGTTCTGAGAAAATTTCCTGTCAGACCACAGAGGCACCAACGCAGCCGAATGGTCAGCTGATTGATCATGTGCACTGCCACCGGGTTCTCCAGCTGTCTCCAGTTTTCCTGTTGTCAGCAGATCCACAAGGAGGGCCTTTGTGAGTAATGTTGTGGGCAGCTGGCGTGAGCCAGTTCGAGATGTGCGAATTCCTTTCCAAAATCTGAAGGACCATTACTTGGGGTAATAGGAAGTCAGGATATATCTATTACCAGCAGGAAAGCCTCTCATTTGAGTCATGCAAACAAATTTACTTGGAGTTTCTTTTCCCTTTGCTCGGTGCTGTTGAGTTGCACGTATTGAGCTCCTTGCCTCACAGTAGTGTGCCATCAGTACAGCCGTAAAAGGTCAGTATATAATGATAGAGCAGTTTGTACTTGACGACATTTTTCACACCGAATATTTTCTCCTTAACATTTCTGAAAAAAAATCACATGGTTTTTAAGCACTTCTGAGCTGAATTTGAACAAGCTGGCTTAGGAATTCACCATCGCAGTGCTCACCCATCCCTAACCTTGAAATGTTTAAAAATAAATAAATAAATGGATTAGCATAAAATAATATAGTAACCCACTGAATTTAGTTAGTTTAATTTATGCTAATCATGGCATATTGGTACTCTGGCAGATAAAATAAAGCTGGTGGAGACGATTGCGTCAAGGAAACTATGACAATTAACCCTAGAAATTATCACTCTGGAAGTGTGTTCAGCTTTGCCATTGAAAGGAATGAGTCCAGCAAATTCTGTAAACTGCCAGTAATAGGCTGGATTTATTAATTTTAGGAATGTAAATTTAATTTTTTAAATTATCGATATACTAATATATACACATGTATTTTCTTAAAGTTGTGCATATTCCTGTTAGATATTAGAATTTTAAATATTTGAATATAAGAAAACAACTTAATCCAGAATGATGCTCAGGTTATTTTACATTGTTTTTTAATTATTTCTGGCTTATAATTCTCAGAGGTTTTTTAGGGTTGTATAATATACCATGTTAGGAATAACCATACATAATACAGAAGTTAATATTAGTTTAAGCTTGCAGTAACATCAGAAATAATGAAAATGACCAAGCAGAAAAGGTTGTATGTATCTTTACTATTATTTTATCAGAGAAGGATAGATAGACTCTATCTGCATCACTTATAAATTGTGTCTTGGCTCTGTCTACCAGAGGAAGCATACAGACCACGTAAATAAATAAAATTATTATCATAAACAAACAAGTATCTCAGGACTTCTCATATGCTTTAGTTCCTGTGTGTGCTGATTTGGTTTTAGATGTAAAGTAACTCCTTTGGTTTCTCACTTAAAACCTTGTATAACACTCAGTGGAAACAGAAATTTAGTTATAACTTTTTTTCCACACAAAATGAAAATTTGAAATTGTGAGGGAGGGAAAATAGTTCCTTTCTTTACCTTAGACAACATTGCATGAGGTAAATGTCAGACAGGACTTGAGTGCAAGCAGTCTCTGAAAAGGCAAGATATTTTTACTATTTACTAGGTTAGGGTTAGCATTTTTGTTGGTTTGATTCACTTTTTAAGGACTAGAATGACAGGCTTAAAGGTGATGGCAAGGATTTTCCAAAGAAGATGCCTCAATTAGGTTTTAATTCTCTTTAGGACATGAGTAGGTGGCCTGATTTTCAATACCGCAGAGCAATCAATGGCAATCCAGGGCCCACAAGGACTGCAGAGTTTTTAGAACTCATCCATTTGTTTTACTGCTGCATTTTGTGGCTTTAAGTTGTTTTATCCTGAACCTTTAAACAGGTCTTTCTTCCTGGTTACTCCTGCAATGCCTGAACAAATGGCAGGAGCTGAGCAAGTGAATGCCTCTGCACAGGAAAGAGTAAAACCGATGACGTGCAACTTCCGCCGTGCACACAAAACAAACATGAAAACAAAGCTCATTTTCTCAAATGCCTTTTGTTTGCTGTTGTTATCGAAGCAAGAGTCACTACCAAATTTTCAGATCCAATTACAGGCTCTTATGGATTGCATTGCATGTTGAACTTGCATAGTAGTTTTCATATGAACTTCTTGGTTTCAGTCAATTAAAACTTGCCAAAATGTTTCCTTGGAGGCTAAAAATACTCCTGCTGCATATCTACCTGGGAATCCCCTGTGCCTGAACATGGGCTGAGCTGTTTCCTGGTATGGGCCAAGATAAAACATACTTTTCCACTTTTACAGAGAATATTTGTAGACTCTGACAGCTTGTTCAGCTGTAGGTAGAAACTTGAAATTGACATGGAAATAGCTCTCATGAAGGAGAATGCTATTAGTTTTTCTAGAGAAAATTGCTTTTGATTTGAGTGAGCTGTAAGCCTTTGAGAAGTAGAACAAAATTTTATTCTCTAAGCTTACAGGGTGTATAGTGGAGGAAGGACTCTGTGCATATGGTTAATTTAGTGAAAGGGCAGAGTATAGTGCAAGATGCTTCTGAAAATGGGTGG
The DNA here is from genome assembly GCA_013399835.1 of Leptocoma aspasia. Lineage (NCBI taxonomy): Eukaryota > Metazoa > Chordata > Aves > Passeriformes > Nectariniidae > Leptocoma > Leptocoma aspasia. Next base: position 1,006,954 of record VXAX01005262.1, on the reverse strand, counting down.
AGGCACCTGAGGCTGGGACTTTATAAGGTACAAGGACATGGACATGGACATTCAATTTTTAGGTGCTAAGGGAAAGGCAGCTTCTGCTCCTCAGCTCTCAGAGATCTCCTTACTGATGCTCCTAACACAAGCAAGAAGGCTGTCCTACACATGGTCATATTACTCTGTCCCAGAGAAACAGGAGATGGAAAAGACTTTGAACAAGTGTTTTTAGCCCTGTTCGGATTTGAAATTACATTGTGGTCACCCTACAGAAAAACCAGCAGATCTATCCTGCCATATACACCATGATCCAGGTAGCAGGGCCTGTGTCTAATCTACCAGTTGCCACATCTTCTGCCTCTGTTTCTTCACTTCTAGATAACATCAATCCCCCATTTAAGTATTTGAAATCCATTCTTTGGGTATCTTTCACATTTTTCATTTTCCTCACATTAGTGGTTAGTAGGGTTTTTTCCCAGCCATCTTTCCAAGGGTGATATATTACACCCAGTCCTTTACCAAAGCTTTTTTTTTTTTTTTTAATTAATTTAGCTAGCATTCCAATAGGATCTCTACATTCTTCTCTTCTGTAATGTTCAAACTGGTCCTCAGGATAAGATGACGTAGGACAGAAGAAGGAATCTGTGGCAAGGTCCTTCAAGGATAGCTTTTGCTGCCTGGACAGATAGCAGCTCTCCTGAGCTCTGACAGGTTCTACCATGGCTCCAGCTCCCAAGCACCTCCTGCCTTTCTCCCTGACTGGGCCCTGAGCTTCCTTTCATGTGCAGCTATGTCACCTGGCTGTCACTTCAGAAGTAGATCTTCAAACCCGTCATCCACGAATCCGTATCTTGTTGAACCCTGTTGAACATCAGCTCTGTGGCAAGTCCAAGCACTTTACCTTGTGCAATTTTACTGTCTAAAGCCCTACCCAATTGTAACTGCTCTGACAGACACTGATAGACACAACCCCTCTAACAGGGTCAGAGCCAGTCTCCCTAAAACTTCCCTCCAGCAGCTCTGGCTTGATGCCCTGCCCACAGGCCTGGGTCCTGAAATCAGGTCAGTGCTTGGGGAGCAAGGCAGCTTCTCCCTTGTGTGCAGAGAGGTGAACAAACCCTCCCTGAAGAACCTTCCTTCACCAGAGCTTCCTCACCAAAGGATGTCCGTGGAGACTAGAGAGACAGAGCAAGGGCAAATCCATCATACATCTACCTGTTGTAGAAGGGTATGGTGACTTTCATATTTCCCTTGTCCTTATTACAAAGCTGTTTTCTCCAGGAAAGCTGCCAAACAGACACATCATTCACGCTTGCTCAGGCCCATTGCTGCCTGTTTGCTGTGTCCCGCTCTGTCAGAGCCAGTAACGCTCCTGACCCCATTGGACTCGATCCCCGGAGATTGCAGAGAAGGGATGCATTTTTCCTTAGGCCTTTAGCTGCCAGGCTTCCCCAGTACAGAGCCATACAATATCAAAGCTATCTTATTCACTACTAAATTAATTATGTTGCTAATTGGTTAACCTAGGGCAGAATGTATGGAAAAAATGCTTAATATGTGTTTGTTGGCAAGAGCAGATGGAGCTGGGCAATGGAGATGCACAGATTATGACAATGAGATATTTTCATTGTAAAACGTTGGAAGATGATGTACAGTCAAACGTTGTAAAATGTTGCTAATATTATTTGAATATACAGCATTTTCTAGAATAAAATCATAGACACTTTAGTGTGTAAATAGTTCTGGTATCTCTTCACTTTTTTATGCTTAACTGGCTATCTTCTCATTCTCCTGGCTGCCTGGTGTACAGACAGCATGGCACAAAATGGTAACAGGGTGGTGTCAGTTGAAAAAGTGAGCTCAACAGCTGGATCCTGGCCTTGAGTCCTGTTCTAGCAAAAGGACAGGATGCCACTGCGAGCATAAAAAAAAAATTTTAAAAAGACAAGAAAACTGGAAAAATTTCCAAAAGTAAAACATCTCCAGAAATGTGCTGCAAAGAAATAAAGCATAATTAAATTGCCCAGCTCATTTGAGCCCCAGGGCTTGAAAATATCAGTAAATAAATTATTGGTTATGTAAAGATTACTGTTTTCTGCTAACAGGAGAGAAGAAACAAAGCCATGAGATGTTCCTTCTTTGATCCATAGCAGGAAATAAAAACATAGGCAATATCACCAAAATGGGAAAAAAAAAAAAGACGTATCTTTCATAGCTGTCAGTACTCTCCTTGCTTTGGAAGGGAGGAAGGCAGGTTATCGCTTGTGTATGTGTGAAATTCAGCCTTGTTTGCAGTATGATTGTATAAATAGCACTTTATTAAAAGCTAACTGTTATTTTCAGACTCTAAACTTAAACACAGACAAGTTCAGGGATAGATATAAAATCAATATAGCTCTTCAAGTAATGCAAGGAACATTTTGAAAGGCAACTCTTTAGAGTGTAGCAAGTGATTTACTGATAAGGTTGCTCTGCTGATCCATTTGTTGCTGATTTGCTATACCTTGTCCATTAACATGGCTGTAAAATGGGACTGTGAGCTTGGTTTGATTCTGCTGTAGGACTTTTATTTCATCCTCTGAAAAAAACTGAGAGCAGCATATCTGATACTATGTAAGAGAGAATTTCTGACACTTAATATGAAGCCAGAGTGAGTTTTTACACAAAACACGCTGTGCATTTCAGAGGGTTTTCTAATCATTGTGCTAAAAATCTTGTTTTACTTTGGAACAACTAGGTGTATACAAAACTCTAGTAGTGCATAAGCACAAGCAATGAAATAGAAAAGACTATGTCTTTAACTATTCCTATTGCCTTTATATGGATTTTGATGAAATGACACATGAATTTTGCAGTATTAATATTATTTTCCTTCTGTTACATGGACTGAAGTGAGCACAGTAACCATTAAACAAAGTGCTAATATTTCCTCTATGGCCCCATCTTCCTGTCTTAGTTTTCTAGTTTATCTGGTTCTGAGTACCATCTAATAGGTGAATGTCATTCATTTCAGTGACATTAGTTTGATGTCAAATGTGACTTAGGCTTTGAGGTTGATGGGATGATAAGCAGCCCACCGTTTCCCTCTGTGGGAGATAATGTCTGCACCAACCTGCCTTTTTACATTCAGAGGTCATGTCCAGTTGAGAGATCAACATGTACAAATGGGATTTTAGGTACACATTACCTTTTGCCCCTGAAAGTACAGGGGGGGTTGTGGCACAATAAATATGCAGGTTTTCCTTCAGTCCTACCTCTTCCTGTGACTAATCAAGCAATTTTAAAAATGTACACAATTTAGCTTAGACATGCTTGTCTCTTTAATTAGATCCTTCACCAGAAAAGTCTGCTTTTCAAAGTACAAGTCATTCAAAAAAAAGAAAAAACTCCACAAGCATATACTGGACAAGTGTTTTTTTTATATATAATTGCTGTGATGAGCACAGTAGAAGACCTCCTGTATGGTTTGAGGACAACAAATAGAATTGCTTCAGAATTTTTTTTCTGAAGAGCTTTTTAAGTGAATTCAATGATAGTACACATTTTTTATTTAGTATTTTAGGTCTCTTATTTTACTACCTACTCTAAACTAAAATATGAAAAGAGGAGGACATATAAATGCATACTGATATAGTGATGAATATGTGATGGGAAAATATCTTACCACTTGGTAGTCTATATTGTGAAAATATTATTTTTTAATTGTGGTATTTGATGCATAAGCACCATATTTTGGACCTGCATGAGTTTTAACAGGTGCAACATCATTTTGCCCAAGGGAATACAGAGTTTATGGCAGTATCACTGCCAGACCTCTAACTGCTGTTACCCTGACACTTTATAGTGACACTAGTGACCACCACTGTTATGAGTGTAAATTCTGCATGCACTGAGCTTTTATACACAAGTTGAAGGGTGAGGGAGGGAGGAGGTAGAGGAGACAATGCTTCATGACTGGCTTTAGGGATATTAAATCCTTGCCAACCAGTTAGATGGATAGCGCACTGTTTCTAAAATTTGCAAGTCAAAGGGAGACAGGCCTAAATTCTTTCCACTATGAAACCCCCACAGTCCTCTGCCTTTCAGGCAGAAGCAAAAAGGAATGGAAAATTCCAAACTAACGAGCGCTTCATTTTCTTTTTCTACAGTGCTGTGCTTAGAAAAATTGCACTCTTCTTTTTTCTAAGGCAAAGAAGTAAAATTAAAGTTGTATGACTGTTATAAATATTACATGTTCAGGGTATCAAGAGTACCTGTAGTTCTCTGGTTTCTGAGGGTGTTTTTGAATTAACCCTTTTATAGATACTGGTTGTTGGGAGGAAAGGATTCATTCTTAGGCAAATGTTACACTGTTAAGCAGAAAGTATCCCATCCTAAAGGTTTGTGGTATTTGTATGTATGTTTTCTGCATATCTGTTTTGTAGAAGTGGACTGTAGGGCATTGAGGGAAATAATGACTTGTCCAAGTTTGCCTGACAAGCCAGAGATGAAGCAAGAAATGGAACCCAATGTCTTAATTCCAGATTCTCTGATGTTTTTTAATTCAGTTTTACTGAATATTAGAGATAAGTCAACATAAATGTTGGTTCTATATTAAATACATTCAGCAGCAGCAGAATCCAGGATTTAGAAGATGGCGAACCTTTACTGAATTTCTCAAAGACTGAGACAAATATGCTGTCTTGTTTCACTGACATGTTTAAGAAGAACTTCTGACATGTCCTTTGGGAGGAGTAATATAAGATGGAAGGAAATTGGAGCAGCCAGATTTCTTGGCTGAGATGTCCTTGGTCTGAAGGGCCCATAGAAGCAGGAATGGAGTGTGCAGGAAAGCAGACTCTCCCGCTCATCTGGACAAGAAGCGCGCACTGTGCAGCGCACCGGCGTTCCGGCTCTGGATCTTGCCTGGAATTCACTCACTCGGTCATGACCTTCACTTTAGCTGAGCACTGCTCTTGCAGGGGATGAGATCTCCCAGACATCCTTCCTCTGTGGGTGAAACACACCTGTAGCTTTCTGCTGGGTCTTGTATAAGCAACAGACAGGCTCTCTATGTCCTTAATTAATCCATTTGCAACATCTTCCTACATAAAATCTGTCTGTAATTTAACCTGTACTGTCCAGATGACAATGATTAAGAAAAACTTCCATCTTAAGCCAAAGTAAAAAAGAATACCATTCAATTTCTTGTATTTTTTTTTCTTGTGAGACTCTGAATAATTTTTTAAAGCTGCTTCACTTTTGCTTCTCCATTTACTCCAGTCAATTTACTCATTGGATCAAATTCTGTTTTTTCTTTTCAGCATAATACCTCAGCCACACTAGCACCTTTGTGCCTGCCTCCAGTCTTCATTTTGCAAGCTGCTCATAGCCAGTAATAACGATGTTGTTTCATCTTCGTCATAATATTTAGCTGTCTTTGGGCTGGTTGATGTTCCCATAACTTTGGGAAATTTTACCCTACTGAAATAAATAAACATATTAATTAGATTGTCAGGTATTAACATAGACACGACATCCCTGATTTAATTATTCTTTCGTGCATTTGTGTTTCAGGAGAGGATCTTTTCTGTATACAGAATTACATGTTTTGTGGATCTTAAATTGACTTCTCTCTCTCTCCTGCAGAAGGAATCAGTGATATTTGAGAAAACTGTACCATTGTAGATAAACTTACATATCTTTACTAATTGTATCACAGGCAGGTCAACAATTTGTATTGAAGCTTTGCATTTAATTTATGTGGCATTTCTTAAACATTCTCTGACATGTCTGTCTCTTTAAAGTATTGACTTGCTTCAAAGCTAATTTTGCCTCTGACCACTATCTGATGAGAAATTCACATGTGCTAAATATACTTATGATAGTAATCTTATTTTCAGTCCTCCAGTAAAGATCCTGATAGCCTGAAAGGGATTTGAGTCTTCAGTGGAGCTTCCCTACCATTAGTTTTTCCAGCAGATTTCAGGAGAAAGAAATGTTTAGAATGCTAAGCCATAAATACTGCTCTAATGTGGTTTAGCAATCTTTTTGTCAATATAACAATAATATAGCAATATGTTCAATGAAACAATAACAGACTATATAATAATGACAATTATGTTTGTCTCATAAAGGACTCTTAGTGAATAAGGGACCACAGAAAGGCATTAATAGAAATGGATTGCTCACACATACAAGATAGTCCAGGTGTAAGTAGTATATTTCTCCTATGTGATAAATTTGGGACAGCAAGGAGTGTTGTAAAATTATTGAGCTGTTCAACCAAACTTCAATTTGATTTTCAAAGTTCTGGGCTACTGCTTGAAATACAGACTGTGGCAACCCGCTTTGGTCGGTACACATGCATTGTTCTTAGACTGAACTCAGTGAGACTATTGCAAAGTCACCTCAGAAAGAGCAGACATTGTAATTCAGGTTTCTTCTGGAACAGATCTTAATGCCACATTTCACCAATCATTTTGTCATGTTTAGGACAAATGGCATTGCCTGTATGGTGATATACCTTGTTTATACCACAGCTTAATTAGAACTCTTCTGATGTTTCTGTGTTAGTCTTCTGGCTGAAGAAATTTTAGTTCCTGACGTAGCTCAGGCAGGTGACAGGGTTTAGGCACAGCTACCCTGTCGGCAAGTAATTACTGCTGTAATGCCCTGCAGAGAGAAGAGGGCATCCTAGTACGTGGGTCTTGGTTGCCTTAAAAGTATTTATGTGGCCTACAATTAGCAATGTCTGTATTTTTATATCTCTACCTGAGCTGGTCTACACGGAAGGCAGCAGCATCCTCAGTGTCCATCAGATGTTTCTGTCAGCTGAAACAAGAAAGCTGTAACGAGATTCTGAAGGCTGTTGATGCAGACCTTTCAGATTAGTGGTGAAAGACTAAAACAAAGAAACAAACAAAACCCCCAAACAGCAGCAACAACAAAATGATGAAACACAAAACCACAAGATCTAAGAATTTGGGCATTGTTGTTGAAAAAAGGTGGAAGGGAATATATGTGAGTTTTGTATCAACGGTGGTTTTATTACTGCATTGTTTGTTGCGATTAAGGCAGTCTGTCAGAGTGGGATTATTTCTGAGAGTGAAAGCAGTATGGGAGATCTCGGCCAATGTATAGAGAATACAAAACACTGGGGTTTTGAGCTCCAAAAAAGAATCAACTTAATGAACTACTTTTCCAGAAAACAAGTTCATTCTCAAATGTTTAACTAGCATGCCCAAAACTAACTGCTTATAAGTGATAGATCAAAATAGCATAAGCTTTAAAGAACATAATATTTTTTACATTTGGCCACTTAATTTCAAATATTTTGTATGTGTGCTGGTTCAGTTTTTGTTTTCTGCTGCAAGCACTAAGAATTTTCCTTTAATCATATGAAGGCTGATACTTATTCCAGGACCTCCTATTTATGAAAGTCATCAACTATCATTAAACTCTCAGTAAAATTATCAGCTAATCATTTGTGGTAGGCTGCATTCTTCAGGGCACTACCAATGAACCACAGGGCACCATCAATGAGCCAGACCTGCTCTCACACACAGGCCACCCCCTCTGACTCCCAGGAGATGAAGATCGATACAGCCACGCAGAGCATGAATTTTACTAGAAATCTGAGCAACACTGTGCTTACTGCATACATATCAGAGTTAGGTGGAGTAAATTGCAAATTAAAACAATGATCAGGAACTAAACTCTTAATTTATTGTAACTTAATTTTAGATTTGACCTCAGACCTAAGCATTTGTAACTTTGAGACTTATTAAAGCTAATGCCTGTAGAATCTTTTTCTGCCATGATTAATTTTTAGATTTTTCAGAAATTCCTAGTCTTATAGTCTCCACATTTACATCTTTATTCATGGTGGTAGTTCTCCTTGAAGATTTTCAAAAAGTTTGGGTTGTATTTGCAAATTCCTCTCCATCAAAACAATTGAAATAGTAGAAGAAGTTACATAATGAAGAGCTTTATCTGAATATTTAGCCTTGAAATTAAATAATAATTCAAATTATAATTTTTTTTTTTTTACTTAATTGCTTATCATGTCAGAAGATACAGATAGATAAACGAACCTTTCTGGTAGCATTTTGAATAAAAGCATAATTTTGGTGATCAGGTTAGCATTTCCTTCATTCTACTATCAAACTGACAGAAAACTATAATGCAAATGTATTTTTATAATTTGAAGACACATTCCTTCCACAAATATTTGACCTGAGTTAGAAAGTGAAGAAGATTATAGCTGTCTCTCAGTGTTTCATACTCAAGTGATGTTGGTTATCTAACAGGAAAAATTAGTCATATGGTAAAGAGACACACAGAATTCTGTGTTACAGAAGGACATTTTATTTAGTAAATCTTATTCTCTTTTATTTTTCTTAGGTGAAAACACATGACATTTGTTTTTTTATTTCTTTATGGTGCACTCCACTACCTCACATGCAGGTTTGTTGCAATTTAGCCATACCAATAAATGTTTGAGCTCATATTATTTTATCCTTATCCTTGTACCTTCAACTAAAACCAGGTTTTCTTCATCTTTGATTTCATGTTTAAATGGAATTTAGTTATTTATAGAAATAATTTTTGAGTATTTTTCTGATCCATGAACATACAAAAATCACTTTTGTCAATTTTGGGGAGCTAATTTAACCTCCTAGTGTGGTGTGAAACTTCAAGAATGATGGGGTTTTAATACCCATGCTTCATTTAATAGCCCAGTTTACAAACTCTGAGGATTGTCATCATTAGGATGAGGAAAGAAAAATATCCAAGGAAAAGCAGGCATAGGCTTTCTACCCTTTTAAACCAAAATTAGTCAGTGAAGTGAATCACAGAAATATTTAGGTTGCTAGAGGTGTTTGAAGGCCATCTGCTCAACGCTTTTTCTCAAATCAGGGCTAAAAGTTCGAAGGATTCTGAAAGATGCATATCTAGGATCTGGTCAGTGACAAAATATCCTATTCATTATTAATACTATTTTTTAATAATATTTACTTTCATTTTCCTTTATAAAGGAAAACAACTGGCAGTTCTTTCAGAAATTAAATAGCGGGTCCTTAAAGCACAGGTTTCGGTATTGTATAACACAATCTGGATTACAGCAGTTTTAATCTCAGTGAAATCCCATCATTTTTTATGCATAATTTGCTGGACTAGTGGTATGATTAACACTTCCACTTGCTACAAATACTAAAAGACCTAGAAAGAAAACAAACTGTTCCTTTTCATTTTATAGATAAATAATCTGAAAGGCTGCAGGAGATTTCTCCAGTCAGAGATAGGAATCGAGATGAGGCATCTAACTTTTATCCACTTGTTTGGAAAAACCGTGTTCTTTCTGTTCAGCTGTCCTCCCCATATGCACTAAAATATATACTTCTCACATAGCTAGAAATAAAATCTAGGTTTCTGTTGCCTTCTAGTTCCTCCAAAATAGATGGCGTCACTACTATCTAGTAACTGTAACAGCAGAAAATTGGTGATTTTTCCATCTAGGTCTTAGTCCATACAGAAGCTATATGACTTGTTTGAGCCTTAGAATTCCATGGTCAGAAATTTAGAGTGCATGTGAGAAACAAGATGACCAAGTTTTTGACAGGACAAAACAGCTGAAAAAAAAATCAAATGGAGTGTAGTGATTTGGCACCATGAACAAATCATCTGCAATGAACACCAATGTTTTGCAGTAAAGTTTTTTCTCAGTCTTTCATCTGAAATTACACAATTCAGTAAAAGTATTTTAGATTTCAGCCATTTCTCAGACTTGGATTTCTGTGTTTCTCCTCAATGGCATTATAGATGTCAGAAGCTGTGAAAGCAGTTACTCCTTCTGGACCAGTGGTCACTTCGTATTGTTTTATGTTGATTAACTTTTGCAGAGCCATCCAAAAATAGCAAGGGAGATAGCCTCCGTGGTGGTGATTTGAAAACAGAAATTTTGGTTCTCAGGGCCCTGAAGATCAGTTTTGTTTACTGCACACTTCATACCAACCATATGAAGCTTAACACAGACAAATGCCAGATTCTGCACCTTGGATGGGGTAATTCTGGATGTAGGTTCAGCCTGGGGAATGAGATGCTGGAAAGCAGTGCTATGGAAGTGGACCTTGGAGTCCTGGTTGATGGCAAGCAGAATGTAAGTCAACAGTGCCCTGGCAGCCAGAAAGGCCAACCCTGGCCTGGTGGGCACCAGGCACAGCATGGCCAGCTGGTCAAGGGAGGGGATTGTCCCCTCTGCTCTGCACTCGGGCAGCCTCATCTCGAGTGCTGGGGCAGTTTTGGATGCCACGATATAAAAAATACATGAAGCTGTTAGAGATCATCCAAAGGAGGGCAACGAAGATGGTGAAGGGCCTTGAGGGGAAGCCATACCAAGAGCAGCTGAGGTCACTTGGCTTGTTCAACCTGGAGAAGAGGAGACAGAGCGGAGATCTCACTGTCGTCATCAACATCCCCGTGAGGGGAAGAGGAGAGGCAGGCACTGATCTCTTCTCTCTGGTGACCAGTGACAGGACCTGAGGGAATGGCACGAAACAGTCAGGGGAAGTTTAGGTTAGATACTAGGAAAAGATTCTTCACCCAGAGTGTGGTTGGGCACTGAAACAGTGTTAAGGAAACTTCTCTATCTAACAATCCAGGAGCCACTCTGGCAGTCCCTCTCATACCACCTGAGCTAGGAGTGAAGCCCCTTTGCAGCCACACACCCCACACTCCCACAAGTCAGACCAGATTTTGTTACCAGCTCGATCCCAGGTTTCCCACAGCAGAGTCTCAGATGTCTTGATCCTTAAAATAGTTTAATCATGATTCAATAAGAAAATGGTTTGAGCTGGGTGCCTCTGAGAAGGGGCTTTAAAAAAGTGAGTGTTTTTATACTCTTGGAGTACAATCAGGTGAAAGTCTTGGGTAGTCAGCTCCTGCTGTGTCTCTGAATGTCTGTGCCACAGACCCCTGTGCCCTTTGTCATGCAAAGGGTCAGCAGCTCATGGCTTCTTGCCCAGTACTCCAACCCCAGATCTCAGTCTGCAGCTGGAACTGCAGCAGCACACTGAGCTACTGCACTGAAGGTATTCCCTGGCAACAGGCTGCCCAGGGCAGTGGCCACAGCAGACAGAGTTCAAGAAGCGTTTGGACAACACTCTCAGGCAGATGGTGTGACTCTTGGGGCTGCTCTGTTCAGAGCCAGGAGTTGGACTTCTATGCGGCTTCCTGCCAACTCAAGATCTTCTATGATTCTTTGCTTCTGCACTGACTGCTTCTCCTCCTTCTCTTCTGCTTTGGATGGTGCCACATGTTTCTGTAGAAGTGAGCTCCAGTGCATTACCACCAGATCTTCAAAAACACTGGAGTGAGTCTTCCCCTTCCCTATATATTGAAGCCAAATGGAAGCATAATGTGGACAACGGACTTGGGCAGTTGAGGCCTTTCCCAAGTGCATGTGAAAAGTCAGAAACATTTATATCAATCATGTGGAATGCTTTATTACTATAGATAGAGACAAACCCACCCCCCCCCATCCCCCCTTTCCTCCACAAGAAAGAACTTCAGGCTTCAGTGAACCCCTAGAGGATTCACCATCTGAAAAAAAGAAGAGAGCACAGATAATAGAAAAAGAACTTAAACAGCAAGAGGAAAAAAAACAAACTGGAGAAGTTCCCAAATCAGTGTATAAGCCTTTCCAAAATGTCACTAAGTTATTCTCATAAAGCAGCTTAGCTCTGTTTTGGCACTCTTCATCCAATGTTCTTGTGAGAGAAAGCAAGAAAGAGACTTAGGTGAGACTGGTAATTTTTGGTTCCTTGGTCATTCCCTATCTAATGTTTGGATTATTTTTCTTTCCACACTTAAAAAACTTGTAATGACTTTCATCTACATCCCCAGAGACCTGGGAAGGAGGAATGTCTAATTCCCTCAGTGAACCTGGTCTCAGCTGGGAAAACCTCTCCTCTATCTGTGTCTCTTTGTTCAACTTCATATAGATGATGTATCTTCAAGTATATTTTTTAAGGCCAGGAAGCTCACCAAGAGGAGAATCATGTCTGCACTTGTACCAACTGTTTAAAGAAATTATATCACAGAATGATTTACAGATTTTTCTAAAAAGCAGTATCTTAAGGCATGAACGGTTCTTTTTATTTTTTTAAAGAACAAGCAAAGAGCTGTAGTAATTACCTTCAGTCAGCCTAACCCTCAGCATTCATTGCTGTCACAGAATAGAAAAATATTTCTTCTTTGTGTTTCTGGATGCAATGTTTTCCACTTTTAACTGCAGTATAAAAGGACAATGATTTTCTTCTCCACCCCCAGAAGAGTGAGAAATGAATGTTTAATTAGAGCCAGAATTTGTAATGTTCACAGAACATTTTTTTCCCCATAAGTGTCTTCGCTGATATGGATACTGTTTGTAGCTCATCTCCATGCGTCCCTTCTATCTGCTAACAACAGAGCCCTGCTGCAGTTGCTGCATAAGCAGTTTTTGCCTTTTTAATAAGGAGAAGGGAATAATAAGGAGAAGGGAAGTGGTTCATCCCAGTGGTGCAGTTTAAGAGAAAAACAAGAAATGAAGCAAACAAGGGTAAAGAGAAGATTCTTTTAACTCTCTGATTGCTTTTGCCATGTTGCTTAATTTACACTGGTGATAGAAATTTTGGCAGTGTGTCTGGTGCACCTCATTCTCCCTCACTGCTGAGAAATATCAACTGGATGCTGTCAAATGACTTTTACCTTGCCATTTTTTCTTGCATTACTTATCATAGCTTGTTATCTCTTTTGAGTATTGGCTCCCTCAGGTTGCTGTGGCACGTCAAAAAGGAGGAGGAGAAATAACAAACTGTTCAAATGGGATCTGTTCAGCAGGGCCCTGGAGAGAGAAAACCCACAGAAACAAAAAAGAAAACATGTGGGGAAAGCAGAGGAGAATAAAGACCAGGACAGTGACTGCCTTCTATTTTAAATTTTTTATAGAAATCACCAATTGTTTTCCTTAACTTCTGCCCATTTAAAGCAATTATAATGGAAATAATCTTATCATGTGTAAAGGAGCTATTTGCTGCAATTTGTTCAGGAACTGCTTTGCCATAGTCTCCTGAATCTTTCAGAAATAGGTGGGAATCTAAGGGCTGTGTTTTTAAGGTGTGTTTGCCTGGCAGAAGCTGCGCTGACCTGCACACTTTGCATCCTAATAGCCAATTTAATTGCTCTTCTCTGATTCCAATGAAACCGCTTACAGACAGTGCACTGTTGCCAGGCATAACATCCAAACCCCAAAGAGAAGTGGGATCTAGGAAAGCGTGTGATGTTCATGTTAATCACTAATTCCAGTAAAAATGAAATAGTGGGGATGGAGGGTTATGTGATCACAGACATATTGCTGGAAGGAGCTGTAGCATCTCATTTATGGAGCAGTGAAATGTAGGAATGATAATAGCTTGAGTTTATATAGCACCTTCCATCACAAAGGATTCAGAGGTGATTTACAAACTTAAATTGTTACATAGATGCCACTTATAAAACAGAACACAATTGCTGTTTTCAGAGTAATGGTCTGAAACGCTACAGATTGCGTAGTGCTACTGAAATGATTTTGGCTGTTATTGGAGAATAGGTAGGATTCTTTATTTTTGTAGAATAAAAACTGAATCATAGTGGCCAGCTCATGAATGAGCTGCAACAGCTGTTAAAATGTGCTTAGAAAAGCAGCACAATGCGGGAACCAGCACATCTGGGGAAGGAAGGTCTCTCTTTACACAGAAACTTTTGGAGTGATTCATTAAAACCAGTAGCATTACCATCCCATGGAAAAAATCTGTGTACAGGGGGTCTTGATCTCTCTGGAGTGGCTTTTCAAAAATTTTTGACTTCTGCATTTCCTGAAAAAGTATGTCCAATGGCTTGATGGCCCAAACCACTGCAGGAGGAAAACAGGCCTGCAGTTCAGGTTCCAGGGGAGAAGTGGCCTCTGCTGAATTTGCAGTCTCTCTCCTGCTGCCTATAGGCTCCCTTGCAGGTTTCCTGCCCAGGTGCTGGTGCTGCCTGCGATGTTTAAATGTGATTTATGGAAAAATAAACTGAGAGTATACTGTATGAGAAGTCCATATAGGTGTATCTGATACCCGTAGGAGCTATCCTTGTTTTTGTCACTCGTTATACCTTTGAGTGTGATTGCAGAAGTGGTCTGTGTTGGCTGAGCTAGAAGAAGGCAGATAGAAGCAACTGCTGTACAAACTGGAGCTCTTTTGCCTGATTTCCATGATGGAAAGTGTTATCTCCCATGCCCCTCTTACAGGTGAAGTTACAGCACCACTTTCTCCAGCAGAAATGTATGTAGTTACTCATCTGACAATAAATCTTTGTTTGGTATAGACTGAAAGCACATGTAGATGAAAAGGGGTTCAAATGACTTCTACTGCTTGGCTACTAATTCCATATCAATCAAGAGGAAGTATGCTGACACCTCATGCAAATTGTGTTTCTGCCCTGTGCCTGCATTCCTGTGCAATTGTCACCACACAATATTAAATGGAGGTTGTTTTCATCAGTGCTTTCAACACTTTGTAAGAATTGTATAACATACACACACAGTAAACTGTTACTGTGAAGTGTTTGGAAAATTTAGAAAACAGGCAGAGGAACTATGTGGTTTTTGTTCCAGCAATAGATTTAGTCAAGCAAGCTGGTGGGAAGCAGTATCCATTTTTATTTTTGTTTTCCTGTTGTACTGATACATTGTGGCCCATCTACTCCATGCAGTCTATTCTGACCTAAAAAAAAATAATGTTCTAAGTGCAATGTATTCTAAGCACTTAAAATTGAAGGAATGTGTCTTGCTGGCTATATGAAGTCTATTAACAAAGTAGGGATTAAAAACAATGTAAAACATTTCTACTGAAAGATGTGAGATCAACTTGATTCTAAGCAGAGTGTTGGCAAATCTCTGTGTGGTAACAACTGTAACTATATGACTCCTGTGCAATTTACACTGGAAAATGCAAGCCTTAAAACTTTTCAAAGCAATCTGAAAATACTTGTTCCTGTCCTGTACTTATTCCAGTACAAAGTGAAGGGTAATTTTAAATGCAACAGTATCTGTACAAACTGATCTACATAATGGGATTTGTAGATTAAAGCTTAATTAGGGCAAGTAGCTCATGAAAGCCTCCTCCAAAGTGCAACTGCTCTCCCCAAAAATGCACCTCAGAACAACTGGTAGCAGTCTTTTACCAAATGCTTCTGTATTTGTAGCTAAGTAGACTAAATATCAAAAGGAGTATTGGTCTGGAGTACGTACCTTGGTTCTATTAAAACTGCAGTAAAGAACCACTGAAGTAGATGAATGATGTAGGCTTTTTATTTTTCTTGGTGGGAAATGGGGAATTTGCTCAGAAATATTAAAGTTAAAATAATCAACTATATGTAATCCTTCTTTACAAATGCTTGTACAAAACTCAAAGCTGTTCTTAATTCTTCCCCAGGAGATCAAATATTCTGCTCTGGACAGGTTGCTTTTTGTGCTAGGCAGAATATCAAGAGACTGTACTTCTATTTTGTTTAGCTAATAGTCTGATACGTTTTCTTATTATTGTTCATGTCTTAATAGGTTTATTTCTTATATATGAGTTAGAAGTTGATGAGACAAAATAGGACAATAATATACTTCCATGTATTCACATTTTATCAGTTCTGCTCAGTATAGCAGTTCAACACAGAGATGCTTAAATTTAAGCCTGTGCATGCTTACTTTGCTCAAGTGTGTTCTTACTGTTCTTTTCAGATTTTTTTCACTATTTTGGTAACACTGTTGTTGATGTCAGTGGATATTCTGTCTCAGAAAGAATTCACTTGAACAAAAAGGAAATTTTAAGGTCTGACACAATCTATAAAAGGTTGAAATTGCTTGCACCAGAAATGCTGGCACAGAAAGCAGCTTTTACACAAAGGATGGTAATAGTGTGCAGCTCCATCCAGCTGAAATTACAAGGGAAGGTTACAAAGACATAATGTGACAACCCAAATTAGATTTTGGCAAACTGGGCAAAACTAACACTTTACCCTCAAATTTTTTTATAAGATTTCCAATGTCCCCAGTGGTCAGGATCTTAGATTTATTTCTTGTAAGAAAACTGGACTGTTCAGGAGTAACACGTGAATTAGACGAGAACAGGGGGAAAGTAAGTCAAACAGCAAGAAAACCCCACAAACTAAACAAGAAAACCCAGAACCCAAAAAAAAAAAAAAAAAAAAATAGAAACACTTCTATTCATATGAGAAGAGGATAACGGTGTGTGCCTAAAAAGCTAAATTTCCGTGTGTGGATCTGCAATGTTGCTGTTTTATGAAATTCAGTGTTGATCAAAGGGAGAGAATCAAGCTGTTAGCTTCTTTGAATGAATGCTAAAATGTGTGTTTTACTACGGTTTCAGGTACTTTTCGGATGTGTGAATGCCATCCCTGTTGGCTAAGCTTGCTGGGGCTCCCCGGGGGGAAGGTCGGGTGCAGGACCATGTGCCGCTGCGGCTCAGGGGCCCTGGTGAGCTCCCGCTGCTGCGCTGCTTCAGTGCAAATGCTTTTCACCAGGCATCTCTTCAGAGAGTGCTGATTTAGAGCAAAAATATTTGTTGCTGTCTGTTTCGCTGATGGCCAGTTTTTGTGGGAAGGAAGGGCCCCTTGGAGACTGCTCGCCAGGCTGTGCTGTTACCTGCTCATGCTTAGTTAGCAGCAGGCTGAGGCAGACCTGGGAGAAAGCTTAGCCTTTGCCAGGAGTGGTTCTGGGGGGAAAGAATCTGTTCATTGATGCAGAAAGTCTTTTCTTGTGCGAAGTGCCCGCGGCTCATTCAGTCTTGTTTCCCAAAGTGGCTATAGGCTCCTTCTGCGGCAGCTGGGGCACCACCGGGAGGCCGCTGCGTGTCCCCGCACCGCCCGGCTGCGGCTCCCGGCGCGGCCTGCCTGCCCGCGGGCCATGGCCCAGGGGACACAGCCTCCAGCCATGGGGCTTTGCCGGAGCTCAGGACACCCTGTGCCCGCGGGCCATGGCCCAGGGGACACAGCCTCCATCCATGGGGCTTTGCCGGAGCTCAGGACACCCCGTGCCCGCGGGCCATGGCCCAGGGGACACAGCCTCCAGCCATGGGGCTTTGCCGGAGCTCAGCACGCCCCGTGCCCACGGGCTATGGCCCAGGGGACACAGCCTCCACCCATGGGGCTTTGCTGGAGCTCAGCACGCCCCGTGCCCGCGGGGCACGGCCCAGGGGACACAGCCTCCACCCATGGGGCTTTGCTGGAGCTCAGCACGCCCCTGGCTGCCCGCCCTGCTGGCACCGCCGCCCGCAATGCCCACCCTCGGCAGTGCTGCCCAGCGCGGCCCTGCCGCTTTACAGCCACGACGCTCCTGTGTCCGCACAAAAGCTGATCCACTCGTGTGGATGCCCCCAGCCCCCCACTTGGACGATGCAAGGATTAAAGTAGGAGCGCATTTCTTCTTCTTTTCTCTCTGCCTGGTTGTACAACCCGCTACCGGGGACAGGCAGCGGCTGCCAAATTGCATCCTACATCTGTTCATTTCCAAATGCGCCTTTGTTAGGTGAGAAAGGAGGCCTCATTATTGGCTGTAAGTATGTAGTCACTTAGGAAAATAAGTCAATAAGTAAACATCTGAGTGAACAAATTGGTGATTTGCATCTCCTTGTTCCCTGAATGTGTTCACAAGTGGTGAGAAAAAGAGCCAGTGTCTCCAAACAAGTCCACGTGGCATTTCCCCACAATACACTTTTTCCAATAGGCTGTCTGGCTTTTTCAGCCAAATGATATGTAACAAAGTCTGGAGAGAAGAAAGATGGATGTATTGGATTTAGTAATATGGAGTATTGAGGTACAGCTACAAAGATTACGTTCCTTCTGGAATACTTCTGATTTACTCCTAAACACAAAGTTGACCATATGGAGAACTTTCTGGGTCTGAAAAAAAAGCAGCTCACTATTTCAGGTCTGCAAGGGAAACTTCTGCATCTTGTGATAGCAAGTCTCTGGGCTATCCATTTTTCTGTTCAGTAGACTGAAATTTAGATTCAGGAACAGTATAGAATTAGAGGCAAATAAACTGTTAGAGAAACTCTTAAGTCATATTGACTTAAGTGATGAGATCATGCCAAGAAAGTTAATGCAGGCAGCTCTAGGGGAATGCTGATCAACTGATTTATTCACCTCTGTTTATTTTAAGCAAAAACATATGTCTAAGGAGGATTTCAAAGCAGATCAAAAAGCTGAAAAAACCCAAGTTTCTTTAGACCCTTGTTGTCTTCACTCCACTGACTATATATTTTTCATGTACAGATAAAACAGTATGAAGAGATGAAAATACAGCATAAATGCCTTTTAAAGTACCTCTTTAATTCTATGTTGATATTTATTAAAAAGTAACCTTGGATTCCAGGTTGTGTGGTTCCACATCAGAAGGGCAGAATCTGGCTATATGTTTTTGCTTGCCTTGTTCACTGCCGATCACCCTTGTCCACTTTGCAGCCACTGCCTGTGGCTTTCTTATAAATTATTTCCTACAATTTATGCTTGACTGTAAGATTGGACAAAGATAGCTTGATAGCCTAAGATCTAAAGTAAGTTTAGGCTGTTTCAAATTCTAGATGTGTGCACATAGGCACACAGTCCCTTGTTAAATGAAATAATCTTTTTGGCTAGTACCCCCCTGCATGGTATTCAGTCTCACCTTGCTATACAGATTTTTTTGAGTCTGTTAGTGTTAAAAAGAAACTGGATCCAATTTTCATTTTAAAAAAAAACCTCTCCGAAATGGAACAAAACAAAAATTTCAGAAAAACTTGCATGAGGACACACATAAGGATCCTAGGAACACAAAAATATATTTTACTTCTAGACTATAATTTTTCTCAGAAACTAATAACTATGCAATGTCTACAACAAATTTGTGCTCTCAGTTCGGTATGGACTTGAATATAGTTAGTAACCCAACAGTATAGACTACAGAGCATCTGCACCAAGGCACTGAATAAGCTTTAAAATATTGTATATTTAATATATTTAAAAGGGACTTACAAGTTTAGATGTGATTGACTACCAGGAAAATAGTGCATATTGCACTTGCAAACATACAGCTCCAAGGACTGACTGTGTAAATTAAATTTGTTTTGTAACTGTGATGGTGCATGCATCTGCCTGTTTCTGTGATAATCAAACGGAGAGCTTACCACATCAACAATGAAAACCCACACCCATGAGAGATTTCACATCTCTGTTTTGAATCCTTTCTCATAAGAATTCCTTGAATATGCCTGGCTTTATTTATGCTTCTGCTTACATAAGAATTTAAAGGCTATCTTTTCTGCATCTGTATGTAAACGTTGAGAAACACATTTAGCTCTACACACCACGAAGGAAGCATGCTGTTCTCTCTAAGAATATATTTTTGGTTCTTAGCTGTTCAGATCATTAGATGTTAAATTATCAAAGTATTAAGAAACATTGTGTCTCTGCCCCCAGATTCATTACCACAACTCCTCTTTGCCACAGCATAACCATAAAGCTGCTTAACAAAGAAGGAATCTGGTTCTGGGAGACTTTTTAAGAGCATTGTAATTGAGTGGGTATAGACCGACCAGCATTGCTTGAAAGCTGAAATCCATTTGTTTGAAAGGGAGAGAAATGAAAAAGAGCAGGTTTAAGCTGAAAGTAAAGGGAAAATGTCATATGGGCCCAACAGTGCTCTCCACTGTGGAATGGTTAAATAAAACAGTTGAGCTGGATTAAAATTTAGGTAAATAAGAGGTTGAAAAAAGTCAGAGAAGTGTACTTCAGGGAATGATTTCACATGGTTTCAGGAAATGACCAAATAATACCTTCATTCTTATCTCAGTTATTCGTCTTAATATGAGCCAAAAGCTTTCCAGGTCTCTGAACAGGCACATGGCTCATCATTTTTCAGTGTATATAGATAACAGAAATGAAATCCCAGATTCTTTCTTTCTCTCCAACTAAGGCACTCATTGTTAAACCTGATCCACTCTTAAGAAAAGGCCTTCCCCATTAGGCACATAAATCCTAGTGAACATAAGGATTCCCAAGTTGCAGCATGATGGAGAATTTGGATATGAGCAGAATCAGAGGTACCTTTGAATTCCTGAAGCAGAGGTCCTTGCTCATTAGCACAGGAAATACTGCTCAGGACAGGGAGTTCTAGAGATGAACCAGGAGTTAACGTTGAGTATATGAAAAGCATTTGTTGCACACGCAACTCATGGTATTATATGTGTGAATAGAAATTGTTGCACCAGCAAGTAATGTCTACACTTCATACTTCAAAAAAACCCCACCTTTTAACCACAGCTGAAGTCTCTCCTGGCATAAATGATGGCAATATTATATTTGAATTTGGAACTGTAAATCTTTGGTGTTGTTGAAGGACCCAAAAGCCATGGCTTTAGAAACATGAAAAACATTCTGAAAAGTCCCTGATAGATGACATATAGAATAATCTTTAAAAAGCAATACAAATAAATATAGAAATAACAAGGAAAAGTGGAAGTAGAAGCACTGAATTTAAATTACAAGTTAAAAATGCAGGCAGCAAAGAAGAGGAGCTAAAGAAATTAGTGAGATATAAGTAAAAATAGAATTAATATAGTAAGAAAGATTTTAAAGGATATTAAGAATAAAAATCACCTTTATCCAAGATGAGGAATATAAAATCAAATAATACAAAACTAGAAACATTCAGTTAATAATTCTGTTCAATGTTTGAAGAGAAGTAAGAGATGGAATGGTGGATGAAATGAGTTTACCATCTGCAGTGAAAGAGAATGTGAAACTGTATCTGTTATAATTAACTGCCATAGAATCAAGAGGCACAGAGAAGTACAATTAAAGTCTTAGAGGAATTATCCAAAGAGCAGAAAGACCTGAGTCAGTATGTGATTGAGACATAACTCTAGGACTGGACATGGATAAATACCTGTGTAAGACAGGCTAGTTGGAAGCTTAGCTATTGCAAACAAAAGCACATGAGGGTCCAGTGGGTAAAAATTGGACTTGAACAAATTTGGCCTCAAAGGAGACAGATTTTCCTTGTATTAAGGTAATTTAGCATGGGAACAGTTCACCAAGGAAGGTGGCAGACTCATCAGTTGGAGACTAAAATGAAATGAGATAACTCTTAAAAGAGTTGTGTCTCAGGAAAATTCTGTGTATAGGTCAGACTAGATGACTGGAGCAGTTCTTTTTGGCCGCAGCATATATAAATTATAAATTAAACTCAAACTAATTTAGAAAATTATGTTGCAACTCAAACTAGAAACTAATTTACTGTCTTCTGCATTAGACTCTCCTCTCATTATAATGTCTCCAGCATAACTGCCATTGATTTTTTATTAATTGATGGCACAAGTTTCTGATGTGGTCTGTTTAGTGGCCATCTAGTACTTAGGTTCCTTTTGTGTGGCTGATGTATATGCACATATAATGAATTATATATAAAAAAGGACTGTAAAAGAACTTACACTCAAAAGAAAGCATGAGAGACAACAGGTGGGCAAAACAGCCCTATTGAAGGGGGCTGGGGGATGGTACAATACTAGGTAGAACTGAAGAGATTCTATTGAGTACAAGAAGGTGCCATATGGTCAGACATGCCTGAATGTTTTATGGTGGCTTTTCAGCAAGACCGGCTGCTCTAGCAAAAGGCTAACAATTAGCATTAAAAATGACTAGGGGGAAATTCTGTTGAATTGTGAAAAAAATCAAACTCAACAGCGGAAGGTACCACAACCCTGCAAATACAGAGGGTTGCACAGAATCTAGGCCTACATAAATATTTTCAATATCCTTATTTTAAAGGATGTTGGCATCCTTAGGGAAGCTGAACTAAGTCATTAAAGTTATTCCTTGAAAAGCCTTGAAACATATACTTCTGTCCTGTGACATCTTCCAAAAATATCTGAGCAGTGAAGGATGTTTTATCATCAGCTCAAATAAAAGACAGGATACATCTCCTAGCATTTAAAATAAAATTGGAATGGCGTTGCAGTAAGAATGCATGTACTAAGTGAGCTTTTAGATTAAGAAGTGTTGCATGCTTTCTTCCTGATCACTTGGAAGGGCAGAGTGAAGCTCCTAAACCCTGTGAAAGATACCCTGCTTTCAAATTCTCAGTGGCATTCTGTGCTTTACTGGGTACTTTTCACTTGTTCAGATACTGTTCTGCAAGTGTCTGGTTAATTATCTTCAAAGTATAAAGACAACAAAAGAAAAAATAAGCCAGATAAGGATCCCTCAAAACAACTTGTAGTACTTGGAACACAGTAGGTTTCATATATATATACATACATATAAAATTATATATAATGTGTATTACATAGTATTTATTTACTTATTTGTTTATTTCTGTAGCTAGCTGGATTGGTTGTGCTAGATAACCTACAATGATCCCTGTATTTCTGGGAAAGTATCCATGATGGCCTGGGGAAACTAATTCTTTACTTGTAATACATGCAGTGGTATGCAATGGATACTTTTGTCTACAGCTGAATGTGGGACAAGTGTAAAAGGTGATAGAAAGCTTCAAAACTTTATGTGTCCTCTCAGCTGGCATTTAATGTGCACTGTATATGGTACTCTTATCTGTCGCTCTCCATACAGCTTGTTAAGAAGCAGAGGCAGCGGTTTGCTAATATGCTCATATATACAAGTACTGTGCAGGAGTACACAGTGCAAACTCAAATGTGGATCATTTGAAAAGAGGATTTTGTCCAATGATTTCAGTGGGCAACAGATCAGGCCCATACTATTCATCATCATTTCTGTTTAAAGTCCCAGCAGTTGCTTCTGAAGAGGTGTGCAAACAGCAGCAGCAGAAAATCTTCATTTCTCAGCAACTAGTTAAAGTCATTCACTGAAGTATTGTGTCTGTCTGAGGGAGAGCAAAAGTGCTTGTGCTGCAGTAAGGCAAGATAGGCACCACTGGGGATTTTCCCCGCTCTGAAACTCCAAGTCTGGGACAACGCTGTAGTTTTTTTAAACTCTGAATAAGTCAGTTTGTATTAACATCATAGCTCATGGTCCTTGGCACAGGAAGAAGGATTAATAAAAAAAGATTCTTAATACATTTCTCAGGGCCCATATCTGCCTGAGTCTCTGGGTCTCTAATTATCAGTCATAGCATGGCCTTCCTAGAATGCTGCATGTATTTATCATTTGAGGTATTTTTTCAGTCTGCTCTTTTTTCTTGTAGAAAAGTATGAATTTATAGTGTGAGCTGGGATGTTTCTAATATCCCCATAATTTGGAATTCAGGTGCGTTAGGAGAAATTGTGGTGCTATTCTTTGCCCAGTCAATTACTGATCTGGATTCATTTTGTTTTTCCTAAAAATTGAGCAGTTGCAACCCTAATACAAATGTTAGATAGTTTTAATATATCATTACTTATGCAAGCAGAACTATTGATTACAAAACATAAGTGATGGCAGATAGCTTCTTTTGTTTCTTACTGTGTTTGGCCTCACCATCTCAATTCTCAGACAGCAACTCTTTTTCTTCTTCTATACAAGGCATATTTCATATTGTATTACTGAAATGTACAGCTGTGTTTAGTAGCTCCATTCTCACACATTTAAGAATAGCCGTGCCTGATTTTTTTGAGATTGTGCCAGTATTCCAAATGGCTTCTCTTTTGTTTTGGAGAAGTTAAAGCTTAATTTTGGCATTTATCAGTTCTGAAGTTATGTTCGGTTTCAACAGCTTTTTTTTTTCCTAAGATGCATCATTTGAAACAACCCTCAGTAATTACAAGAATTTGTCAGGATGTTGCTGAGCACCTCCTGCGTGTGTTTTTTGGAGAGAGGCGTGGGGCAGGACGCAAGGAAGCCGGAGCGGGAGCACCAGCCCTGCCCGGGGAGCGCTGCCCGGCGCTGTCAGCACCAATCCATCTCGGCGCCTCCCCACTCTTCAATCAGGCTTTGTGGCCCCTCATCGTCGCTTGTTGTTCAAGCTGTGTGTCACAGCCAGTCACAACAGTTACTTCAAGCAAATTTTCACACTCTTTGGCTCAAACTGCTGGCAGCATTCCTAAAGACTCTGAGGAAATAATTCCACAAAGTGGCATAAATTAATGTGACTAATTAACATGATGTTAATTATTTGTAAATTGTATGTTTGGATACACATTACTTGAGAGGCATATGTTACATTCAATGTTTACTGAAACAAGTGACTGCTAATCGCATCTCCTGAGTGTTCCTTTCACAACAGTCAGCAAATAGAGGCTTCTCTAAAAATAAAAATTGTGTCCTAAGGGAATGCATGAACTATAGCATGCAGTGAAATGAGAAACTGAAGTAGAGACTTACCTTCGTGGCGGCCTAAGAAGTGTGTTGAAATGCGTTTCATAGGTAATAACTACTTTCACATGTAAGTCAGGACGTATATAGTATATTAGCAGAAGGTATTTAAATTATCCTTTCCCACACCAATGGCAAAAATAACCAGAGCTCATGTAATTAAAAGTTGCACACAAGGACAGGACCTCAATTTAGAGTTGGAAAACCAACAGTAACACAGTTGTTTTCTAACATTTGAGTTTCTGACGTGATGCTGAGACGGTCCTCCTGCATCATTAGCAGCAACTGCTGGCGCTTGAGTGGTAAGTGGAAGAAGGGCAGAAATGTGACCTGCTCAGTAACCTGTGACTTTCTCAGCACGAGAGCTTCGTGTGGTGGGTTACCATGTCTGCAAACACCCACGCCCACTGCAGCTGGCAGCAGACTCAGGTACACGTTGTACTGAGCCCACATGGGTTCTCCTGTGCTCTAGAGGGCATCGACAGATCACGCTGGTGCTCATCAAGGGGCACTGCTTTTGTGACCAAGGAGTTTGGCTCTGAATACCACTACTAAGGGGGTATAACAGAGAGATGCATTAAGTCCAGTAGTGTGGTACCACAGGCCATATAATCTCTTTATTAAATTGGTCAAGCTCCATTACTTAAGATTGTTTTCTTAGTACTGCTGTCAGAAAATTATTTTAGAATACAAGGTGGTAATGCTTAAAAACTCTTTGTAATTTCTAGTTTACCTTTCTCCATGATTGCTTACAGCTATTCTTTTGAGTCATATCAACATTCTCTTTTAGATTAAATAGCTCTTTTACTTCTACTGCATTTCCTCTTCCAGCTTCATTTCCATCACATCTTTCAAAGTTCAGGTCCACAGAAGCCTAATTACTTTAAATGCTGGTTATTGGCCTGCTATACCAGCTCCCTAAAGTCGCTTGCCACCTGACTGCACATGCACTAGGGTTGCTGCAAAGCGGAGGAAGGTACCATGTGTTTGTAATATAAAGGCACAGAGAGAAATAGAGATAAAAAAGGACAGGCATAGCATATCTGTGAATTACTTTAGTAATCAGAATTTTGAGAAGTGATTTTTCAATTACAATACAACCATATTCTAGATATTAGGGAAACTTTTGTATTTCACCCTTTCTCTTCATCCTTCCATACTTCCCGTTCTTGCTTCACAGACCAAGATATACAAGCTTCCCAGTAAAGAAAAAGGGTATGACTTTTCAAAAAAATTTTTTAAACACAAGCAAACAACATGCTTTCCTAACATGCTTTCTTCTTTTGGAGAGACAGAAGCTGCTTTTGTTGAAAGTTAAATGATAAAATTTTGTCTGAGGCAAACATTTAGCCTGGAAAATTTCAGTGAAAAAATTACAGCTTGGCAAAGATGTAAGGAACTGAAACCAATGTATTATAATAAAAAATATTAGGCAAACTTAACCAGAGCTCTTGTCTATAATAAAAATGTACGCAAGCATACATATGTATATACTGTGCTATTTTCTTATACATGTAATGAATAATGCAGTTCATTATTTTTGGAACTGTATCATTTGCAGTACTCTTTCAAGCCAGCTCCTGAATTCAATGGGGTTTATTGTATATGTAAAGTTTAATACATGCATAAC
Source organism: Leptocoma aspasia (assembly GCA_013399835.1). Classification (NCBI taxonomy): domain Eukaryota; kingdom Metazoa; phylum Chordata; class Aves; order Passeriformes; family Nectariniidae; genus Leptocoma; species Leptocoma aspasia. The sequence continues at coordinate 980,982 of VXAX01005262.1, read as the reverse complement.
TCTTGTGCAGAATCATATCCTACAATATTAATGTGGTATTCACATTATGGATTTACCTGCCTGAAAATACAGACTTTTTTGAAATACGGCTGCACACACATTGACAATAAAATTAGAAACCCTAGCACTCTACATTTTCATGCTTTTTTGGTGTGTAAAACAGTTGCATATACTGAAAAAAGACGACAACATGTAACTCCTGGTTTGGCTTTTTCTTGTAAATTTATTGTGGTTTATAGGTTTTTTTGTCATTGTTTTTTCTTTCCCTGGAAGGGGAAGGGAAGATACATGCAGACACAGATTGTACATTTTGCTTGTTTGGAGAGTATTTGGGTGCATGAGTTCTCTACTGGCAAGGGTGGGATGGAAGTCCCAGTTGCTGCTGTGCTGAGGTGCAGATGTTGAAGAGGCTGGTTTGGGGTATGTGTTGATTTAGCTCTACTTGCATAAAGAGCCTTCCATGAGCAGATGCTCTGAGAATCTCTTTTGTGACCAAGATTCTGATCTGTTTGAGCTCTTTCAGCTCTTAAGTTAAAGGAAAAACTCAACTCTGGACATGGATGTGGAACACAGACTGGGATTTGGTGCTGAAATTATACAAAATACAACAGCGAATTTATTTTCAGGAAGTTACAAGTTCCAGACACTTTTCAAAAGAAACTTAGATGAGCTTTATTATGCTGCAGTTCATAGCGACTCTGAATTCTCTGTACAATGCATTTTCAGATAAATGGAAAAGGGTGAGTACTGGGAAAAGTTTTTGTTCCATAGAAACAAAAATACAATCTTTGAGGTTTTGCAGTCATGCTGAAATCATACTATGGTTTTTGAAAAGAGAAATGAGAAATTATATAAAAATAAGGACTAACAGCAGGTCTTTAAGCTGTGAAGTCTTTTTGAAATGGAAATATTTATGTATCTGTTCCTCAATGGAAGTAGTTTTTTTGGCATTTAGGTATTTCCTACATATTTTGACAACAAAAAAACAACTAGAATAGCTCAAATTATTTTAATTTTTTTTTTTTTAAATAAAAAGTAGTTATGATCTCTCACTCAGCCAGGCAGTTGCTAGCTGACTCTGATAGCAATTGAATCTATTACACTGACTAGGCCACCCTTAGAAAGGTGAGAAAGTGTCCTGGCATGTCCTGTCTCACGTGGCTGTGTTGAGTCATGTGAAACAGAGCCACTACGCACAATAAAATAATTCAAAACAACCTTTGGATAGGACAGGAGGTAGATAACAGAAATTGCAGAGGACAAATTGCAACCTGCAGGCAGAATTAATCACCAGAGCTGGTGCTGGAAGATGCGCTTGAAATAAATCCCAAGAAATACCATCTCACTAAGCACATGTGCTAAGGACTGATTCTTTGGGGATCCAGTTTCCCCTATGGCATAGTCCCTCAGGGCTGAAACCTTGTCCAGGCAGCTGGGCAGCTGAAAGGAAAGCTGTGGTTTGTTTGGCCACTCCATTCCGCAGCTCTCGAGTTTCAAACCGGATGTTTCAGGCACAGTCCAGCTGGGGTTAGTGGGAGGACAGGCTGAGACCTTGTGGAATCAGCCATGTACATGAATGTAATTTTAAGGATCTGACACAGACCCAGAGATTTGGTAGGGAAAACTGACTTCCATTCAACTGCTTAACAATTTGTAGTTTTCTTCTTCTAAGTGACTACACTCCCTGTGCTGATCAGCCCACACAGGAACTGTTGTGAAGTCCCAGTTGTGAAGATGTGTAATGTACAGCTGACAGCCAGTGCTTGCTAATCCCATGGGTTTCACTGGGAATTCAGCCAGAACCCAAACACTGCGACAGCACAGCAAACCCAGTGCTCTTTCTGAATTCCCCCAGTCTTCAAGTTGTATTTTGTAATGGTACAAACAGAAAATTTGGGAGACTGGTGGCTTTTTTTAACTTAAAGATCAATTTTGTTGGTGGAATGGGAATCTCCAACAGATTATGGGGAACAACAGGGTCAGATTAAGCCCCTAAAATTAGAAGTACCCCTGTGGCTGGGTCAAGTGAACTGTTGCCTCTTAGGGAGCTTAAAATTGAAGACAGCACTTAGGTTACACCCTAAGTTCCTACTGGGAAAAATTGTGCCAATATATTAGTTGGTTTTAGTTTATTTTTAGTTTGTACCAATTCACAAAAATAGCCAACTATGGTTAGGTTAAACTGCAAGCATATAACTTTTCATCTATGCATCACCTTTCTTTTAGGGGTGCTTCTATTTGTAGGTTATATCCCCGGGAATATGCATATCCCATCAAACAAAACTGAAAAACCTTCTCTTACTATATCCTTAAAGGACATATTCTTGTTCCGCCCCTCTCTGCCTGGTGGGTGACACATGGGCCAAATACACCCACCAGCCTCTTCAGATTCATGTAACAAGACACAGTTCCAGCCCTTGTTAAGACACCTATTGGCACTGTGCATCTCAAAGATGATAACTATCAGAATGAAAAACCAGCCCAGCATCTCTGTGTTAAAATTAGACATATACAAAAAGTCACATGAATGTGATGTTCTTGTTAACTGTATCCTTAAAAACTGCAATGACATTCAGTGGTGTGTTTTAAGAATTTTGTTATAATATTGTCACAATTTGCCTATCCATTACTTAGATATCTCAAATGGATGGATGTCATTTAAAAGTGCAACAGTGATGTGGTTTTTTGATTTATAGTCCATTCTTCTCTCTAGCTTTCTGGCTTTCTGGGATTTCTATTTTCTTTTGTTAAATCCCAGCATAATGGATACCACAGCTGCAACAGACAGCTGTAATTTTTACTGACTTCTGTCCTGGTGTTTGTGACTCAGCTATGCAGTTCTCTAGTCAGTCAGTGTGTTTTGAAAATGGATTTGAATGATATCTGTATATATTGTTTAATTAACAATTGAAAATGTTTATTCTTTTGAACTTCTCACTGTTAAAAGAGAAAGAAAACATGTGTCTGTTTTGTATTTAATATTAGCATTCTCTAGGTGTTTAATGAGGGAATGTACAGGACAGCTGTTTTAGATGTACACAGAATGTAAACCCACAGCAGAGTATTTAACTTTTTGAAATTACATTTCATTTTAAAGTCTCATGAAAGGTAAAACAGTCACAAAACACTGAAGTGGTCATAAAATCTTATTACTAAGAGAACAGGATCCTTAGTACCTAACACCATGTTTTGGTGCTTGGAGAAGGGTTTCTTGCCATCATTTACTAACTCATTTTTCACCCCTGCACAAAAGCATTAGAAAGTACCTCCATCATCCCTAAGCTGAAATCAAATTGATATACCCAGCTTTTCACTAGAATATCCCAACACATTCAACTTGTCACGTTTTACACTGGATCTTGTCCTTTGAATGACACCTGATACCTCATATAACAACTAAACAGGAATTGTATGCTGCTACTGTTGGGGTTTGTACTTAATACCACGTAATACACACTTATATGTAACCTGCTTGAAAAGCTGAATATTTTCCTCCAAACAACTTTTACTGTGATAACATCTGTAAACACACACTAACCTCATGTCACTTTTCTCTGGAACCAGAGAAGAAGGAAGGTGATATATTTGCATAAACTGAAATGGAGCAGTGTGCCCCAAAAACATGCTAAACTTAGGTTTTTGCACAAAATCCCCTGACAGTAAGAGCTGTCCCTGAGAAAGAAGACAAAGCAATTTGGCCTCTCTGCTTTGTAGCTGATATGCCAATGAACATCCCATAATCTCATAAAGGAAACCTAAATTACTAAATGGTTTGCAGATGAAAAGCACAGTGCTAACTACAGTTTAAATATTTAAATAATATCTCCTCCATTGCATGAGGTACAAATCTGTTTACTGTCAACATTTAGCCAGTCCAGCCTAGGATTTTATAAGAAATATCAGTTAATCACAAGTCTGTCTCTAGGTTATATGAGTCTCTCAAATGTGCAGTTGCAGGAAAATTGCCACAGGGCTAATGTGTATCCAGCACTGAAGCATGTAGCACTCTCCATGGGATCCACTGTGATAGAAAAGTGGAAATAAACCCCTTAGTCTTTCCAGGAGGAGGTACATTAGTGTGGTAGTTGGCCATTTTTAATACCATTTGATATCTTGTAAGTGCATAAAAGTATTGAGAATTACTACTCAGGTGGTTTTCTAGCTCTTCTCCAGGTGAGAGAGTTTTGCTGTTAGCAGAGGTATTTTAAGAGAGGAAACAATATCAATGCATCCATTTTTTAATCTAATTGCTATGGCTATTTAACATGATTCTTTATACCCTTGGTCAGGAAGAATGCTAAATACAGTCTGCTAATTAAAACTGAAAAGGTTTGGGTTTCCTTGGAAAATTTTTGGTCAACTGCCAAGTGAGTGGTCAGCAGAGACACTGGATAGTTATGACAATATTCAGCTTCTAACTATCAGAGTCAAATTCTGTATTGGGTTGATAAAATTGAGAATATAAGGCTGTAAGAGGCAATGTAATAATAAAATTAATAATCTTTGATATATAGAAAATTATGATTGCCGAGAACATTTTGAATATTTAGAATTGAAATTTTTTTAGCTTTGGAAATCAAGATTTGCTGCTATGGATCGGCACGTTGTTTACTGTTCCATTTGAAGGAGTTTGACTTTTAGATGGTTTAGTACGAAGACTATCACTGTATGAAAAAAACCCAAACTTGTTCTTTTCACCTAGTTATGGTTTACATGACTAATGCAGTTAATGTAATAACATGGGTAAGGTTCTTCACAAATATACCAGCAATGGTATTATCCATTTGTTTATTTATTTGTTGTTATTTACCTTTGCATCTGTGTGCTGTTGATTTTTCCTGTTAATAGTTTATTAATTTTGTACTCTCTTGTCAAATGACTTTCTATTAGAAGAAATGCCTTGCGTGCAAAATCAAATACTGTGCTGTGTACTCCACTCATTAAAGAATCAATAGCTGCTTTCTGTATTGTAAGTAGCTTGTTCAAAGTAACAGCTTGCAAAAGTAATAGTAAGACATCTCCAGTCTGTTTTTTTCTGTTTCCCTGGATATAAAAGGAGCAGCTGGTTAGAATCTGTTCTACCATATTAAATAACATCCCAGTAGGAACCGCTTGTCTCTCAGAGAAAAATGTAACACTGACTTACCAAAATGTGCAGAGCATTGATTATACTTCAGCTTTTACTTTAATTCATCCTGTAGGTCATGTTTACGTACATGTTGCTACTCTTCTGCATGTGATTTTTAATTAATGTATATCTTGATTATTTAAATTAAAACCTCATAAATGGCAAGGAAAATTAGCTTTTTCAAAGAGAAGGCGTACAACTTAGATCCTGAATTCTGATTTGAAAGTCCTATGGGAGGGATGAAAATCCTATAAAAATATTTTTGGTGGTAGTTACAATATGTATGTTCACATATTATGTCTATAGGCAAAAGCAGTATGTAAGAATTTTCAGAAGAGCTTTGTGTATGATGAATCTGCAAATTAGATTTACAGAGATTTATTTTATTTAAAGTGTATAGACATTTGTCACATAGATTGGAAAAAAGCTGTAAGTTAGAAAGGGTATGTCAAGTTTTACGCAGTTTAAGATGCCTGAAGAGCATTCTGTTTAGGTGACATCTTTGACTATTAAGTACAAGGTACTCACCTGAGTGCCAAATATGAACTGTTAAGATGGCTATTTGGCACGTTGGCCTGTTGTATGTAATTTTTCTAAAATTTATGTGATAATGCTTGTGTAGATTTTTAAAGCTTTCCCTTTATTTTGTAATCAATATTTGTTAGTGATTATATTTGGAATGTGTTTGTGTAGGTATACACAGACATACACCCTTAGACATATGTATAAAATAATGAAGTAACCGTCCATACAATAGTGAGCTATTTAAACTTAAGCATTGGTTACAGATTCATTATGCTGTTTGACATCATTATATCTGTATGAATAAACCATGAATTATTATTCTTCATAGCAAGCTAAGCCTGTATTATTAAAATAATTAGAACAATTAAAAGATAAAGTAGTAGTTAACCAGAAGCTCACTTTGGTGAGTTAAATTTTATTTACTTCATGTCCACTCCATTGTGCAGAAGTGTAAAGGAATTTCATGCAGACCTTTTCCTGCACTATACCTGCAAGCAAGCAGTTGTTGTTATGCCTTTCAACTAATCTAAACACAGGATTTTGTCCAGTTGATTATGTTGCATCTATGCATGCTTGACATACCAGGACAGCCTTTAGAAGCTACGCAGGAGACCAGATACCACCAAGGGCACCTCTTGCTTGTTGGTAGAGGTAGACAATCTGCTCTGGCAGATGTGAGCTGAGTAAGTTGAGGCCAACTGAGGTGCTTCATCAGGAGCCAGGTCAGCACTACCTTGTGCCATGTTGCCTTGCTCTGGCATGGGGATATGCAGTGCTGTGAACAGAAACCCTGCTGTCGCTGAGGAACGGCCAGGGGAAAGACTCTCTCATTCATGAAGTCACAGAAATGAAGGCAATGTGTTATGGAACAGATTCCTTTTTTGTTTAGAGCCTTTCTTAAAATGATAGAACAGGATTATACTTCCTCTGTTTTCTTGGGTTTTCTTTAGGAAAGGAATTTTAAAAAGCAGAGAGCAAACATGTACTACCATCCATGAGAGAGATCAGTAAAATGCATATGCTCACACGATGGGTTACAAAGACAACTGTGCCATTAGAGATAGTGCAAGTTCCAGTGGTATATGTACAGCAAACGAGAAATTATTCTGGCACCTGCAGTTCCTGTAGTAATAGAAGCAGCTCTGTTTTTTTATCTGTTTTGTTGCTACTTTCCATAATGGGAAATATTGGGGCCCAACCTCGCTGACTTTCCTGCTCAGACTATTGTACTTCCATGAAAAAGCACTGCTTGTGGAGAAATTCAATGCCACAGTCATGTAAGTTGCTGCTCTAGAAAATGGTGCACAGGCTAGCTCATCACAGAAAAACATGAGTTATTCGTATAGTCAACTGTATCTGTGGTAATACATATATAACATTTTAACAGAAAGTAAGAGAAGGTACTGTGGTAATCTAGGAAATGGCTAATGTCCTTCAATTTTTTCAGCTGTTCCTTACCGATGTACTTGGTGCTATACCTTTGAATTTTCATTTCTGGTATTGAAAGTGTAGAGGAAAATCGATTCTTCCTGATAGTCCTCACTAATAACTTCATTCAGGAAACAATAATTTTCATCTTTTAATTAACATAATCTGATTCAGTCTTCAGACCGTTTTTTTTTTTTTTTTGGTCATCCTTTCTTGTTGTCTGCAATTAATATTTTGTTTTTCCTTCTTGGAAGAAATGTGTGGCTAGATTGTTTCTTCCCATCATTCCTCCTCTTAGCTCTAACTTTGCCTTCATGTATGCTACAGCATGTACCAGAAGGTCTTACTAATTTCAATAACTAAACAATCTCTGAGGTGGCAGCAGCATTTCTTAGTGTTCTGTAACAGTTTTAGGAAACAGGATTAAATTTAGTGCAATGATGACAGGAACCCATTCGCTATCATGGATAGATCATATTTAAATTGTAGAAACATTTTACATTACAGATTTATATTCATAAATTTCAGGGTGAAGGAAATAAATTCAAAACCTGTTCTTCAAAGCATGTAAGTGAGAGAATAAAGCTCTTACAGTCACTAACTTTATTCATATGATAGACACTGCACCAGAGGAAAAGGGTCATCACTCCAGAGCTTTAAACAGGATTTTAAACATCCCACACCCAGACCTTTAAGTCACTTGGAGCTAAGGCTGCAGAACTGGCCTTAATGTAATATTCTGGAGGGAACTGGAGATATTCTTGGCAGTCTTTCCAAACTTATGGCTGAACTACCCTACAGGCCTACAGGCTTTCCTTTGGGAAGTATTTGGTATTGTCCCATTGTCTGACTGCAGAGGTGATTGTCCTGTGATCCAGGTAAGTCAGGAGTCAACTGTACGGCAGCCACACAGCTGTCAGATTCATCTCCTGAGTCATGCTGGGTCATTTCAGCAGCCTCCATCACATCAGGAAGGGCAGGAGCACCCCCAGCATGTCCCAGATGGGACATTGTGGAGTTCCAGAAAGCAGGAGAAGGCAATGAGGCAAACCCAGGAGGCACAGCTGGCCTCTGGTCTGGGCCTGGGCAGTCTTTCATTCAGAACATCCTTTCAAATGAGATAGAGTAGTGCCATATTCACTATTTGTGGTTCCTTTGAATGTGGTGTTTAAAGCTCAGGCAAGCTGCAGTGTTACAGCCTGGTCAGACTTCCTTTCAGCTGTGGATAGGCGTGCTAATTTAGTTACATGCTCTCAGAAACATCCTTGTTGTCAGTGCTTGGTGGTTGCCTTCTGGGCAAGTACAGTTCCCCAGTAAAGATCTAAAAAGCTCCAGGAAAAAAATGGGTCTAGTGGTGCAGAACATTTTCCAAAAACTCTTTCCACAGCCACATAATAACTACTGAATTTAGGCTAACAGCTATGTTACTTACTTTCTAGCAATAGCAAACCCAAAACCCTTGCTAGAACACAATGCTAATCAGTCACTAATGAAGTCTCTAACCAGCCTAGAAAATGTTCTGTTTGAAGAGCAAAAATTCATATATTTGTAATTTTTAATTTTTCTGCCTAGCACTTATTTTCTTGCTATGCTCCTTAGTCAATGAGAAAGAAGCAGGATACATTGTCACAGATCTGTGCTTTTCAACTCTTTTCCTGTATTGTGAATATGCTGAAGGCTTGGTTTGTTAATAGATATAGGAGGATAGTTATGTTTTAAACAAAGGTTCATAAAAGAATGTTTATTTCTTGCTACACATTGTATTGTTAGGTTCTATATCAAATCTACATTATAAATTATACTTTTTTCTTACAACCGTTTTAGATCACTGCTGGTTAATAGCCGATTTTAAAGTGCTTCAGTTAATTTTTTGCATATAAGTTGCCTTATTTCATAGGTTGCTGTGAAATAAAGTTTCTTTAATGACAATTTTCCTAATAGGTGATTTACTACAGTCTCATTTTGTCTGACCTTTAAATTAGTTTTATGCAACCACAGTATTAGAACATTCAAGCAAATGCAACATAGATTTATCAAAGTTATTATCCCAGTCTACATTGAGAAACTAGACATTCAGAAAATGTGGTAGGCCTGATATTAGTCAAAGTTCAACATTTGATACAGGATCACACATGGGAAATTAGTAGTCCAGCTGAACAAGGTGGATGTTAGTAGTAGCATTGCAGAATGGAATAGAGCTGAATAAAAAAAGCCAGCACAACAGGTTATGTTAAATGGAGAACTGTTACGTTAGAAGGAACATATCAGTGGAATTTTTCAAGGATCAATCTAGAGTACTTGACTTACTTAACATTTTAATTAATGGTTTTGGCGCAAAATGTAGAACTGGAGGAATGGAATTTGGTGGGGGAAAAATATTGTGAGCCATCATTGATATAAAGAATGATCAGAATATTATGCAGGAGTAATTTTCTAACCTTGAGGACTAAAGTAATAGAAATAGGATTAAATTTAAGAATACTGATGGCACTTAAGGGCTGCTGGAAAGAATTTCTGCTAGAGGCTTATCAGTTGAAAACTACAGAGGAGGCAAAAGACCTGTGTGTAACAATCAGTCCTAGAATAACTATGAGTCACCAATATGATAGAGCTGTGAAATAAGCAATGTGATCCTAGAAAGTATCAAATGAGATATTTCCTGTGGAGATGGGGAAATGTTAATGTTGTAGCAGCACTGGAGAGCTTGCTTTTTGAAAAACTGTACACCTGCTTTTAAGGAAGAATAAATCCAAGTGATGCAAGTGTTAGGAAGCATTATAGGGACGATTAGAATGATACAGAATCAAACAAAATGCACTGCAAACAAAATAAAAAGTTGTGGCTTGTTTAGGGTAGTATTATAAAGGTGAGAGGAGACTGGATTGCTGTCCACATGATCTTTGTGGGGGAAGGAGCAGAGTTGGAGGAAAGTGGCACTTGAGACTAAAAACAAGTGGACATGAGTGAACATAGGCTGGAAATTAAAAGAACATTTCTAGTGATCAGATCAATAGGGTCAGAATCAGTAGCAGCAGTGAAGAGAGAAATGGACCAGTTTTAAGACAGAGCTCACTAAACTCATGGAAAGGTTTATATGGTGTGATTTTCATATGATGTGATTTGCTGAGTCAGTTGGGAACTAAGTCTGCAGATTTATGAAGTCTTACATTCTTCATTACTTAATCACCTGTGTATGGATCGTATGTGATCCATACAGCTTGCTTAGATTGTGCCAACTTACTTTTCCTCAAATTGATATTCAACAGCAAGAAAAACTCTCCATGAGAGCTATGGAAAGAGGATCCTTTTCACAACTACATTACTCAAAAGTACTCAGATGTTCTCATTCACACCTGCAGCAGTGCTCAAAAGTACTCAGACTCAGAATATTTATGTATTTATTAGATGTACTGTAGACTGTATAAAGGCCACATTACAGTCTAAGAAAAAGTGTGGAATTATTTATGTGAAACCTACATTTCATAATTTTGGCAAAGGAAACAGAAAATGGGTGCAAACAAAACTTCTGGCCATCTAAGAGGACATAAAACACCTTTAATACCAGTAAAATTTACTGATACTATTTACTTGTTTTCTGTCACAAGTGCAAATCTTAAAAAATACAAAAACCAGTAGTGTCTGTTCTCTCTATTGCATGCAAACTTCTACAACTACTTCACTGGAAAAGTGTGGTAGTAAGTTTTACTGAAGTAAGAGATTGAATTTGGCATAGAATATGAAAGGAACCACTTGGATGTTAAGATCCTTGCAGTGTGAATTCCACCAGTAGAAATTCTATAAGTATAATAATTTCTGTCAGGATGCAAAGGCTCTGGTTTGATAAAAATGTTGATCCTCAGATACTTGTCAGTAACAATTAAAAAAACAGGAATGTTTTCCCATTAAAAATACTTGTAATGGGCTATTCCAACCTTAGGAAATAATGATAATAATTTTAAAAATATATGCAAGAAAAGAAGGGGGCTGTGGTGAACAGAGGTTACCTAATTTCAACCATGAAGTGTTTCTTCACTTTACTCCTTTATAGTCATGGATTGAGGGTGGGGGAGGGGACAGAGTGTGTGTTAATAGAGCACTTTAAATGACAAGAGCTGCTATTAAGAGAAAGGAGAAGAAAATTCTTAGGGAGATGAGCATCTTGGGTTTGCCTGGCTTGCACTACTGCAGAGTACTTGTCTTGTTTGAAAAATATTTTAGTATTTCAATTACAGAACCCACTGGGCTTTTTCCAGAGCACAGTATCCACTCCTTTACCATTGCGGACTCTGCAGAAGATTGTGCATACAGTTCTGCTAAAAATCAATTCTTCCAGTATAAACATCCTTTTTGCAGAAAGTTGAAACAGAAAAAGAATGCATTACACTGACATGTTGCTAAGCAGCAAAAAGGACATATGTCAAGAACCATCTATATCTTTTGTATTAGTACACTTCCTTTCCTCACACCTTCATCACACAAGCTGTTATGATTATTATGTACCCATAATATAGAGAAAAATTACACAAAAGCTAGTTTTCCCTCATTTCTTCTCTATTTCCCTTTTTAAAAGATCCATTACTAAAGAGAGTTCCTTGGCAGGTCTAATCTGGTTGAGACATTACTAGTTTCAGGTCAGTCCAGGGCTTTAGGCATTTTTGGTATAGATGATTAATTCATTAGTTGATGGGCATCCTGTTGTGAAGCCTTTTGGGTCTGGGTTACTTCCAGAAATAAAATGAAAATCTTGCCAAAAGGGAGAATATTAACCTTAGAAATAAAACTGGCCTCTCTAGACCATGAGGAGCTCAGCTGTATTCTGCTGTAATAGTTAAGAACTACAAAATGGTGACTGCCAGAAAAAAAAAGGTAATTAGAAAGCATTAGCAAGTAGGAATTTTGAGGTGGTTTGCACTGACCCCTAATTTATGTTGTTTGCCATATATTTTATTCACTGGAGTAGGGGTAGTTTCTTCCTAGCAAGTTTTCATGGGTAAAGCGTTATGGTCTCCCTCTTGCTCTCCCAGAAACATTTGTGTGAGTAGTTTCAGTGACATGCATTTGTAGCATGCATTAAAGACCTTTTGATAATTGATTATAATTTTTGCAAGGATGTATTTTATGGTGGTGACATTCCATGGTTTTAAAAACATTTATTTACTGTGAAACTATTACTGAGTACTTTCAGGACACACTGTCTTCCTGATAACAAATCTCTTCTGAAATGAAAAGAGCTTTCCTTAATTTAAAATTTCAGTGTTGAGATTATTTTTCATTATTACAGCTATTTAATAATCTCTTCCAAGTCTTTTCATATTTTCAAGGTCAAGAATTTTTAAAAGGACTTATGTGACCCAAATTTCTTTTTGCTTCTATCAGACCAACTGTGATGAGGTAATGATGTTCTGCAAGTTGGCATTGGAACAACAAATTATACATCAGCCAGGTCTCATGCCTTTTTCCTTATGTGCCCTGTGACTATATGACTAATAAAATGCCTATTTTTATTGTGTGTGGTCCAGCTTCAGAATAATAATCATCCTTGAAGATTAAATTAATGAAAAATCAATTTAGCAATCAAATATTTCAGCCATAGTGGGTGGCTGAGTTAAGAAGGTATTATAAGCAGAGTATAATTTGTTCAGACATATAGGCAGTTGTTGGATTTCTTATTCAGCCATCAATTACTGCAAAATGGTTAGCTGAAATTACAATTAAATAATGGTTGCAAACCACACTGTTAGAACACAGTCACATATGGAAACAGCTGTAGTTATTTTAGAAGTTACCATCCCTGCTGTTTTCTACTGCTCTTCTTCTGGAGATCATAGACATTAGAAAGGGGCTTCTGTCATGCACTGCCTTGCTCAGGCAGCTTCAGCCACCACCAAGCCCTGGTGTGGGCAGGAGCCTTCACAAGGCCCTTGTGGTGTCCCCTCTGGGCTTGTAGCTCCCAGCAGGGTGACAGGGAGCAGCCAAGGCTGGTCACGTCCTGCATCCTGCGCTGCTCCCACTGCGCCTCCCATGGGGGTTTGCCTGTGAGCATGGGGTTTGCTCACATCAGGAAGTCGTCCTTAACCCCTTTCAGGGTGGCACATTTATAATGGCATCTTTCATGCCTGTATGTAAAGAGGAATTGCCTGACTAATATGTGTTTTCCCAGTGCTACTGTGACTGCTCCCAGAATGTCGCTGCTATAAATACTACAGTAACATTTATTGTCCTACAATTGCACTTCTGTCCAGCTGTGCCTAGGTTAGGTACTAGGATGGATACTGCTCATAAAGAGCAGTATTTTCAGGGAAAGTATTTTAGGCTTTCTGTTTCAATTCCCCATATGTTCAGTACCCATTTTTATGACATGAGTGAAAATAATTAATTGCTTCTTGATGAAATAATTGCCCCCAGTTTACTGTGTGCCATAGGGCATTATAGAGGACATGGGATAGGCTTTGAAATTTACTCACAAGATTTCCAAGGGAAAATTATGATAAATTAAGAATTTGGACCTCCTCATGAGTTTGTGATTCCATTTTGGGGCTCAACTTTTCATAGAAAAGCAGTTACTTAATAATGCAAGTCAAGTAATTCCTTTTTATTCATGGTACAAGGGGTTTTAGTACTTGCATCTGTCTCATAGAGCATTATGTGCTCACTTACATATTCGGTGTAAAGATTGTTCTGTGCAGGCTTATCTGTTGCAAGACTTCCAGATATCCTGTTTTGCAGCATTTGCTAGTAGGCATATGTATGCAATACATCATGAACAAATGCCAAAAAAAATCCTATAAAAACTTATTTTGAGTCGTGAAAGAGGATGTAAGTTCAGATGTGCTTCAATGCTGCACCACAGAGGTGTCTTTTTAGCAGTTTTACATGTAGGCGTTTGCTATTAGGTGTTTGCTATTGTTAAAAGTGACAGCTACATCCCCCTCTTTAGGTGAGGCTTTTAAAAATAAGTGTAATCTACATATGGTTTGCATATTTTAATTTGTAATTTGCATATGTTAATTGACAGCCATTGCAGCAGCAAATGGTATTGCATGTAGTCAGCCTAACTTGTAAGAGTTACAGGAAAGTTTGCCAAAGGCTCAGGAAAGACTGAGCTACCATTGATTGTCTCCAGTGATGCTGAGGATGGTGAGGGCTCTGTATTACACACTTCAAAAGCGTAAACAAATAAACACAGTGGTTGGTCTCCTGGTTTTAAAATACATCTTGCAACTTTGGAAGGGAATCATTCTCTGCTGTCAGTGCCTTCCATGGCAGTAAACTTCATGCCAGATCATATATAAAATTGCTCATAAAGTGAGCCTACATTTCCTGAACTTTTGAGGGGGGGCAGAAGATCCTAATTTTACCAGTTAGATAATATATGAAGTAGATGTCTCTTGTACCCATGCAGAGGAGTCAGGAAGCAGAACTGTGGTGCAGAGTGAACATCAACACACCACTTTGTAGCATTGAAGACACGAGATTAATTTCTGCAGATCACCTGTGTGTTTTGCAAGAACAAGCCAGATCAGCATATTGAAAAACATCTGTTGGAGGAGATATCAAAGTTTTTGCTCAAAAAGGTGTTAGATAGGAAAGGACATAGTAGGGAATAACTACTTTAGTGATATTTAGGTTGCTGAATATTGCAACAGTTGACCTGTATTGGAATAATCTTGTAACAGGAGCCCCCTGGGATTCTTCTGCTCTGTAGCAGACACACTGGCATCAGTTTATATATTTTCTAGACCACTATATTTCAAATAAGAGCAGTTTCATATTACTACTGTCAGTGATGCATAATCTAAAAAAATAGTGAAAAAGACAAAAAGAAAACCTGTACAATTTTCCATCATGGTGACACCATTGTGGTATCAATAATATGGGTCATCCATCTTGCAGTAGTGTTTTCCTGTGGTTAGCAGACAAGTGGCCAATGACTCTTCCCTTCAGCATATCTAATGTCACCAGCAGTACAGTTTTTATTTTTTTATTCCATGTTTCAGCAAGACCTCTGCTTAGAATCACTTTTAATAAAGACAAGGTAGAAATTCCTGGTAAATCTAAGAGAATGATTCATAGATGGACAGGTAATTGGAAGAATCTCCTATAATTGTCACCTCATTGTGCCCTTTAAGAAACATCCATTGGCAGTCACTGTCTTGGGACTAGTTTGCAAATGCGACGGGGGAACTGCTGCATTTGCCTAGGACATGTCACCCCAATGTACCACAGTCAGTACAGGCAGCATGGTGGTGATTATTCCACATCAGTTGGCTAGTTATGTAAAGGATTTTTTATTTAAAATAGATGACTGTAGAATTTATCAAAATATTCTTAATTTCTGGAATCACTGGGGAGACAAAAAAAGCCACAACATAGATATTGTAAATTTTTTCTATTAACTGGAGTGTAAACATAGACATTTCTCTGAAGAAAAATAAAAAAGTAAGAATTTTTCTTGGTTTCTGATCCTATTTGGGTTAAAACTTACTCCTTATAAAGTAAACGCCACTTCTTCTTGACACTGTTAAGAGTGTCATTCCTCAAGTGTAACTTGTAACTGATGCAGTAAACAAAAATGTTGTTTTGTTAATACTACCATTTGCTCTTAAATCTTCTCATGGTTGCATGAAAACCTGTGTTTTGAAATTCAACCATTTCCATCACCTTTCTTATGATTCTGAAGGTTTGGGTGCATTTATCACTACTCAGAACATACAGAGCACAAATAACAAGCAGCAAACACAAATTCTTCAATGAAATGCTTTGGATGACCCTGTGAGTGACTTCCATGTGAGTACCCCTTTGAAGGACATTGAATGGAGCAGACAGCTTACAACATGGGAGAGTAAAATGTGAATGGGATGACATACAAGTGATGAAACTCAAGGGGAAAAAAGCAGGTGGAAATAGAAAAGGAGAAGCAAAAGTTCAGCTTCCCTAGGCAGCATCCCCACGCAGAGCAAAGTCTTCCTGTGAAGTTGCTGTTTGGGGGTGTAGCCTGCCATCTGCCTTGGAAGTGGTGGATTTTTAGGAGACATTAAAGGTGACAAAAGTCATTCAGAGCCACTGTTTGTGACTATGCTGCACACCACCTCATGGGAATAGCTCCGGGAAATCAGACTCATACTGCTTTGCTGACAAAATGCGTGTGTGGTTGGAAGCTCCTGTTCCACCCCAGTAGGATACTGCATGTGTAGGCATAGATGATTATCCTGGAGAAATTCAGCATTACTTAGCTGAATGTGTATTGCTCCGGAAGTGGGCACATTATGGATACAAAGCATGTGCTGTAAGAGAGGGTTGGTATTTTCTTCTTTCAGAAATATGGAGCTCTATACCCTGTGCCAGCATCAAGGCAGTGACAGGGGAGACTCAGCTGTGTGGCGTGGCAAAACCAAACCACCCCCTGAATCTTGTCTGCAGCTATGTGATGTGCTTTGTGGTACATTGTGCAGTCAGTGTGGGCACCTACTGGGTACAAAGCCTGGGGAGGAGAGGTTTTTGTATCACATTGGTTGCTGTGAATTGTTTTCTATGTTATCTTGCATACATTCAGATATTTAATGGGTTATTTCTAAGTTCAAAGCTATAGCTCAGCCCATCAAAGTAATTTCAGTCTCTTGCAGTGGCAAGCAAAATAGCCATCCCTTTTTAAGGCCCACTTGCCTCTGAGGTTCTTGAAAAAGCAGGAAACAACAAGAATTTCAAGCTCAACAGCTTGAAAGAATAAACTTCCTCACATGATTTTTAGCACTTCCTAACTCTAACCAGATGTGAGGTATGCAAGAACAGCCTTTTAATTTATAATTGTAGTTGTGCTGATTCTAGGAACAGGAGGATAGGAGTGATGTGGTTAAAGTACTGTATGAAATACAAGAGTGCTGATCCAAAAAATTGTAAAATGTCATGTTCAGTCCAAGGCTTGTGCAGAGGTCTGGGAACAACTCCTGTTTATCTAAATTGCTTTATGCTTCACTGTGGGCAATTTTTCCTCCCTTTCTATATTTTGTGTAGCAAATGACATTTTAGTTTTGGATTAATCCACAATTTTGCTGAAAAAAAATATTCAAGCTTCACTTTGTATTAGAAAGCAGTTGCAGAGTAGAGCCTATGTTTTCAGGTTGTGTTCATGCTTTGGTGGCATAATCCAGAAGCATGGGAAGCAGAAACAGTGCAGCCACCTGGCCTGCATCAGAGTACAGCACTGCTCCTCTGCCCTCACCTCTTAGGTGACTAACTTCACATAAATGAAAATTATTTTCTTTAATTGTCCTCATCATTATGCAAACAAAATTTCTGCTGTTTAAGTGGAGATTCATGAGAGGCCAGTATTTGTGAATAATGTCTGAAATAAGATCAGTGTTAAGAGGCCGGGGGAGGTGAGGGAGTAATTTGAAAATATTAATATATTAGTGTATTAATTCAGTGAAGAAAGGTTGACTTTAGACAAAGATGTTTTTCTATAGTGAAAAAAGCAACTTTGTAGGATTGTTCTTTGCTATTACTCTTCTGTGTAATGGATGCTCACAACTGAACAATTTTGGACTGGTGTTGTCTGCATTTTATTCCAGCACCTTTTATATTTGTCATATAATAAAAGTATGAATTGGTTCCTACCAAGATTACTCTTATATGGTGTTAGGTTTTGTAAACAAATAAGTCAGCTCTCTATTCACTGCAGTAGCTGGCACACAAGTCTGTTTCCAGATCCTGAGTGGAATTTGCAATGCTGAAGTTAAAAAAACATATTCTTCATTGTGAGATACGTACAAATTATTTGAAAGTCCTAGAGATATTTCAAATACATATGAATACAGCAGTATATTTGCATGTTCACACTGCAAGGTGAAGTATCTTATTTTTTTAATGCAGAATCCTCTTTGAAATAATGAGTTTGAAGTATACCAAATTAAACTAGTTTTCCCACATTAGATGATTTCTGTGTGTTTTTAAAATCGGGTAGAATTTGAAAAAAATACATTTAATTTTTCAAAGAAGCACTTTGAATTGCATGGTCATATACATATTAGGATATCAGAACACAAAGTTATCTATCTGGGATCATTCTCTTGGATTTTAACAGGGATTCTTATGGGGAGAGTTGCACTGTAACCCTAACAAGCACTGCTGATAGATAATTGTTGCTAGACCTTTAGAAAAGAGCTTCCCACCTTGAATTTCTCCCTTGAAGTTCTGCAGGAAAACATGTTCCAAGAGAAATTTTTTATATGCTTTCAGCCTAAGATAATAAAGTCTGTATATATTTTTCCATAATTAAATTAAGAGGTTTTAGGGTGTCATCTGGAGCATGGGGTTCCCTGCGCTGTCACTGTACTTGGATGTCAATAGCTGTTAGTAACTCTGACTTCCATGCCTAACTGTATGCAACCATCATTTCTGTAGCTTTCCACCTATTTATTTTTGGAAGTAGGTGTGATGGACCAGGGCAAGGATTGTGCCACACTTCTTTTTTTCTTTTTTTCTATTTTTTTTTTCTTAGGTTTCTAATTTGTCTGTTGTTAGGCAATGATTTTGGTCTGGGTGGGCCTTTGGGTTCATCCTGTGTGGTGGTTGTTAAGTTTTTTGGTCAGGCAGTCCCTGAAATTGTCCAAACAGTGGCAGTTCTAGACTGTCAAAGGAACTGTATCTTACCTATGGTAGTTCCAGAAATCACAGTGACTTGTTGTAGAAAAACTGTTCCAAGAAGATAATACAATGACTCTCTGGGAAATGTGAAAAAATGTATCATACAGCTAAGAGGACAGAAAACATAGGAAGTGGTTGTTTGAACTTCAGCATGGATTTGTTGTAGTACTTATTACTGATGTTGCCTTTTTCAAGTTAAGAAGATTTTGCATTACTTGCATAAAATTTTATTTAAAACTACGTATAATGTGTGCTCTGACTGAAGCTTATAAACCTGCTACATTGCTTGCCCTTTTCTGAAACTGCTTCTTTATTATTTCATGTTATTTTGTCAGACATTGGATTTGTATAAAGGGCATTTGCCTTCATTTTAAGGGTAATAAACAAGGCACACTTTTAAAACCAACAAAACATTTTTAAATAGTAGACTATTTTTCCAATTATCTTATCCACTGTGTTCAATACGATTTTTACTTTCTTTGCAGTTAGCTTCCATGAGCTTGAAAGGGAAAGAGAGTGGGAAAGCAAGCTTTGCTGCTGGAAAAAAAAATCAAAGCCAACCTCCAACAGCTTTTTGAAAAAGAGTGTTCTGGTTGTTATAAAACATGTATATAACCGACAACTGATATTATCCACTGGTGAGATATTGTTCATACATCTACAGCATAACATTACCAGAAAAAATCATGCTGGTTATCAACCCACATGTGCTCAATGCAGTTTGAGGATTTTGAGAATGCCATGTATATCTTTTGTCATGTCACTGTAGCCCCTCACCTCCCACCAGTTCTCCAGACACACTCCCCACTACGTTATCTCCCCTTTGATGCACATATCAACCCATTTTACTTCTGATATTTTTACCTGAATGTGGACCATGCTGTGATGCTTGACTGACAGTGGTTGAGCACGAAGTTCTGTGCTGGGAGAAAGGACTGTCTTTCTCCTTCACATGGCCAGCCTGTGGGTTTCAGTCTTGACAGGAAAAGAATTCTTACAGTGTTGAGGAGGTCAGCTGCACCTGTGGGACAAATGCCTATATGAGCCCATTTTCCCCACGCACACCGAGCTGATCAGATGCTTTGTGGCCATTTTCACATCTCAGAGCCCAATGTACGCTCCTTCTTCGCAGGAATTGCTTCCTCAGACATGATGCTAAGCTATGCTAATGTGTAGCTTTGGAGTTGCTTGGAGTGTTAGCAGAGGAAGTCGGTGTCTGCCTACAATATGCTTTCCAGAAACATCCATGGCTATGTTTGGACTGTACCAACCACAGTGAAGGAATAGCTTCACCTACTTAAACTAGCTGCCATAAGTACTGGTATCTCCCAGTAGAAGGGAGCTTGTGGAGAGCTGCAGAAAGCATCCAAGAAGAAAAGTAAATTTTGTTTGAGCTAAGCCCTCTGAGGTCCCAGCCACCTGAGCTTGTCCTCAGACTTCACATCATGAATGGTGTCCTCAGGCTTTTCAATCAGGCATGGTGGTGATGACATGAGGTGTTACTCTGACAGATACAAACTGGACTGAAACAAAAAATAGAATTATCAGAGTTGCAGCTAATTGAAGGTATGTGATGTTGCTGATTTTGCCTGGATGAAAATCAGGAACTTTAGAAGTGAAACAGTCCTCCACTATACATGGTACTCTGTCTCAGGCACTCACAGCTTCTCTTCCAGCATTTCTAAGGGTGAAAGTGCATTTTTCAGATCAGTACTTTCTTATTTGTTTAGTCTTCCCTCATATAGACTGCACATGTTTAACAGTATTTCTAGGATACATGTAAGACTTTTTATTCCTGCCTTAGCTTCCCATCTCAACATGGCTCAGAGGAGAGACTGCAGATGAGAAACTGGTAGAATTATATTTGTAGGCATCTGTCTCCAGACCAACTTCTCTCCAGAAAATATAGCACAACAGATCTATGTGCTTTCATAGCAATAATTGGAATATTTATACAATTTGGGGGTAGGAAGGGGGAAGGGAAGGGAGATCCCCAGCTTAACAACCAAGTTCTTAGTAAGTGGTAACTGTTGCAGTTCTAGTGAATTGCCTAATTTTCATGGAACTGTTTGATTTAGACCAATAAAAGATGAATCAAGTTGATGGCCATGAAATATGTGGGTTGGTCATTTAACCCACCACCAGCATGAACACACCACAGAAAGGCAGACACCTTTTTTCTGCAGCAACCAAGCTTTGGTTTTGAAGTTTCTGTCTAGGTTGTACTTCAGACCAGCTTGGGTACCTGCCTAAACAGATTGTGGCAGTATGTGAGGGTATGGCCAATATCACTTTATCTTAACATAATTTTGCTTATGTTTTTACATAATACTTTTTTGTTTCTCATGCCATGTTTAGCATTCTGCTAGGTCAGATGAAGTCAGGGGTCAGGGGTGTGCTTGATTTAATACAACTGGATAGTTTCCCTGGTTTTTGTCCCTTCCTTTTGGTGTCCTGTCATTTGAAATTTATGTTTTTGCCCTTATTTCTTGAGACAACTTTTCTGGGTATCATTTTCTCTGCTGTGTTGGTCCTTTATGCTGGTACAGATTGCATTTGTTCATCTAAAATGCCTGTCCTGCACAATTTCCATCATTTTTACAGTCTTACATTTTGTCATTTTCTGCTTGAGTTTGGTTGCGGTTTGTTATGTTTTGACAGTGGTTTGTCATACAGCTGTGAATAACCTCTTTGGTTTGCTTTAAAACTTTCTTCTTTGCAGTTGTTGAACAAAGTTAGCTGAACCACTCTTTCTTCAAACTGAATGATTAGCACAGACAGAAATGTGAGGGGCTGTATGCTGCAAGCAGGCAAACCATTTGTTCTGGCTTTATTTGCATTCAGAGTGTAGAATTTTTATGCAAACACAAATACTCTCTTTTCTAAATTTTCATCTTGGGAGTGATGGTTTTGATTTATAAGACATGGAAGTTTTAGAGTTAAAACTGGAGCTTCCTCATCTAAGGTATGTGTTTTTGTCTGTGGAACAAGAATATGGGTTACCCACCCATTTCTCACCTCCAGCCTAAAAAAAACAGCTTATACTGTATGCTTCCTGATGAATCTGCCTGCCATGACAAATTCTGAATTTTTTAATGTCACGTAAGCGTCTGGCCTGCTCTGTACTATTAGAAATCGAATTCAGTTGTCTAAACAATAAATTGTATGGGCTCTGAGTTTGCATTTTAGGATTGAGTAGCAGGCTCCCTAAGTACTTAGTGTTGTCAATGGATACAGAGAAAAAAAAATTAAAGCTTGAAGCTGGTATGGAACTGTGCAGGGCTGGTGCTCTGCTATTTGTGCTTCTGCGTGAAACACCGGTTATGAGACCTGCAGGAAAGGAGCTGAGAGTTGAAGTTGACTGTGAGCCAGCAATGTGCCACTGCAGCAAAGAAATCAACAGCCTCCTGGGCTGCATGAGGGAGCGTTTGAGGCAGGTGATGGAGGTGATCTTTCCCTCAGCACTGGAGAGACAGATCTGGTGTAGGATAGTCAGTTTGGACTCACCATTTAGAAGCAAGACATGGATATACTGGAGTGAGTCCAGAAACGAGATGTGAATATGATTAAGGGCTTGAAGGATTTGCAGTGTGAGAAGAGGCTGAGAGAGTTGAGACTCTGCAGCCTGGAGAAGCCTATAGTGTGTGTAAATATATGATGGGGACAGAGTAAAGAAGATAGAATCAGACTTTTTGGTATTGCGCAGTGTAATGCAAGACGCAGTGAGCACAAAGTGAAACGCAGAAAATTCCATTTAAACACAACAAAAACTGTTTTCTTTCAAAGGTGGTCAGACACTTGCACAGGCTACCCAGAGAGGTTGTGAAGGCTTCATCTTTGGATATATTCAAAACCCAGTTGGACACAGCCCTAGACAAGCCACTGCAGATGCCCCTTCTCTGAGTGGAGAGTGGGATGATTTCCAGAGGTGCTCTCCAACTCCAGGCTATCCTGTGAAAGGGATCTTGGACTCTGCTGCTTGCTCTCTGCATTCCCTGGTCTAGATTCTCTTAGCCTGAGGCTGAAATACTGGAGATCTGATGAATTAATTTTGTACTGAGCAGTTCTTTAAAGACTCGTGGTCAGTTGCCAGTGTAATAAGAAAAAGGTTAGGATGAGATTTTGTTGTAGGCTGGCTAAACCTCAATTAAAAACTAGTCTCATGCAGTTTAGCATTGTGCTGAGACATATAGAGGATTTTATAGTTCTTTTCTGAATGTTTTTTTACCAAAAAGAATTATAGTGAAATATTGTCTCTCTTCAGAGGAATGAAGGATTTAAGACTGAGTTGCAGATTATGTGTCTGTTGAGAATAAGGGTCATAAGGTGCAGGGAGTAAAGCTGAGGTCTCATTGTCATCGTTTCTGTTACTTGCTCTTAACTCAAGTGTGTTTTAGAGGATTGAAGTGCTGGTTACACTCTTTCGAGAAAAGGAAATACACTGTCAAGTGAATCAAATTTTACACGCAAATCCTCACCAGGGTAAAATTAGAAAATACTAGAGAAATAGTATGTTAGAAAATACTGGAGAAAAGGCACAGTCAAACCTAACACTGATTGAATTACACAGGCTAGAAGGAATTGGAGAGGAAAAAAATCTATACATTTGCAACTCTATAAGCTTTAATATTTTGGTTTATAGCCTTTAACTGTAGGCAATGTTGTTGATATAAAATAAATAAGATACTGTAGATACCAAGAAAGTGTCATGGATCTAAACAAAACCATTGGGTTCTGGTTGTGGGAAGTATTCTATTCACTCAGTAACAGTACTGAATCCATGTTACACACCCCCCTTTGTAATTTTGACACGAAATTGAGAACAAAGGCAAATTGGTTAGAAACATTAGATTTCCACAATATCCAGAAGGTGCTGTGTAGATAATTAAAAAGAAAAACATAATTTTAAGTACATGGGAAGAAAAAAAAATATATATAATATGTTAATTTTACTCCTCAAAAGGTGTGCTTTTGCAATATGGAGGTACTATTTCCACTCTTTTCCAAATTTCATGGTGCTTAAAATTTATGTGTGTAGATGAGGCAGATGTTTTCTGAATGTGCAAATACAATGTAGCATATTACTAGTATAATACTATAAAAAGTACACTAGTGTACTCTAATATAGTATTATGTTATTAGTATTGTAGAGATTTAATATCATACTTTTACTTAGAATTTAATTAGTATAAATAATAATAGATTTCTATAAGTGGAAATTAATCATACATTCTAATTTTTATTCTAAAAGTAATCTACATGATAGAAGCCCAATCTTACACACTAGATAGGGATTAAAAAAGGACAGGTCTGTGTGTGCCAGATTCTGCCTTGGATACATGTGGGTGGTTTAATCAACGTGGCCCACATGTCTCTGAGACAGAATTTGGATTTATTAGACTGCCTTTTCACTGCCTTCCATGCCACATTATCAAATCTGATAGTAGTTTTTCCTAGGAATTGACAGATTTGTGTTGTTTGGGTTTGAATCCACTCGGCAGATAAGGTCTTGCAGAGGTGAAGGAGCATCAGGTCCCATGAGCATCCTGCCTTGCAGCTCTTCCAGAGCTGGAGATTTGCTGTTGTCCAGCTTCAGAGAGGGATCCCTCCCTCCACATCCCAGCCAGATGGACTGTGTCTGGAAGAGAACACAGCTGATGTGCTCTTTCACAGGGGTAATTTTGGGCAAATAGAAGCGTAGGCAGAGCAACAGCAGTGATATCACTATGTAACTCCATGAAGTTTAGCTCTGTGTGTACTGGTTTGTTTACTTCAGTTACAGAAACATATGTAAATGAACATGCCAAGCTCTGGCCCACGCAGATGTTAGTTAGCTGTGCCCACAGATGTCAATTAACAATTAACAGAAAACTCATGCTCTCTTTTGCAGTGCCCAGAAAGGTTCATTTGAAATCAATGGGCTGTTATCTCCTGGCTTTGCTAGTCCCTGCATCTGGCTGAGGAGAGTTAGTTACATCTCCATTTAATTACTGAGATCCAACTGTGATAATCTCTCAAGCAAGAGACTCTCATAGTCTGCCTAGAGCTTTATGGGACAGCTCAACATTTTGTGTTGGGAGCCAAAAAAAACCTCACAGCCCCAACCAGCAGAGTTCCTCAAGCCCATCTATAGCATGTTGATGAGATAATCAGCTGCAGGCTGCATCAGATCTTCCAGAGCTCCTTTGAGCTATAGGCAGAGGGTGGTTTTTTCATTCTGTTGCTGATTCTGTGGAGCTTTTAAAGGCTTTTTATCTTTTATATTTTTGGGATTTATTTGTTTCTGTTTTATTACTTATTTTATAACCTAGCTTTAATTAAAAACAGAGGACTTGACAGGATTCAAGCTGCAAAAAAAACCAGCCTGAAAGCAATAAAACCAATATTTTTATTTCACTGATTAACACTTCCATTGTTTCTTTGCTACACCAACTTGGCAGTTATTTTACATGGTATATATGCTAAATCCAAAAGTCTGATCCTGAGAGCTTCCACTGTAAATGCAACACACGAGCAGTTCGGTGAGCAGGGAGGGGTCTGCTAGCAGGCCCTGCTTCTGCAAAGAGGCCGTGACCCTTCATTCTGTAGAGGGGGCATTGAGATTTTGACAGCCTATCTTTGGCACACAAAAGGAGGAAATGTTCTTCTACTATTCCTATCCCACAAATAATACCAATTTCCTGTGAACTAGAAAAACATGTTTACTTTCTATTTTACTCAAATCTTCCTTGGGGGAAAAAGCCCTAACCATCCAACAGTACCATCACCACCACACTGTGTGGTGGTACCAAAATTATATTGTAAATTATTTTTTCAGCTGGCTTTCTACCCATAGCTCATCTGAGGCTTGGAAAAACCCTGAACTTCATAAGTTATGGACAATCCCATCTGGAGATCATTGGACTTTTTGGCTTGGTTTGGGATGGAAAAATAATTCTAGAGTAAAACATATTCCTAACAGAATGAAGTGTTTTATGCTCAGGCAAACATATCTAAAAGGGAAAATAAACTACAGGAACAGGGTGAGACAGGGACATCCTAATCATCATTGTTGTATGCCCAGGCCAAAAAGCAGGAGTGTGACCTCAGTGCATCCCTCCTTGAGAGGCAGGCCTTGGGCTGTTTAATATATCGAGTGGTTTCATTCTGTTCTTTAGAATTCCCCATGTGTGATACCTGAGGAATTATATATAATATAACTGTTACTGACCTATAAAGCTTCTTGCCTGTGTTCATAGATTGAATTAATTGATTTCTGGACCACTAATATTTTGGGGAGGGCGGTGTCACAAATCTATCTTACTTCAATTCTAAAATTGTTTTTTGGTCTCTGATGCACGGAAAAGTTACATGGAATCGCGTTTAGCCAAGCTGTCATGCTACATCATAAGCTAAAGTTATGTCATGCCACTGGATGACAGCATTCTTTTTTGTGCAAAATATTAATTTCTGATATGCCTTTCTTATAGACATTTTCATATAAATAGCTATTTCTTGTTGTTAAATCCAGCTGATCTTTGTCTCTTTGCTTTGCTATCTGGGCAACTTCTAGCAAAATCAAGCAAAGATTAAGTGGCAGTGCCCACTTCTCATAAGAAATCCTCCTTCAGCTAGGGAGGAATGCTGCCCAGGACAAAATGATGATTTAAAGCAACATTCCAGTGATCTGGAATTAATGCCTGAATGCTGAGGAGCAGGTGATTTTTCCTTCTAGTATATACAATATCTTAAAATGTGGGGTGTCACATTTCACATTATTAAATGGTCTTTTCTGGGTAATGGGACATAAAAGCCTGTTACGATTTGTATAGATGAAGGTATTTTTTCTGTTTATGTTAATGTTTAAAAATCTATATGCTTTGGAGTAGGGTTGCTCACCTTTGTGGTAGTGTTATCCCTTTGTCCTCTTTGTGGAAATCTGACTGAATTTAACAGTCAGATATATCTAAATATTTTGGGGAAAAGAAAGCTACCAATTCTCGGGTATTCAGTGCAGGCTTTACTAGAATTTGACAGATACAATTTCCAAGGTCTCCCTTCCCAGGAACATAGCTCAGTGGGGCATCCACATGCCAACTACGTAGAGTAACTAGATATTTTGCAGATCAGGGCTATGTGGAACCATGGTCATTTCCATTACAAAACCCACAGGGAAGGCTCAGACAGTGGTGCATGCAAGAGCAGGAAACCCTTTCTTCTACACTGCTGGCAGATGTGACTGGGATCCAGGTGTCCTTAAGAAGGAAGGAACTTGACCTGAATGCAGGGAAAAGAAAAGGGAAGAGGAGGGGGAAAAAAAAGAAAGGTAAAAATCAGGACCAGATGACATTGATATGATAGAGGAGAGAGAAATAATAACTGGGAGATGAAAGAAGAAGATGGAGGATGATTGAGTAAAGGAGAGTTGGAAGTCAATGATAAAAATACAGGGAATGGGCATATGTTTGGCTGGGTGAGGGTACACAGAGGAAAGAGGTCTTCTTGACTGGTCTCTGGCTGATGAAAAGCTGAAGGAAGCGTGGAAAGATGGGATTAATTTGGAGAAAGAATCTGCTGTTACAAGGAGACAGAGTGGGAAAAATTGCAGAGAGAATTTGTCGGGGGTAACCCACAAAATCAAGATCCAGAAGGAGTGCCTAGGCTGCTAAGGCAGGGAGGCTGGGAAAAGCAGCTGTGGAAGCCTGGCTAGGTAGGAAGGGCACTGAAAGCGTGTGAAGTTGGTATTTTGGGCAGTGTGGAGGAGAATGAGGAAACTGAGGCTAAATAACTGGGCCTTCTTAATTAAGAATGAAAAAATCATGTAGATTTAGGGTAGGTTGTTGCATTTTCTTGTGTAAAAGAAAAAGAGGCATCATTTGAGGAGGGGCAGAAGATAAGGAGATACTGCGGTTTGAACAGTGATCTTGGAAGATAAACAACCATAAGCTGAGAAAACTGGACCATAGGCATCGGTGAGCAAAAAGACTGGAGAAAGAATAAAGCCTTGACATTAAGACAGGAAATTACAAGAACTTCTCCATACTCAAACTGCTTCTGCAAATGCTCAGCTCAGAGCTCCTGTGGCTAAGATCTATATGCTAGCTCTGAAGGCTCCATGTGATGCTCCTTTAGGGAAGTGTGGTGTGGTAGGGAGGAGCCCTACAAAACCATGCACAGACACACATTCTTGAACATGTATTCTGTGGACTAAAAGCCAAGCTCTAAAATACGAAGGAATTCCAATTGCAGTAGCACATAAAGCTTCATTCAGGCCCACTGGTGCAATTGGATGTGCTATAGACTACACTTTCCATTACTGCTGTGACTGCCACTGGGGAGTTGCAAACCCAAGGCCAGGCTGGCAGACAGCTTGCTCTGTGCTCTGCAAGGGGTGAGTTCATTTCACTGGCATAAGGATGGCTGGACCACATCCTGAAGTGGCCACAAGTATCCAGTTGTTCCATAATTCTGCCTTTGCATTGTTTGGGATCCTCCTAGAAAGTATCCTGCTATCTCTAGCAGAAGAGACATGGTGTTGCTGAAATCTTGCTGACATGTACTGCAAGTAGGGAAAAGAAGAGCACCATTGCCACGTGGCCATTCTTTTTCTCAGGAAAGGATTGTATGTATGCATGCAGCAGAGCAGGGAGTGCAACATGTGCTTGCATACTCATCTACACAATTATGTCCTGGACGAGAAAAATTCAAGGAATAGTCCTTTGCATTAAAAAGTGCACAAAGTTTGGGATGATCTCTAGGCCTCATAAGAGTTATTCCACAGCCTTTTGTTGTTCTTGGAAATTCCATCTCCTGCACAAAACCCCCTTGTTACTGCTGCAGAGTTTCATGTTTATCCTAGAGATGAAATGATCGTTTTAAGCCATTGACTGCTTTGGGAAGAGAACCAAAACCTTGAATATGCTTCAGTCTTTTGTGGCAAAGCTGAGGAGAGGTCTGCCCACTAACACAGGTTTCCATTACTGTTTCTTCTGGAGCTGAATATTTAGCTATAAACATTTACACTGAATATTTGCATCAGTTATTTTCAGTTCTGCAGACTGACAGGGTCTGCATGTGCACCTGTCATGGAAAATGAAGTTCCATGGAGCACATCCTTGTGTGCACCTCTATTCCTCTTCATCCTTTTGGTCTCCCACTTTGTTCTTAACAGTAGCATATCCCTGTGGCAAACATAGATAACACTTACCAGGAAATAACTTTTATTAAAAATACTTACTATTAATAAGAATAAATTATTTAATGTATTTCTAGCTTTCTTTAATGTGTTGTAGCTGTAAATACAGGGCAAAAGGCAACACCACATGACCATGCTACTTTGGGAACAGGCTATAAACTGCAGTGAAATAGTTTCAAGCTATTTATGCAGTGCATAAGTCACATGAATAGAGGTTTATCACAATCAGTAGGAATGCTGGATTTTCATATCACCCATTTGCTGCTTAAGATGATTAGCAGGAAATTTAATTTGCACTAATTAGCCTTAGGGGAGCAAGAAATTAACTTGATGGGTAAATTTCACTTTTTACTATATACCACACCAACATGAAGAAATTTGAGTTAAACCATGAATTAAAATCCTATGCTAATACTCTGGACTTCAGTTTTTCTAAATTAAATTAAAAGACTGTAAAAGTTGTTATATGCATGGTTAGTGGATGGAGTTTTTTAGGATCTACAGTTGTACAACAGTCTTTCAATGTATTTACTGAATTGTCAGCCACTTCCAGAGAGTGTGGTATATTTTTGTACATTAAACTACATTGATATGATATTGATACAGCAAAAGCTTTTACAAGTCCTAATTTTCTATATTTGCATATTTTCATTACACAATATGCATTATGACTGCCTATACAATATTCCACATTGTAATGCACAGAACAAAAACAGTATTCACAGAACTACTGTGAAAATTTTTTATTTTTTAATTTGCAACACCCATTTGCAAATGCATTTTTAGGTTCAGAAGCCTTTGTTCATATGCTGACAAAATTTCTGTGAAAATAGTTTTTTTAGAAATCACTCTCAAAATTATACAGCAAATGAGGGAGGCATGAGTCACCACATAGTCCTAATAGACAAATTAGAATTAGGAACTAATAAACTCTAATCTTGCCTGTGGATGGTGACTTTTCTACCTCATTCTTCCAAGAGACCATTTAGATTGTTTGGTTTTTCCCTGTAAAATGAAGGCAATTTTTATGTTTCCACCACTCAAAATGACTGTGGATTGATTAATACTTACAAAGCAATGAGTCATTTGGTATGGAAGTATCCATCTATTATAAACTGAAATGTTCTCTTATACCAGGCTTGTGGTTACATTCAAATTTATCTGTAAAGAAGGAGATGGAAAGCATCAGTTGCATATGAGATAATTGCCTTTGATGTCAGTGCTGCTGCTAGTTTGTGCATCTGAAGCACACTCAGAAGCTCACTCTCACTACTACATTTTTAGAATTAGACCTTGTAAAACTTACCTGACACTACTACTGAACTGAGAGATGTGACTTCAGTGAGTTTTGCCTGACTAAATAATTCTGAATTGGGTACTTTCAGTCCATAGTTTGGGGTTTAAGTGGTGCATGTAAGGGAGTTCACGTGTCTGCTCAGACTTTCTAGCCTATGAAATAAATACTGATCTAAAGAGAGATCTCAGATAGATCTGTGGATAGTCATATATTGTATAACATTCTAGTTTTCCATTCTCAGGTCCTCCTTAAATCCCCAGTACTCTGATTTCTCAGTAGCAGCCCTCCTGTTGAATCAAGAGTGCATGTGCATGTGTGTGTGTGCACATGTATGGGTGGGTATATATAAATATACACACAAAAAACCTGTGTACACAACCCTCTTATATAAAAGTGCTTTGCTTTTTTGGGTGTAGAAGTATATTTCTGTCAATACTCACACTTGTATTTATACACTTATGGGTAATATTCAGCTTTCAGTAGTAATTGACATCATGTGGGGTTTTGTGTAATAATTACTTTGGGACAAAAAGCCTTGCAGATGGTTTCAAGAGTGACTCTAACTTGCCATCAATGTAAAAAGATTAAATATGATGAGCCCGCTCCCTCTGAATGGAGTCAGCCATTTTCATTGATTTCAGTGGGAGCAGGCACAACTTTGTCTCTACAAAAGGGAGAGAACATGTATTATATTCATTAAATGAAAGATTGATTTCATTGCACTTAAAATTATTCATGTGCTATTAGCAAATGGTTTGAGATTTTATAACCTAGAGCATTTGCTGAATTCTGCTTTGTATTTTCCTCACAGCAATTGGAAGAACCCTCATTCCTCGTTATTTTAGCACTGTCTTTGAAGGAGGTGTAACAGACCTGTATTACATTCTCAAGCACTCAAAAGAGTCATACCACAACTCATCCATCACAGTGGACTGTGATCAATGCACCATGGTCACTCAGCATGGAAAACCCATGTTTACCAAGGTAACAGGGAAGACTCAATAAAGCATGTTGTTGGTTTTTCTTTTTCTTTTTCAGTGTGTATAAGGGTGAAGAATATTGGCTGTTAAATTTTTCTGGTAGACTGAGATTATTTATAATACTGAAAACCCTTGGAGCCATTTAATTACTGTTTTCTGTATTCATTATGTGACTTGAAGATTCTGTGGGTATCTCCTGTAATTCTCCCAGAAAGATTGCAAGAGAAGCACATAATGCCAGGTTGCCAGAACTATCAGTTTTATGTGAATTAAATTCAGCCTGCCCATCTCCTTTTCTCTGGGTTTGATTTTAAAGTGACAATGAGATTTCACATTGCTGGTACCTACCATTTGGGATGGTATGCATTACATTTGATACTTACCTAGTACAAGGACTATAAATCTCTAGGAAAATACTGATTTAATATAGTAGGATGCCAGTCCAAAAGGCAATGAAGTCAATGGAAGGAGTCAATTGATTGAAACACGTTCTTGATCAAACAGTTTGTGAATATTCAATATTTGTAATTGATAATGAATTACCTTCATGCATAGGGCACATCCAGTCCTGAAATTAAAATGGGTGCCATATATGTAAATAAAAAAGCAGTACCAAAAGGGTGAAAAATAAAAATTAAAAGAAAATTTTTCTTATATTTAAAAAAAATCAGTAAACTTGTTTCAAAGTGGAAGTGGATACATTTTAATACATTAACAGTAGATAATGATAACAGGAAATACCAATTTTCCATCTTGTGCCTGTTCATCTTTAACTTTTTCATAAAGAAAAGAACAAAGGGAGAAGGAGCAGCAGGAGAAGGTAGCTAATCTGTGTTGCCTTTGAATTGCAGGACCGTGGAGGTTTTAATTTTAAGTCACTGGCTATTGACAGCATCATGACCAGGGTTAGATGGCTTATGCTGTTTTAGCATGTATATGAGTCCCATCCCTGTGCAGGTCCTGCTCTGCCATCTCCCCTGGGGTGGGGCTCAAGGGAGAAGAAGCTGCTGGTGTGTGGTGCACTGGTGAGCCAGGACATGTGAGCCCACCCCAGCCCCTGTGGCTTACACAGACACAGATAGACAGAGAAGAGACCAGATATTCCTACTGGCACCTCTCTGCCACCTCACTGCTCGTGAGGAGCTCTGAGTCCTGGCCGTGTGCAGGGGATGTGCCAAAGTTACACAGTAGCTGCTTCATTGCTGAGCTCCCTAAAGCGATTTCTGTGTCATTTCCCTTTGTGTTAGCTTTGGTGCAGTAGCAAATAAAAGGGGGTTGTTTTGGGGGTTTTTTTAACCAGTAAATACAGAACGCTTTTCTCAATTCAATTAGATTGTTTTACTTATCATGGCAGCACATGACAATGTTGTTATTTTGAAAAGGAGGTTAGCATCCAGCAAGTCAAAGATGGATGAACAGTATGGACAGGGCTGGGTGCCCACCTCGTGTGAGGGGGCCACAGTTGCCTCCCATGGTGGGAGGCAGTGGGTCTCTGTCTGCTGCAGCCCTGGCAGTGCACAGCTTGCCTCAGCCTTGACATTTCTCTGGCAGATTCCAATATAAACCTCTGCGTCCTGGCAGAAAAGTTCAGGTGGGGATGTGATTTGGATTCTAGGAGAAAAATTAGGAGGGGTTAATGCCTGCATGTATAAAATACGACTTCTTAGTAAGACCAAATCTGAAATAAAACACAGTAGTTGGTGGAATAGAGGAGAAGAAATAATATTCTCTCAGAAATAAGTTAGAACTGAATGTTGTCTCAGCTGTGCTTATTTAACTTCCAGCAGAGACACCAAGGACACTGATCTTGTACCCAAAGGTAAATTCCTACCCTCACAGCATCAGTGATGGAACAAAGCAGACCTCCCATAATAAGCACCACTGCAATGGGCTGTGTAGCTCCTTGGATCATATGTGATTTTGACCCAGTGAAACTATCATGGGGAGGGTTAATGCAAAAATACAAACTGTTTCAGTTTCACAAGCAAATTCTAAGCTGCAAATTCACTAACTTCTAATATAACAGACTGAAACACTTTTCATTGTGTATTGAATCAAGGATCCACAGAATCAAGCATCAAATGTATTTTATTCATTTCAACATTTTGCTAGTTAGAGCAACTCACTGCATACAATAGTACTGGATGAATATATAAAATGGCATTTCCAATTCTTTTGAAACAAATACAGCCAGAACATGCCTAGCAGTAAGAATATGAATAGTCCAGCTTGTCTTTAGAGGCTAAAAGGTCCTTATAAAATGTCACACACTTAGAAATTGTTTTATCAAGATATAAATAAATACTATAAAGAATTTATAATAGTTCAATGGAATAAATAAAATGCTGTAAAATACTGAAGCCAAGACCACTATGTTTTTTTTCCTGGGAGATTCTCCACTTTTTTCTTCAGGTAGATGGAAGTTTTAGGACTCCTCCTAAGTCTCTGTTTTCACTGTGTTTACTCCAACTCTGGCACTCCCACTTTAGGTCTAGGCAAATTGTTTTTCTACAGTTATCAATGATTATGTTTCCCAATGGAATGGCAGGGGTGGGCATTTCCTTCACCACTAAAGCAGTGAGCATCCCATGTGCTCACCACTCACTTCCTTCTCCCAAGAGAACGGCCATCAGCTGGATTTCATTGGTGAAGCCCTTGAAACTCAGGGATTCTAATCCCTGCTAATATTATCAGGCATTGCCCAGATTTGTATAAGCTTTAGGTTTCTTTTAAAGCAGCAACTCATGTTTGAGAAGTGGTAGTTTAATAAAGGGGGAACACTTCTAAAGATGCCAAGCGTTAGGAGAATGAGATTGTGAGCAAGAAGGCGCAGGACAAAAGTTGGTTTTCATAGGCAGAAGCAGTTGAAATTCCTGCAATTAATAAGTGCAGTGAAGGGGTTAAAAAGCTATTGGTTAGTTTGAGAAATGTTCTTTTTTAGTTTTTTCCTGGCCTAGTCTAGAGCAACCATGTGATACACTGAATGCCTGCCAGCCTCTTTCTTGTTGATCCTCCGGAGACCATCTGTGCTGGGGGCATTGATTAGAGTGTGTCTGCTGGGATTACATCTTTTCTGTTGCCATGCCAACTAATCAGCTGATTTTGGTTACCACAGAAACAAAATGTCAGAGCTCACAGTACGGTAACATGAATTCAGCACAACAGAAAATGTTTTCTTAATTGGAGACCCTTTTGATTTTTTGGATTCTATGTAAAAGGCAGCTTTCAGGAAAAAATAGCCCTTTTAAAATAAGAACTGTGCCAATTTTATTGATTAAAAGCAATGTGTAAAATTCTGCTTTACATATGGAAATCAAATTCCTTTATTAGATGTATAAATTTTTACCATTCTAATATGAAGAATGTGTTTAAGTTTTTCTATTAAAATTTTTTAATGCCAGTGCCTAAAATTTGCTAAGAGCTTTGGCGGTGTGAGCTTAACAAAAGAAGCATTTGAGAAGTCACAGGTATTGTTATTTAAAAAATTGTTTTAAACCTGAAATATTTTCATGTTAACTGATCAGTAACCAGGATCTTTGGCCTTGACACAGTAGCATTAATACAAAATATTTTCCTTCTGTGAATCCTTATGTGTGTGCACGTGTACTGTGTAATTTCTCATGATAGTGCAGGTGATATGAAAATCAAAGGTGAAACATAAGGCACATTAAATATCTGAAGGCATCACTAAGGTGTGTTGAAAAGGGCAGATGAGAACCTGTTGCAAGATTCTCCTTCACGGGTCTACAGGAATTTGTATATATAGTATGCCTGTTAAAATTACCTATGTGTTTTAGCAGAAACAAAAAGGAGGAAAAACTGTAAGGACATTAAGTGAACTGTTAACCAGAAAAGCCACACATTGACCAAGTGAGAGCTGGCTAAGTCTGAGTTGGAGCTTTTAAAAAGGCTCAACAGACTCAGCTGAATCTGGGATGGTTATTTTTCAATCAAATACTAGCTGTATTAGAATTAAGGTTGCAGAAAGCCTTTCTTTTGAAAGCCATTACACCCTGTTTCCACAATATCTCTGCACCCTGCACTTGCAAGTTTACTATGAACAGGAATTGTAAGTCTAAATATACAATTAAAAAAAAAATATCAACAGTGGTAGTTAATTTTGAAACCAGACATAATTTTCAGTACTCCACAATACCCTCAGTCAAGATACCATGCTGGGCTTGTATTTTTCACCTTAAAGAAGACCACAACCATGTACCTTTTCCACATAAAATTGTGTTGTTTAAAAGTGCCCAGCAGAGTTGTTTAAAAGTGCCCAGTAATTTATTTTCTTTTTCATTTATAGGTAGTACCCACCTGCTGCATTTATTCCTCCTATGTTTTCCGTCCTTTCTTAGCCAAGATTCCTCACAAAGCTGTGTGAGCCACTTTCTGTGGAAGTAGCTCCATTGTCCTGGCTCTCCTCTGCTCTCCTCACTCTCAAACTTGTGAGCAATGCAGCTCATAGAGCCTCATGGCAGGCACCAACCTGGCTTTCCTTGGAAGGGGGGATTAATAAAATTAGATAAGAGGAAGAAAAATCATCAAAAAAACCCCACCAAAAAAACCATACCAACAAAAAAAACCAAAAAAAAACCCCAAAAAAGCCCCCCCCCAAAAAAAAACCCAAAAAAAACCTCACCACAAAAAAAAACAAACCCAAAAAATTGCTTGGAAAAGAAAAAATAAGATTATGAAAAAAGTTATGAAAAATGATGAAAAAAACCTAGGGTTTGCCACTGCCTACTCCAACTGGACATGAGAGAAAGGTTTATATGCCAAGCCATAGTAAGTCTAAAACAGGTTGGGAATGACTGGTTCAGCAACTCACCATCAAGTGCACTCAGTTGCACCACAGTCACCTCCACTGCAAGGTTCAGTCATTAATTAGCAGTAGCAAACTGTGAGGAAAAGAGAATTGATGCAATAAATAAGATTTAGCACACAATATTCTATGTTTGTAAAATGCTATAAAATCTATAGCATATAAGTTACTGTCTCTGAGGTAAGGCCTATGAAGTAATTTTCCCACATTCATTTTTTCTCCCCAAGAGGATGAAAAACAATTAATCCAGCAGAGATGAACAATAGAATACTGCTCTGATATTTTGAATGTTGTTTAATCGATGATACAATACCAATGAAAACAAAATTCCTGAGAATTTATTTCATGCATTTTATGTATTCTAGGTATGCACAGAAGGACGTCTTATCTTGGAGTTTACTTTTGATGATCTTATGAGAATAAAAACATGGCACTTTACTATTAGACAATACAGAGAATTAGTCCCACGCAGCATTCTAGCCATGCATGTAAGTATTCCTTTATTCATTTGACCTAATGCAAAGAGATGAGATTAGGTTTATGAAGAGCTCTGGCAAATTTCACACCCAAGGCAATTAACTATAAATATTTTGGTTTGCTTGCAACTACATCTATTCACAAGTTCTTTCATCACTCCCTTGTTTCTCAGTGCTCTATTATTGCCACTGTTACTATGTTTTCATTCTATTTTAGCACATAATTTTCTTTTTAATCCCACTTGGTGGTCTGTATGATTTGGGTCCAGTATCTCTTCTTATTGACCTGAACTACACCAAAGTCCATGAATTTTCATCGTTGTAGGTATCAATGATAAGTTTTAAATGAAGCAAACTGATGTTACCCTTGTATAGACAGAAGATAAGAAATTGCCGTATGTTTACTTAGAAACCTTTAGAATTTTAATCCAGACCTTCTTTTTGTTCTGCATTTCATGACTTTCTTTTGTTATTGAATGAAAACACACACAATGAAACATTAAAGTATTCAATATTCTACAAGTTTAAGTCAAAATATAATAAAGTAAATTGTAGAGAAACAAAGAACATACTTTTGTTGACACTTTCATTTCTTCACCATAGACCCATTCCTACTAGTAGCGCCCTGTTATACAAAATCAATTGCAGGACTATGGTTTTATAAAGGGTAAGAACACAGACACAAAGATGTTCCTATATTTTGACATCAAGTTACTTAGATAGATATCCAGAGACAGATATCTAAGACAGATATCCACAGATAAAAATATATTAATAGTGAGGAATTTTATATAGCTTAAGATGGACCTTTTTTCAAAGTGCTACTAAAAGCCTGAAGAAAACACCTTTGAAAACCTGCCTCACCATTTCTGTCCCAGGATTATCTGCTATTTTAGGGAACTGATCAACTGAACTCTTCAACAGTATCCCATGAAGGGACAATGAGGATGGCCATGATTGACATTATGTATTTAGGGGGCTGCTGAATTCAGAGTGGAAGCAGGTTAGACAGCAACCAGCAGGTATTCATTTTAGTAATGAGTTTGATCCCATTTTAAAGAGGAGGCTGGTCTCACAGGTAAACCTCCTGGCTAGGGTCAAGGAAGGACTATACTTGCAAATTTCCCCATTTAATTCTGGGAAAATAACTCAGATCAGAAGGGTTCTCCAGACTGCTTAGTGTCACATATTTGATGAGGTCTTTCTGCTGCAGTTTCTTACCCACAAAAAGAAAATGATGCATCTTTTATTCCTGCCTTTTTCAGTCTAGTCTCCTGGGACTCACAGCCAACAAATAGAAGGCTCAAAGTGTGCTGCAATCCCTCAGGAAGCTCTTTGGTGGGCCCCTGCTCACTTGCATGACCAGACCTCTTAGGTCTATCTTTTGAATGGGTGGTCAGGGATCAAAGGAACATATTGGAAAGCAGTCTTTAGTCTGCTCCAATTTCATAATGCTTTACATTTTCCTGTGCATATGGAACTGTAGCTTATTACATAAATTTAGCATCAGTGTGTAATTTGTCCATAGCAGGCACTTCTTTCCAGGGAACCCTCCCTACATTCCACTAAGCAGATAGAAAAAAATACCCCAATGAAAAACAAAGTGAATTTTTTTTCCTTTGTTGTTTAGGCACAAGACCCTCAGGTGCTGGAGCAGCTGTCCAAAAACATCACTCGAATGGGTCTGACAAACTTCACCCTCAACTACCTCAGGGTAAGCATACCATAGCTGTATTTTTGTGAGCATTTTTTAAACAGTACTGTTGGCTTTGAGTCAAGGTAATGAGAGCAGAACCTGTGTTGTGCAGGTGAGAAATTGACCTAACCCTTAATGAGGGTGGAGGAAAAACTAAGACACTGTATGGGAGATGTAGCTGATAACAACAGGCTATTAAAAATGCTAAGAATTTTATAATTCACTCCAAGCCTTGTGTGAGTAGCCCCTCTTTTTAACAGTCTTTCTTCTCAGTTTTGAGTAATGCCTTTATTTTTTTGTAAGCAAGAAATTCCTAGCATTGTTCCTCTCTGTTTCACTGTGCCTGAGAAAATGGCAGCTAATTCTTATTAAAAGCTGCCTGTCTTCTCCAGCTTTTCATTTGCCACCTCTCCCAGGCAGAGGCAGGGCTGAGTAAAAGTTCAGCTCCAGCCCTGTTTGCAGCAGTCCCTCAAAGCAGTCCTCACTTCACATGCCTCTGGGAGCCTGAGCTTCCTCCTTAGCCTTGCACTGAATCGAGTGTGGTTTTTACGATTAAATAATGCATTTGTTCCCATTGCTTTTTGACCCTTAAAGTGCATTCAAAGTTTAGATGCTTATTTTTATTTTTGAAAGTATTCCCTGGTGTGGGCTTACAATACATACACAGAAATACGGATTTGTGGAGTTCATATTTCAAGCTCAAAATTCAGATTTTTCCTATTACTAGATGGGCCATCAGTGGATAAAATGAGGCAAATTGCTCAATGATACACCAAGCTAACTTGGCCAGGATTATCTGGTTTTATTCTTTTTAATTTTATGAATAATTATTCAAGGTACCTTTTTAAGATAACACAAACACTAGAAAAATGCAGCTATTTTCAGCCTAATGTAGAGCTGTACCTAAGTGTGTAATTTAGCTGTACTTCATTCAGTTCTATGAACCTTGTAATACCTTCCCTATGGATGGATGGAGTCCTGTCCCCAGAGTGTTTTGAACTCAAGGGAGTCATGTGTGGCAAGATCTGTCTCACTGTATCCCTACAGTTTATAGATAGCCTGTATATAGATAGTACTTGCTCTGCCAATACCATATGCCATTGCTGATTGTTGCTTATGTGGTGTTAATGTAAAAATTACTGTTCAAATTACAACCTGAGTTGTGCAGGGCAGGTCTGGTCCATTGTAACTGAAAGAAGAGTATGACATAAAACCTCAGAGGAATAATACATTGCATTAGGATTTTTCCATGTGTAAATGTAAGATTAACATGTCTGCGTAATGCACGCTGTATTCTCGTGGTTAGTTTAGTTTGTGATTTGGTACAGAGAGCTGCTCTTGTGCTCTGCCAACCCTACAGCTACACTGTCATTGCTTTGTGGTGGGGCAACCTAGAGCATGTCCTAGAGAAAATCCCACTGGGGATTCCTCTGAGTCATGGCAAGTTTTTCATTATGTGTCATGCATCACATGCTTGTGGCAAACTGGGCAGAAAGTGGCTGACTTAGGTAGGGGATTTCAGTGGTTTCTTTGCAAACTGTCCAGTGGCACCAGCATTGACCACTTGTGGGATGTTTGATCCCCTGAGTGTGTCGGGATGCGGTGTCACACGCTTGGGCTCTGTGAGGCTCCTGGGGCCGGGCGGGATTTGCAGCGCCACCTCTGTCACTGACCCCTTCCGCGTCCTCTGTGGTGTCATCTGTGGTTACTCAATGTCACAGTGCAAATGACAAAGGCAGGGCTCCGCTTAGGAGGCAGCTGGCATCAGGCACCCATGCTGCTCCCTCTGTTAGCATCAAAAAAAAGCAAGAAAGGAAGAGGGAGAGGGAGGAAAAAAAAACCTCAGAAACAGAAAACTGGGATCAAGATAAGCACTACGGAGATGAGCAGTGAAGTGGGAGGGGATGAAAAGATAAAGTCTTACTTTTTTTCTTCTTCCAGACTAGTTTTGTTAGCTTAACAGACGACATTAGGTCTCTGGGTGCAAAGCTTCCTCTGGCTCCTGCTGTGGTGATTCCAAGAGGAAATCTTTTTTTTCTCAAGCCAATCTTTACACGTCTCTTTTTCTTGTGGTGAGGGATTGATCATTCTGCTCTTTTTTTCAGATGTTCGGCTCATCATGGCAGCATGTATTACATGGTGTATTTCCATTTTGATTTGCTTCTTTTCCAGTTACTTTCCTCTGTTAATTTTAACATGAAAATCTTTTCTGAACTCATGCACTAAAAATCATGTACTAAAATAACGTGGTAAATGTACTTGCATTTAAGGTGTTCTGTTTTGTCGGTTTTTAAGTCAGCATTTTATGATATTTTATTCAGTCTTCCCAGTGTTTAGTAATTAGCACTGTTGCATGATTTTGAATAAGGATCAGAAACTAAGCATAAAAATTATTTTCTTTTTTTTCTGCTGCACACAGCAAAGGCTTGTGATACTCATAAGCAAAAACTTCAGTGATGGGTGGAATTAATCATTTTTATTCTCCAGCGTGCACACAGCAGCAAGCTGTGCTGCAGTTTCTTTAAAGGCAGAATTTAAACCTGGATTTCAGATGGTTGTGATATAAAGGCATAGCCTGTGTTTTTTGGGCTCTAGACATCACAGAATGCTAAATCATTGCTAGTTGGGATAATTGCAGTTGCTGGCATGTAAACCTCCATTCCTGAGTGCCACATGCTTGTAGAGCCACAGCTTTGGATGTGTGCCCTGGTTTGTCTTCATTCACTGCAAATAAAGCTGTCCAGCATAGAAGAACATTGATTTTTTAAAATCGTATATAATACAAATTTAAAATATATCTTCTTGGAACCTGGAAAGGAAATGTTTGTGTCAATTGCCAAATGGGCTTTCTCTCTGTTTTCTCTGGCTCTGTATAAAACCATAGGCTCCCTTTCTTTCTAGTTACGAGTTTGTTTTGTTCCAGCATAATTGATTACCTCATCAATGGGGTCAGCATACTTTGCTGTAGCTGCTGACTAGAAGTTGAATAGGCTGTCTCAGAAATAATAAGCAAAACCTTGTAGGTTTTAAATTAATATCAAGCTTTTTAAAATGTAATTTCTTATCAAGTCATCAAGTAGTAGATATTACGAACTATCAGATAATAAGGCCAAGACCTAGTCTCAGTCAGTATGCGTCCAGGAACAAACAGGAATACTGTACAGAATTTGAAGGTGAAAGTAACATTGAGAAGAACAATTTCCACCAAGCTATAATAATTTAGTCCCCACGTTACCTTACTTTTTTTCTAATTTTTTAGTTGCTGAGCTATTTTATCTATATTTTCAATGCATAATGGATTTGAATGTATTCTAAAAACAATAGCTCTATACTAGCAGCACTATTCAAAATTTGGAGCTCAGTCATTTCTTGTTGCCATCTATAAAATTATTCATTCTCTTAAAATTTCTGACATTATTAAAAAGTCAGCCCCTACATTCAATTAGGCAGGATTACCTGGCCTGAGCCTTGAAAGATAGTTGTATCTTGCCCAGCTGGTTTTCAAAATTTGTCTCTGCTTTCTTGCTGGCAGGGCTGGAGTGATTTCTTAGAGTTCTTCCCCAGATGTGCCTGTTGCATCCTCCCCACACTGTGGTCTGCTCTGGTAGCCAGTTTATTGATGTTAATGGAGCTGAATCTGCAGCTGCCCCTTGCAAAGTTAGAGTGAGCACGGCAGAGCGCTCCAGCTCTGTGTCAGGAGAGGTGTCTAGGCAGTGGAATGCATACTCCCATTCCCCCTTGCATCCTGTATGACTCCATTAACCAGGGCTGGCTAATCTGAGCTACAAATTATCCAATTTGTTTGTTCTCTATGGAAGACAATAACAAAGTATTACTATTGCTACACAGAGGACAATATTTTCTAAGTCCTCTCTTTCACTAATTTAGTTCCTCGCTAGACATTTCTGGATTTCTTCTGCTGGGAGGATAATGTAAATTGTTTAATAGGACACAATTTTCTAAAGGCACTGCTTACACTGTAATCAAAAGCCGTTTGTATGTATACCCATTCTGTACACAAAATTTTCTTTTCCACATTCAAAACAGACACACATGCAACACTTTCCTTTAATGTGCAGAGAAATTTGATTTTCTAAATATGGTTTCAAGCATGGGAAAGATATGAGCTGAAATCATTTTGGAGCTATTTTGCTCCTAATCCATAACAGTTTGTGGCAGCTATCTTGCCAATATTTTATGGCTGTTGGTGTATCTTCAGTGAAGAAGGAGAAAGTTTACATGCATACATATTAAGGATGCAAAGTCAGTTGCTTGGGGGAAAAGAAATGCTATACTTATAGTCACAGGTGCAATATGAACTAATTTCCCTTTGTGATTTATGTTGTGTTGCCATCATCAGGCAGTGCAGGTAGTGCATGGGCTAGCTAGCCCTCTCTCAGTAGAAAGTGCTCCAGTGCTACTCATTTTCTTGTAGGATCTTCCCCAGTATCATTCTGCTGCCCAGGGAAATGGTGGAGTCACAATTCCTGCAGGTATTTAAAAGACCTGTGGAGGTGGCACTTAGGGACATGGTTTAGTGGTGGCCTTGCAGCGCTGGGTTAGTGGTTGGACTCAATGATCTCAGAAGTGTTTCACAACCTAAATGACTCCCTGATTTCATCTCAGCTGCAAACCTTAATGGCTGCATGGCTTCTACCAGGTAAGGAGGCATTGTCATTCCAGTGTGGCATTAGGGCACATGGATGAGCACTGGGGCAGTCTGAGGGGACAGCTAAAGGGAAGTGCCCTTTCTGAGGGAGCAAGGGCCTGATTTTGCATAACACTTGGGGTTTCATCTTGCCCCGTATACTAACACAGCTATTGCTATGGCATGCAATCTGTTGTCTAAGGCTGGCTGTGTATTTGAAAAAGTAGATGGTGTTTCTGGAAACACACTAGTGAAAATTCTCTTTCCAGGACTGAGAATCACAGTGAGGCTTGGGAACAAGGGCAGTTTGTTAAAGCAGCACTGGGCTACTCTAAAGCCTGTCCTTTCTTGTTCTACAGTCCCCTGCTTCTGCTATGTTTCCATGTCTTCAGTAACTACAAGTGAAGCCCCACACAAAGGAGCTTCAATAGTTTGTGCTGTGCACTGATTGGGGGTGCTAGGGAAACAGAGGATGTGTTCAGATGCTGTATCCTACTGGATGTGAATGAGGAGTTCTATTAAGGGTTCTCAAGCACTCAAAGGAGGGGGTTTAGATCATTTAATCATTTTGGTGACTTCCGTATGAAAGCTGCCAAAATTTTAAAGAATCCTCTGTGCTGTAGATGGTGAAAGCAGACACAAAATTTTGTAGTCTTAACTCCTGTAAAAAATGGAATTTTTCAGTCTAAACCAATTGACCTTGGGGTAGCACTCCACAGGAAAATACAGCCAGACCCAGAGGATCCTCACAGAAGGATTCAGATTACTGTAGCTGGCTATCCATAATCTATCTGTGCCAACTATAATTAGCTGATTCTGCCAAGGTTTTCTGGTAATGTAATTTCTTAGCATTTATTTTAGTAATGATCACAGTGGTTTCTGTTCCTCTCTTTTATGCATCTAACGCTTTAGGGATAGTGTTATATGTTACTTTCAGAATAATAAATGAGAAGAAATGTATTTGCAAAAGCTCATACAGTCAAATGTTAGCTTTTCACTTTTTTAATAAAGACAGAACATCACAGAATCCGTATATCAGGAGTTAATTCATCATAAGCATGAAATATCAGAGAGAACAGGGATGGAAGAATTGCAGAAGATGGGACAGGTAGAGAATTAAGCACCAAATTAGAAATTTTCTAAAGCAAAAATGGAATCTGAAGCAATCACTGGATAGGACATGGATTGGAAAGATAATATTCATATTGTTAGAAATAATACTGG
Organism: Leptocoma aspasia; assembly: GCA_013399835.1. NCBI lineage: Eukaryota > Metazoa > Chordata > Aves > Passeriformes > Nectariniidae > Leptocoma > Leptocoma aspasia. The sequence continues at coordinate 936,938 of VXAX01005262.1, read as the reverse complement.
TGTGCTTTTCATCCCTTGACTTCTAAGTATTTTGCTAAAATAAAATGGAAAATTCTGGCACATGAGAACCAAAAAAAGATGGAGAAAACCCAATAGCATTTTAAAAAAATCAGATGGCAATTTTAAACCACACTGGAGAGTACAGTGAGCTGGTGCAGTAGTGTCCTCTTCTGCTCCTAATGACGCAGAAACAGATTTTAGTGTCTGTGAGTATCAGAAATTTCAGAAGTCAGTGAAAAGTAGGCAATGGGAACAAAGAACAAGAGACAACAGACATCAGAGTACAAATTGGGATTTCAGCAGAAATGGCAGATTTTACCAGTGTTCTGGAGATGGTAATGGTCAGTTTTCACACAAAGAGCACTAACAGGCTCATGAGTATCAGTTAAGGAGAAAGATGTGTGTGTATGAGCACAAGCCAGTTACTGTGCTCACTGGACATACAGACTATTTGACCTTTGAAATAAAATAAAGGTCTGGGCTAATGGAAGGATGATAATCAGCAATGTGAGTCCTTGAAGCATCCATGAGTCAGAATCAGAATGAAGTTAGGTTGGAGCAGTTTAAAATTAAAAATGTCAGAAGGGTAAAAGGGAGAAAAAGAAAGACAAAGTACTAGTCATATAAAAACAAGCTGCAAGATTTGAACTAATAATGTTGTTTTAGAAAAGAAAAAATATGAAAAAAACATTCCAAGAACACAGCCACAGGCTCTCTTTTTAGAAGACCAATTTGGACTAGAATGCAGTACAGTCATAAATAATAATAACTATTAATTAAGTTTAGGAATGAGACCTGCAGAGGTACAATTTGTATGAAGACCTGAAAATGCCCAAACAAGCTTCTTGTTCAAAGCAATAAAAACAGCAAAAATTTTAATTAGTTGTTTAATATTGAATATCCATTGGTATTTGGTATGAATTGTTATGCAGGGAGGAGTGAGTGCTCCAAAGCAGTCAAGAAATAGGCTTTAATGCAAACCTGGTGGTTCAAACCTTTGTTCTTGGAAGGAGTTGTTTTAAACTTAAAATATTTATTATGGAAAGCTTATGGCAACCCTAAGGTCTGATATTCATCTGGAAAGGGAATCCTGTAGCCTACTCATTCATGTTTTTAATCTCCATAAAGATAGTTTCATGGGTCTGTCTGTTGTGATATGACTAGCAACTAGCTCATATAACCTTGTAAAGTAATTTTCTATACTTCATTAACTTTACTGGTTATCCTGCTTATCCCCTTCCCTTCCCCTGCCACTCTTTGTATGGGTAAAACAGCATTACTGTTTACCTATCTGTGCTGGAGAGATCTTTGATGCATCTCAAGCTAAAATTTAACTGTTCAATAGAAGGTTTTCATTAGGCTATTGAGTTTAATCCTACTTCTAGGAAGTTTCTGAGAAGCCTTTACCTTTGTTGTGTGACGCCCTGATCCTTGTGTTTATGGAGGATACCTACCCACTTCGTCACTTTATCCTGTCTATATACTTCCATTTTATAATCTGTCTATTTTAATCTCTCTCTGTAATCTCTCCATTTTATACTCACAACAGAACCCCTACATACCAAAATCTGACTCTAAGCACTAAAATAGTTTAGAGACTATTAGTCTGGGTTAGAGACTGGCACACAGAAAGCTAAATTAGTCTTGCAGTCACCTCCCTTGTACTGGTGCAAGCACTGTTGGAACCAGGTCAGGTGACTCATCTGATGAAAGAACTAATCTAATCCTTTTCATCTAAATTATGACCATCCTTAATGAGCTCCCCAAGCTTATTAAAGCTCCCTAAGTGCTACTTGGGCTGGACAGAGGACAGAGAAGCAGTATGGATTCATATCAGCTGGCTCCTGTCAAAGCTGGACCTCATCTTCAAATTTGCCAACACTGATAGACGACGACAAGAAAGAGCTGGGGAATCCTACAGATTAAGTAGGATTCCATAAAGCTGTAAATTTCCCTTTTATTCTTCTGGATCTGGAACATTATACTGATTGTGTCTGATGTATTATTGTTTCACACTGTTTTAAATGTGTTCATTCATTAGGGTGACCACTGACTTTCAACCGTAGATTTTAGAGTAGACACTTGCTCAGAACAGATTACCATAATTTACAAAATTTGAACTGGAAACAAAATAAGCATACAGAGAAAAGGTTGATTTTTTTGCACTACTTCTGAGTGAAAAAGAAAATTCCATCTGTATACACATATGTATCTATATAAATGGAACACCCATTTCTGTATGTATGTTGTGAACCATACTGTTCACTAACTTGGCAATTAATTGTCATTGTTCTCCTACTGGAAACCTTCAGTAAGATTTTTCCTTGCTGTATGCACACATGTATGAATATTAGTGTCCATCATGAATGTGTAGATCTGTGCATTCCTTTTGATTTCTAAGCATACCTTCTGTTGATATTAAAGGGAATATCAACAGGTGTATCAAATTCATAAATGGAAGCCCATGATTTTGTGTTTACCCTGCTTCAGGTAGACCCATGGGATGTAATGTGGAGAATTTATAGGCACTATGAGCACTAATGAGCAAAGGTGCTGAACCAAACCTGTACTGATGTCCTTACACAAGACACAAGAACTGTGTCATTTCTCATGCTGCGTTCTGCATGGCTAGAAAACCGTGCTGTGTTAAATATTCCTCCCTGCTATGAATTGCTTCCTTAATCTCGTGCCTTGTTACATTTTCTACTTGGTGTTGCTGCCTCACGATTAGTCGTAATAAGGAAGTTTGTTAATCAAGGATCCAGTTCAACATCCATTGGAGTCAATGGGTATATCTCCTTTGATCCAAATGTCATCTCACAGTTTTTCATTTGTTTAGAGGTATTTCATGCACATAAAATCCAATTTATTGAAATTAATTTCTCTATTCGTTTAAGCAGTTTTAGCCATGAAAATGTCACGCCTCATGAACAGCAACAACAAATAGTTATTTTTATTGGGTTTTTTGTTTTTCTTGTCTTAAATTTTGTGGCAAAAGAAAATTAGCTTGATTAACCACAGATTATAGTTCTTAGGTGAGCCCAAAGGAACAAATATCAACTTGGGGATCTGATTTGAAGAAAGACTTAAAGCATAGAAAAGAATGGAAGAATACAAAAAAAAAAAAATAGAGCTTTCATAGCAAGACAGAGAATTTTCTCATTTTATTAATCATTCAGGCAAAACTTAGAGCTGATTTAATTAAAGGACTGTGCACCATTTTTATCCATGATAAGATGGTTTTACATAAAGTAAGTATGAGTCACATGAAAAAAACTCCACAGCTGTATTCCCTAGCTAAGATTTCATAGCATTTCATTTATAAAGCAGATTTGGACTCAGTCATGCTGGATCAAAACCTTCAAAGAAAACACAAGCAACACCATTTTGTCTAAACAAAATGGTGTTGGTGATTAGGCAGAGATCACAGTACTCTGGAGCAGACCTTGTCTCATTCTGGTACTTTACTAGTCCAGCTTTTCAGTATTGCTGCTGCATACCACAATGGAATGTCTTCAATGTCTACAAGATGGCAGAGGTTTCTTTCTAGAGACTTTCCAATCCAAGTAATGAAATACAAAAGGCAATAGTCTTTTAATAGTGATATGCAAAGAAAGGAAGTAAATTTCCATCTTCTAAACACTGCACCAGATCTTTTCACTGATTAACTTTTGATGAGGTGTGTTAGAGTTATGGCATCATTTGAAATATTATAGTCTATTTAATAGCAAGTCTGTATTTTATAACTATCCCAACATCATGGTGGTAGTCTAGTGTATCCTTGGATACCTTACTGATTTTCTTTAGCAGTGTGTGAGATTTTCAGCCATACAAAGGACAGTATATCATATTCTATTGGTAAGTGCTCTTGAACAATGTAACTTCAAGAATGAATTAATTTTACTAAAATAATTGCAGTAGAAAACAGAACATGAAATACAGCTTGCTCTTTATGATAGTTAACAATGTAAGGAGAATGACAAATGATTCAGAACAAAACGTCTTGAAGTCTTTCAATATTATCACTAAATATCGTATTCATGATACTTTTTGTTTCTTTTGGGCACCTTCTTGGTGTCTAAATGTACTATGAAGACCATCTGGTCTCTTTATTTCTCAGTTTCTTCAAGTTCTTTCTAGTTTAATATAAGGATAGGTTGATTCCTACAGTCTTATTTTAATATTTAGATTCCTACTGTGGGCCACTTTACTACTTAAGTAAGATTTCTGTTGCTATAACAAATGATAAGGAAAACTTCTGCTTTCAACCACGCACATATACAAACTGGAACAACATCTTGGAAAGCAGTGCCCTTTCTCCAGAGTGACATAAGTGGGTGCAAAGCTTCTCCTGTGGTAATTACATGTTTCGTTACCTGTAGAAATGTAAGGTTTAATTATCTTTATTAATTTATTTTTTAAATTAATTTATTATTATTTATTAATTAATAATAATTAATCTGCACCAGCAGATTAATCACAGCAGCGAAGGACATGTGGACACTGTCATGGCCTGACCCCCAAGGCCCTCCAAAATCTCTGCTAATCAGCCCAGTTCTGCTGAGAACACAGGGCCCAGTCAAGCATTTCTCGAGGCTCTTCTGAGTACAAACCCTGTTTAAAGGGAAAAGGCTGCCTTCCTTGTAGACCAAAAAACCCACCACAAAGCCTTCAAGAACTGTTTTTGCATTGACTACTAGAGCAGAGATTAGAAATACATGAAGCAAGAGGAAACAGCAGAAACAAAATCTATCCACATAAACCAAAGCTCTGTAGCCCCTCCAGGGGACTTAAGAAGGATGCTGTCTATGAAGGTGCTCTCACTTTTCTGCTTACACTGTCCTCCCACATTTCTTGCATCAAATTCTGCTGAAGACCACTACCTTAAAGAGCAAAGAATACCAGAGAAATCATTGAAAGAGTCATAATATAAAAAAATACTTTTTTTAATGCTGATTGGTTTGGAATGATATTTTAGGCTTTTTTCTCTCTTTTTCCTTTAAGTGAAATTAAAGAGGAAAGCAGCTTTTTTTGATACCTTCTATGAAGGCTGTTACTGGTCCTTGATAATGCCTTTGTGTAAGTAGAAGTTGTGATTGCTCAGTACTTCTCAAGATGGATGTATCATACCAGCTTTTGCTCCTAATTTATATTCTCAAGTGAACCTAAAGGGAGCTTACATTTTTAACTTCCAGTGTTTGATTTCATTGTTCAAAGTTTTATTCTTATTTTTTCTTAGTTTTTTCCTCAACAAAAATTAGATTAGAGAGAACTTCAAAGGATATCAGCTGCAAGAGGGTGTTGGTTTCAGTGGAATTATAGCAGGTTATAAAAAAAATCAGGTCAAAACAGGGAAAAAACTTAAAGAAGTATATGCATTTAATATTCTTCAAGCTTGCTTTGACAAAGCTTTTAAAAGGTGATCTGCTTACATTTTGAGTATGAGTTCATTTCTTCTGGTTACATAAACATATGCTTTTCCAAACAATTAATACAGTTCATCTTTGCTCAGCTTCATACTAGTAAGGCTGGAATCAAGTTATTGAAACAGTATCTGAGGTTAGTTATAGATGCAGTCCAAAAAGCTATTTATCTATATGTGTAATCATGGAAGGTGAGGTATACAAAGGTGGAAACAACCACTTGGGATTGCAATCTAGCTTAAAGATGGTCTGTGCCTTAGGAATAAGGCAATATGGACAGACTTCATTAGCCACTTTATTCCTGTCTGCAAGATAGGAAGGCTGTTAGAATCATCCATTCAACTTTCTGTGTTTTAATAAATAAGGTTGTATGAATGTAGAATATCATAGGAATTGTAATCATGCAGAAAATACTTTTGGTGATGAACAATTCAACTTCCCATTCGTGAGCGCTCAAAAAACCTAAACAAAACCCTGAAGGGGTTAATCTGTGATTACTTATTTGGGGTTTTGCTTATAATATAGATATTGTTATATGAATATAAAATTTTGTGTTTTCCTCAATTTAGTTGAAAAAAACCACCCCTATATTTGTTGGCCATTTTAGGCAGTGTGTTACTGCAGCAATGGGAAAGTCTAGAGTGCATCTGTGCTTAGTTATCAGTCTTAAACACCTTGAATAAATAGCATAGCATCAGGAAAACCAGATGACTTCAGCCATCCAAAAATACAAGAAAATGCATTGCCTGCAGCCTCTTGCCACTATTATAAAATAGAAATAATTATGGAGAGGGGGAAAAAGTTCATCCGTGTACATTTACTAAAGCATATGTCCATGTCATCATTGAAAATGTGCCTGAAAGTTCTAGCATAGTAAAGCCATTTCATATAATGAATTTTGTTATGCCTTCTCATTTTCTGTGGACTCTGAAAATCTAGATCTACCTGGACTCCCATCATCATAGTATCTGATGTTTTTGCATTTTTATTTTATTTTATTCTAGCAATATTGTTGTAAAAGCCATTATATCCATTGCACAGCTGAGGATGCCTAGAAGGACATAAAGCCACAGTCAAACACAGTGCCTTCACTGCAGCCTTCAGCTAGAGGCTTATCTTTTTGGATTTCATTGCCTGGGACACCATAGGCTTCTGTGCCATCCTGGTTTCAGCAGCCACTGTGCTGTTTATTTTTACAGCAAAGCATGGGAGATGGGAGGAGATGCCTGGCCTTTCCTGGTATTCCAGAACCCTTGCCCCAAAGTCTTGACATACGGGTCAACATCCTCCTTAACCTGAGGGAGTCAAAAGCATTGTGTGCACATACACCACGAACAGGCTGAAAACAACAGTGAGTGGTGTGAGCAACTTATTGAAGCAGGGCCATGATGCAACCAGGAGGGCATGGCTCCGTGGGTCAAAAAAGGAGCCAGATTGTTTCAGCTGCTGGAGAGCATGGCTAAATAAAAACAAGGACTTATCTTCTCCAGTCTGCTCTCAGGATTAATTTTTTAATTGAAGAGTGACTGAACAGCAGGTTGGAGTGAATGTGCTAGTGGTTGCTCTTTTTTACAAGTACACAACTTGTACTTCTGCGTGCTTAAGCCATCCACATCTGTCAGACTTAGAGCTCATTTGCCTTTTTAAGACCCTAAGGTTATGTTCATCTTTGTATATTAAACGGGATCTAGTGGTGTTCTTGGGTATCTGAATGCACTGTCTATACTCTTTTAGAGCTGTTCCTGCCTATTTTGCTCACTCTCAAAGAATTCCTGGGCACAGTTCAGGAGTTGGCATGATAGTCAGTCCACTGCTGGAAGGGAATTTGTGTGTAGTCTCCTGTCTTGGTGCATAAGAAGGCTTAACTTTATGAAGGTAGGACAGTCTCTGCCAGTTGGCCTCACTGCCAACCAGTGCTGACAAATTTCATTTACTAGAGTTCCTATGTCTTAACAGTCTTAAATATGGTGTTTTTTGAATTCTGAATTGTTTGAGTATGTACCAGGCTCACCTCAACCAAGGTAAGCGAAACACAGGACTTTTGTGGCTCATACTCTTGGAGTTGAATGCTTAAATGTAGGTATTTTTGGATCCCTTTTTTTCTTGTATTTGATTTAGTGCTACAACTGAGGTCACAGACCAAGAATGAGCTTTAAGACCAGCTCTCCTAATTTTTTCCTGATATCATTATCACCATTTCATTTGGCTATTTCTTCTGTATTAACAGAAGCACATGCTTGTGTGTATCTTTTATTTCTGTCACAGGAAAATGCTACTATTGTTCTCCTGTGTACTGTGATCACAGTAGGTAATAACAAATTTCCCTGTCAGCTAGCAGGAGGAATGGCAGTCTCTTTTAACTCCATTCCCATATGCACTTCTAGAAGTGAAAGAAACTTTCCTCTCTGGAAGAGGCCTGCTGCCTGGACTGAAGGCAGTCAAGCAGCAGAGTGACCAACTGGTCAGAATGTGCTCAACAGAACACAGTCCAACTGTGTTCTGTGTGTGTGTGTGAGGACAACTTCTGAATGCTATGGAGTACCTATAACACTTGGAAATGTGTATCTGGGTACACAAAATGGGGCTAATATCTGAAAAAAAAATAACAGCTCCTTCTTGAATACCTCTTGTCTTTATGTGTCTGTTTAAGTAAAGAAAGAATTTACCTTTTGATGTCTTCTGTTCGTGCTGCAAAGTCAGGCAGCTCGCACAGATTAGAGGGGTTCTTCCTTTCTGAGTCACATTTTACAGCAGAACTGGTAAGGGCCAAGTTCAGGGTTGATACATGAAACAGAAGGAATACAGCTTGACTTTCAAACTCCAAGCAAGAGTTTGCAGTATTAGCAATTAGGAAGAAGATATTTGTACATGTAAACTGCAAGTCTTATCTGGAAATCACTGAGTTAATAATCTTGGGACCTTATGACTTTTTTTTACCAAGACAGCAGTTTAAGGACACTGTTGTGTGAAACTTTGTACAAATCTGGTAATAGATCAGCTGGTCTGTTTTTAAAAGGAGGGAAGGAAGACTATTTATTTCCCCCCAAAGGAACTGCTACAAAGCTATTTTCCTTATCAGAAGAACACCTTTTTCCTGAATGTTATCTCTGACATTTGTTCTTTATAACCTAATGAGGGCAGGTGGAACACCATGGGAATGAGTAATTGTTGATTTGATATAATTTTAACTTTTGTTTCAAGCCTGCACATGGAGTTGGTATTTTGAGCCTTCATTTTGCTCATTCGTGACCTTGGGCTATTTTGTAGTCAATAAGAGGGGAAAAAAATAGTGCTTCTTTTTACATCTAGGCTGTTAGATGGCTCAAACTCTTGCCTAGAGACCATGCAATGTTTCTATATATTTTTTCTTTTGTGAGCAGCAGAGAGTGTTCTTGATCTTCCCACATAAAATGTTAGGGCATATTTGTAATTTAGGTTCTTCTCTGAATGTTTGAATTGGACCCCTTACAAATCTTGTAACAAACACACAGTGGCCTTCCTGGCTAAGGGCGCTGCTGTGCAGGTGGAGTGAGGCAGCACTGTGGCCCTGCCTGCTGCCCTCAGTGCTCAATAGGGCTGGAAGTCAGCTGGGTGCTGGCCACCATGGCACACAACCTGACCTTTTTTCCTTAGGAAAGGTTCCAGGAATTCCCCCAGGAATCTCTGGGCATGGTCATTCCCAGAAGATGGACTTTCCTCTACCAGACATAAGGGGCTATGCAAACCTGCTACTCCACTGGTCAGTGGTATTGGCATAGGGATTGATCCTCTCTGGACTTGATGCAGCATTGTGCATGCAGTAAAACCCAGTGACTGGGAGAGAAGCTTCTGTGTTCTCAGATATGCCCATGCTGTGCCCATGGCCAGCCTGTTTTAATTTGCCTTCTTGGTACTAAACAATTAGGGGGGACACCTGAGATTGAAAACTTTAAGCATGAAAAGTAAAGATTTAACCTTATCTGTGCCCAGATGCAGCCTCTTTCTATCCTGGCATGAACCCCGTGGTGTGTTAAATTCTGAATACAGAATACGAGCTTGTAGAGTATCAAAGCTCAGGGAATAGTTTGATACGCTCTCTTGAATCTTAAAAGGCTGAACAACCATGGTATTTTTGCAAGTCCTTAGTACTTTACATGGTACTCTAATACCAAACCCTAGATGAAAGTGAATACCCAGTGTAGCTACTCTGCCAGGATCAGAGGACAGCTTCTATAACAATAGGCAGAAAAACTGCTTTGGCTCAGCCTGACAGTTAAATGACCATGCTTTGTATTTCCATCAAGAAAAGGGTTCTAAATACCACTTTCTTCTCTTCACCATACTTGGCTACTGGGAAAACCAGAAGAGTCATACACAGATAAAAAGTAATTTAAATATAATATAGAACTAAATGTAGTTTTTTCCATTGTCATCTCTCTTGGCTACTGGCCAAAGAGATTTGCTACCCAACTGTTATGTCATCTTACTCATGGATGTGTAGGGGTGATCCCTGAGAGCTCGTCCAAGTCTGGACCTGAGAGCCACAAGCCTCCACAGCAACATCATCCTCTGTGCCAGAATGACCCTTTCTGGGGAGCTGTGACAATCAACAGTAATAAGAGCTAAAATAAGATAGCTTTCCTTAAAGAAGCCAGCAAGAATCTGGCTCAGAGCACAATCCTGAAGATGCCTTTGTCTATCACCAAGCAGAAAACTGTCTCCAATTGCTTTCAGAAACCCACATACGGATTGTCCTTCTGTACAGTTTCTTAAGCAGTATTGGTCTCACATCACCAGTTTCAGCCACACATTTCTGCCCACATGCTGCCTATTTCCTTAGTTATTTCTTGGACAGATCTCTTGCCCCAGCTGTTTTGCTGTACAGCCACACAAATAGCAGTGCTTGCACAGCAGTGGGACAGCATGGTGCAGCTTTAGCTGGCACTGCCACCTAAGAAACAGCAGCCTTAGTGCAGTGTCCTTTGGATCCTGTCCCTTCCTGAACCTTCCACATTATTTTTTCTGGCCTGGCTTTCCAGGAGAGGGGGAGAAGGAGGAGAAAACAGTCTGGGAGTATTAACATCTCTGAATTAAGGTTTTTCTCAAGTAGCAGTTTATTCAACATATGATGGACCATTCAATCACAGGTTGGATACAAGTACTTCCAGTCTTTTCAGAAGAAAAGTTTAACTCATTTCTCCACTTAGCCTCAGATTAATGAAGGGTTGGGGACACTGGGGCATACTTAGAGAATGTAAAAATATCACCATAATTTTTTATGTTCTCCACACCCCAAATGTTCACTTCGTGGTGCACATACCATATTGATTCCCAGAATGCCCAGACTAGGGTTCTTTTGCAGTCTGCAAAACTAATTAAAAGCTTAAAAACAAGCGGTCTGAAAGAGCATATTCCTGTTAAACCTTTACTGGTCAGTGGTGTCTGCAGACTAATTTATCCTCACTTCTTGATCAATTGACTCATACCATAATGATCTCATACTTTTCCCACTCAATCTCAGAATGTTTTTAATGATTGGAAATCTCTGTCTCTAGCTGTGCTTTATACCCTGTGCCATTTTATAGATTTCAGGAAATTTCTTAGCAAGAGTTTCCACCTTTCATTGGAGCTAACTAAGGGGCACTTCAAGTTGTATGATTCTTCAGCAGCACCTCCCAGAATTAACCCACTCAGAAAGAACAAGATAAATCAAACAATATAGGCAATGACATAATGCAGACAATTCACAATAATAAAGGATCTGCATTAGTTTCAAAACAGCAATTCAGAGGAGCATAGGATTAACCAAATACTGTATATGCCAGTTTGTTTCCACCATCTGCTGAACCAAGTATCAGAAGGGGAAAGGATAATAGACACATGGGGCTGTGTGTTGAAATAGATTTGGAAAAAGAAAATTGTTTCAGAAAGCTATGAAAACAAAAATCTGGGTGCTTACAAATCTGCAGCCAGGAGAGGGAAGAAAGAATGATGTCGCTTTATAGACCTCGGAAATTTGCTTTTTTCATTTACCATTTTTAGAAGTCGGGAAGGTTGTGGAGCTTTATGTAATTTACTCTGGAGCCTAGCTCAGACAGGAATTGCTATTCAACTATAGGAAGCACAAGCATGGTTCCTATTATGCAGAGAACATGAAGCACAAATTTTTCAAACATACATGGATGCTGTGAGTGAGTACATGCAAAGCTGGGCTTGGACATAGTCACCAGGATACAGCCACAGACTGACTGTGTTTAGATAGTTTAGACATTGCAGCCACTTGCTAAGAATCTTCTGTGTTCACCAGAGCATATGAGAGACATTTGGAACCTTTCAGCTGATCCTCGGTTTGATAATATTACTGAGAATGTTTTCCTAGAAAATATGATCAAAAGCTGAGAAATTATGTTGTTCAGATACTATTGTAAAATATGTGTATTAGTCAAAAGATGACATTGGATTTCCGCATTGCCAAACACGGGAACACTAAAATAGGGGAAAAGATCCCATCATTCCAGAAGTCTGGGAAGTGCTGGTGGATCTCTCCGAAGTGTCATATGGTGTATTTGCATAAACCAACCCATTTCAAACCCTGAAATATGTCTTTATTTCTCTTCATCAAGACTGCTTAAATATTGGAAGTTACAGTTTTTGCCTTGTAATATAAATTGCTACAAGAAATGTAAATTAATTTTTACTTATTTAATTGATAATAATTACACTTAACAGTCTGTGCTGCAAAAGGTAATGGCTGTGAAAGTCAAAAGGCATTTGCACAGAATAAATGTGATAAATGGCTTTCTTGTGTGAGATGACACCTAAGAGCTGCAAATACAGTCCCATCTTTAAAGACTTGAAAAATTCTGGTTTAGCTGGAAGAAAAAAAAAGGAAAATAATTTTCTGTGTCTCTTCATTTGGTGTTGATTAGGACAGTACTCTGGAATGTGATTGTAAAAATTAGAAAGGTTCCTTTAAAATGCAGTAAAAAGTGATTGTTCATTTTAAATTTCAGTTCTTATAGTGTCAGAACACCTCAAAAATACTCATGAAAGCATCATTGATTCATAGAGAGATGGTGTTAAAGGACATAAGGCATCAGAATAGAATACAGTCCGACTTTGTGTATTTCACAGGCTGTTATACTTCACTGAATTACTGCCAAACTGAGCCTAGTGGCTTCAATTTCACTGAGACATAACTGGTGTTTGGCAAGAGCAGAAAGTATCCTCAGAGTACCCATTTCAAATTATGGAATTATTAGTTTCCTTATTATATAGATGGGACACAGAGTAGTTTGGGGAACCATTGAAAGGTCTTTCTGGATGCTATGTGCTCTACCAAGAGGCTATTTTCTCATGGAAAAAAAAACCAAAACCACCACAGGAATCTTAAGGTCTCACTAACTCCTTCTCCATAAAACTGACTTCTCCTGACGCTAAGGGTGATAATGAGAATTTGATGATTGTTCTGTGACTTGTGTGATATTTTCGTTCCTGGCTGGAACACATTAAAAAGCTGTTTTGAAGATAGAGGATACATTACTGTGATCACACTAGCAAAAAAAGTTCAAAATCTCTCCTTGGTCTCTAAAAGCACTGAACTGTCTGAAGAAAATAGATGTGTTAGCATTGGCAAAATTACCCAAACCTTCTGCCAAAATTGAAATTCACATTGCCTTGCTCACATAAGAACGTGTAAGTTATATTTTTTTCATATAAATAAATTTTAAAGAGCCAAATTGTAGTTGTTTTTGTGGTCAGAGTTTCCAGTGACAGGCACCATGTCTTGTGAGCTTTTGAAGATGTTGTGATGAGTCTGGAAATAACAGTTGCACTGTCCCCAGCAGCACTGGGACCACTGCACACTCTCTACATGCATCAGTAATATATGGACAGTACTATTTGCAAGAGACCACAGATTTTGGCTTCCTCATCCAGAAATGTCAGTCTGTCCAATTAGTCCAGTTCCTCTTCATTCTGGAAAGCAAGCAGGACATTCCAGTCACCAGCCCTGTGGCTGTCACTGGGTAGGTGATGCTCCCTGCCTGCATTTCCACTAGTAAGTGAGACAGACCTATGGCATTGACTTGAGAGCTGGCATATAAATATCTGCCCAGGTGACCTGCTGGCACATTTTCTCAATTTATCCCATGCCATCTCACTGTCTCCCAAACTGTCTTGGTGCCTTTTTCAGAGCAACCTGGGTGAGGGTGGTTTTTAGTAAGTGTGATTGGGGCCACCCTCTGCTGGGAGCAGGCAGGGCTGAGCTGTGTGCACACAAGTGCTGCACTGGCACCCTCCCTGAGGGCTGAAGAATGGACCTCACCTGCTTCGTTTGGGAATATTGTAGTTTATAATGTATCCATAAGTGGTTCCATACCCATTAGCAATGTGTCCCTGTGCATTGGATCATCAAGCTGTATAAATTTAGAATGGCTCAGGTGAGAGCAAAATTATGTTTCTGTTATATTAACAGAGCATCCATTGTGGAACTGAGGCTGACTTTGTTGTCTGTGTTGGGCAATACCTGATCTGATGCTGGAATGGAACTGGCAAATGATCCCTTGTATGCCATGAAGCATGCTGATACAAAAGTAGTCTGTCAAATTTTCTTGAAAAATATTGAACTAGTCAAATTAATTTCTACAAGCACAGCTGTCTGCATCACCGATACCCAGGAGCTTTAACAACAGGGCTGCTGTGCTGCTGAAGCACAACCTTAGTCACACACTTTAACAGCTTTGAGAGCAGTGCTGCAGTGCAATTGGTAGCACTGATACACGCACAGAAGACCTTTCTCAATATTGCTGTTACTGAGAACTTCAAATGAATGGATGCATTTGAAAGACTTCCCAGAAAATACATTTCCTTTTCAGCTGGCAGCTCAGTTATTCATCTAAGTAGCCTGTGGATTAAGTAATTTGACACATTTCTTTTGTGAAACAATTGTGTGTTATTGCTCTCTCCTTTTTCCATCTCACCTGTACAACTAACCCAGAAATTCAACACAGATATTTCAAGGCACACACCAGGACCAGCCAGCAGCCACCCCAAGTAGTATGTGATGATCCTGGTAACCACCACAGGGCCCATAAATGGGCTCACAAACCAAAGAGGGAAAACCAGAAACAGGGAAAGGGTTAAAAAGGTTGGTTTTTTCTTATTTGCTTATTAGCTCAGTTCTTGGCATAAATCTCTCTGGACATGGAAAAAGAGTGAGCACAGATTTCAGTCATTTCATGTCTCAGAAGATAAGTGCAGTGAGGTCAAACTGAGGTGCAGCATCATGTATTATAATGCAGCAGAATGATCTGGTATCTAATTTACTAAGTGACCAGCAGATTGGACATCCTGATTTTTCTGCATGTGTAGGAACTCTCACTTTGTTAGTACTTCTTCTTTCTATTTATGCTGTGCTGCAGGATGGGGTGGGTGGGAAGAGCCTGAACTGTCCCCATTCAGATGCAGCTGCCATGTCATGGCACTTTCCTGTGTTTCCCTGGGGATGACTTTCACAACTCAGACCATGAGCACTCGTGAGCGGGTGGTGTAAGGCAGTGCCAGTGTCCCCACACAATGTCCCCACACAATGTCCCCACAGCACTGCGAGATGCAGTTGTTCTGGGAAGCAGAGGCCACACATGCCACTGTGTTTTACCTCCACCGATCATCATATCCACCCACCTAAAATTCCATCTCTGTTTTCTATATAGATCCTGACAGAGCAGCTCAAGTACACTGTGTACAGTCAGAGGACAAGTATTGATTTTGCTGTACCTGAATAAAATTCTCAACAGAAAAACAAAGCTAGTGTTGGTGTTTCAGTTTTTCTCTCTTTTGGCTTCTGTGCGTGGGTTTCTGTTCTCACCATATAGTATTTGATCCATGTGAGGTACGCAGTCAGAGCTTGATTTTTAAGATGTGCACGACCCAGGCTCTGATCTGTGCAGGCACAATTTCAGAGCCAGTAAATAATTTTGCCTATGTTTTATTGTCTGTATTTAACTGAAGTGCAAAGCAATAATTTCCTTCCTACCAACAAATCAGCGAATCAGATACGCAGCTATTTCATTTTTCTGGTGTAATTATGAGGAACCTTGCCCTACCACATCAGCATTGCCTAAAAGTTTCAATGTGTAGTTTATTTGCACTTCACTGGGCCAAGGGACAACTAGCCTGATCTGAAGTGAATCCTTATTTATTTTGAAGATGTTGCTGTGAATTAAGGTAATTAAGGCATTATTTTAATAGTAGGTATAGTATACATTAGTTGTGTTGCTAATTATATTGTCATGAAAACATTTGAAGCCTTATTAATGCACACATCATTGATACTTAAAAGCTTCGTTGCCTGATGGTGATAATACAGCTTCACTAGTGGATGATCTATGACTGCAAGCATTAAATGCTCCCTACTTTAAAGTCATTAATCCCTTCTTTCTTCGAATACGTTTAATTAAAAAGTTCCATTTCCCAGTAATTGCTGTTTTTATATAACCCCAGAATGGAATTTTATTCAGGCGCAAGGTCTTTTATATAAACATCCATCTGTCCACAGCATAACAGTGCTGGGACAAGTTTTGTGGATTGGGTGAGAAGTGAAGAGATTACAGAAGACTCTGTGTCCCTGTAAGAACTGTGAACTTTTGTCCTCTGTGTAACAGCTTTGGAGCATTTTTGCTTTTAGAATTTTGGTGCCAAACAAGGAATTACAGAGTCAATAGGAGAGAAAATCATGAAACAATGGGTTTTATGCCTACTAGAGTTGTAATATTAGTTTATAAAAAGCTCCTTCCTTGTTTCTTTTTTTTTTCAATGTCCAGGTTTGTGCTGCAAAGTATCCTCCTTTCTGTCTGAACACAGAATTAAGCAAACCTCAGTTGCATGTATAAAAATATACATATGCATGTATCTATATCTATATCTATATCTATATCTATATCTATCTCCTCTGTGCTTCAGGCTGAGAGATATCACTAATAAAAAGAAAATATGTTGGTATTAATAAGGTTGGCATTCAAAAAGTATGAAATAAATGCATGGAAGTTTGTCAGCTTATTAATCATTCCATTACAAGTAGTGTTTTTACTTTCATTGCTCTAACATCTAAGCACAGTTCACTGGCTAAAGGCCAAGGTAGCTTTTGCACTGGCACATTACCATGCAGTATACTTCTGTACTTCTCTTCCATTTATTAATGCTGCAGACTTCCTACAATTCAGGCTAAAAATAGAACTGGTTATGTGAAAAACACTGCATTTGTGCTTGAGCTGCAGTATAGAAACAAGAGGATTTTATATGGATGGGGGAAGAGATTCATGACACAGAAGAGCTAGCTGGTTATATTCTGGAAAAAGCTTTCTTTTTCATGGTTGTAAATAAAATTAGAGTTGCTTTGTACACGTTAGGCTGAAGGATGAATCACAGTTGTTGTATTGCCTAAGTCTGTATGAATCTTTATGTGTATCTTTTGTATGAAGGAGAGTTGATTTCTTGTACAGGGAAACCTGAAAATAGAACAATGTATGGAAGAGAATTTGTAAAATCAAACATGAATGTGATGTGTTGTTTTTCAATATAGAGACTGCCTTTGTCTGTGGCACGTGCTTTGAAGTAGCCACAAAAATTTTATGCAAACAAAAAACTTCAACCTCACCACTAAATTTTTGGACTTGCATTTTGGCCAGACATAGCATCTCCTATTGTTCTGCTTTCAGTAACTTTTAGTCAGCATTTGCTGTCTGCAGAGCACTTCACCACGAAAACATTTCTAAACTTATTTCCAAGCTGTAATACAGCTGCGCACTACAAATTGTCAGCATTCAAATGCAGTCCTTACACTCTTGATCTTTTTTATAATGCTGTGATTTGTTTTGAATCAACAGTAGTTTGAACAAGACAAACAACATACTGGATTCCATCTGAACCTAAGGGAGCTGCCAGGGACACAGGTGAAGAGTGATAGTGGATGCATTTCATAGTCAAAATGAAAAGTGGCAAAACTGATAAGGTCTCATTGTTGCACAAACAGAAAAAGCTAACAGTTTGCATATCAGAAATATCAGGTGTTAGGATTTGACTCAGAACTGCTGAATAGGAGCTTGTTTGCCTTTGGAGAAATAGAAAGGAAGGAAATGTCATGCAGCAACATCACACGTGGTAATGATGGGGGATGGCAAACAAGGAAATAGACCTTTCCGATGCTGTTTCCTAGAGATACTGTTTGGACTGGCTGTGATGGTGGATTATTAAGGAATTCTGATTATTAAATATCTGTGCTTGGCAAAGAATAAGAGAGCCATCAACCTCTTTTAAGTGCACGATGGTCTCCGAAGTCACCCTTGTTTGTGTTCTTATCTTGGTACTGTGTAAGAAATAAAATTGGTGGTCGTGTTAGAAGCAGAGGCAATAATATTGAAATGAGAACAAATTGTAAGCTGCGTGGTTTTCAAACTATCTAGAGAAAATGAAATTAAGAAAGCTTTCAAATGCCATGTGCTTTGCACCAGGCCACTGAAACATAGTGACATAAAACAATAGCTACTGTGTTTCTCTGTCAATTCATAACCTGTAATTGGGCTTTAAAAAGTAGGTTCGCAGGACAAGGCTTAAGTAAAAAAATTTGGTGCAAAGTGCTTAGTTCCTCCTCTTAATTACTACAGACCAGTTTTAAACCTTACCTAACGGTGGAACTCCATCCAAATCTAGTATAGACTGAAATTAATGAATCTGCTCCAATTTACATTAAAATTTAATTTTGTCCTGACAAGCTCTCTGAAATTGATACTCACTGCAATACTGAGTGCAGTATAAAAGATCATATCATGCAGTCAACATGATGCACTTTGCAATGTAATTTAACACTAATGTTAAATTAAATTACAAAGATAAATTTTATGGTCTCAAAATCATTTAAGAGCTTAATTCTTATCTGAGATATGTAAGACACAAATCTTTCCTATTGATCACTGACTATATAGATAATTGTGAGAGAATAATCACAAAATATGATGGGCTGTCTAAGGCTTTTCTTTATGATACAGACTTGTGATTTGATGTGTTAGTCCTTTATTGCAACTAGGATCTCTGCTGAAGGAAAAGGCTCAAATAGGTTGTCCTCATTGAAGAAAATACCAATCTGTACAGTTTGGATGAGGCCAAATTGCACCAGGAGATCCATAAAGAAGATTTAGACAATGTTAAACAAGACTTTGATTATTCAGACTGTAGATTTTTATGGCCTTCAGAACTAAACCCATCAGGAGGAAGATGAGACTCCTCCTATACGTCCTTTTATTTTCATTACCTGAAAATACATACAGCAAGTGGATGCCATTTGCCTCTGCCATTGGGATTCCAGGAATATCTACTTATGTTATTGAAACCAAATGCCCTTACTTTGTCTGATTTGTCATCAAGGGAAGGGAAAGGAAGCAGATAACCTTCACTATTCACTTTGGTGTAGGAAGAACTGTGAGCCCAGCTGGTGGAAACAAAATTAAAAGCCCATAAGGTTTGTGTGTGACGCTGTTGAAGGAGGGGATTTTCAAAACATTTCCCCATTGTACAGAAGGTGAATAGGAAAAAGAGCATTTACTGAAAGGACATTCTTTTAATGGCTGGGTAATGAGAGGAAGAGTTTAAAGTTGCAAAGTTCTTGCAAAGAATCAAAAAAATAGAAATAATTTTAAAAAACAGTATTAAAACTTCAAAGAGAGAAGCAAAACTACAAACAGTGGAGCTCCTTTCTAAGCCATTTCTAAACAATGGATCTTAAATAAAAAGATTAAGCAAAATCACAAGGAAAAACTTCACAGAGTTTGAAGGGAGAGGGTTATCAAATAGTTACAGCAATGACTGAGAGCCCTAAAATATTTTTTTTAATGCTTAAGAATATTCTGAAACAGAATTCATTCCAGCACATGCTGTAATGATGGGTGTACTGACTGAAGTGATAACTAAATAAGGTATATGTCAAAGTCATCTCCACAAATGCACTCCAGCTTCCCCTTGGACAAGGAAAGGAGAGCACATCTGTCCAGTTCAACATTCATTATGTGGCATCTTGAAGGTGCTTCACACCACTCATTACTTACAAACTGAAGATGTCACTAAGACTGATCATCTCCACTGTAAGAAATGCTTAGTTTAAAAAATATGATGCTAAGTAGGCCCTCAAATTAGGTTCTTTTCAGGGAAGAATGTGCTCAGCTATCTGCACAGCACTTCAGCAGCAGCTCTGCAGGAACAGGGACATTGACAGGAATGCTTTCCTGGTTCTGGAACTGTTAAAGCCAGAGCCCTTCCGTTAGCCTGGGCACACTGCAGGGAGTGAGGAACCTGCAGTCCTTGCTGGGATGCAAGGAAGGAGGGAGAAACTTTCTGAACTGTAAAGGAAGTTGGGTTCCCTGCTGACCAGGTGCACAGTTTTGATGCTGTCATGGTGCCACCACAAGGAAAGACAGAATTAAGAGCCACAAGATCTAACAAAGTTTCCATAGTCATCTGAATTGCTCCAGAGTGCATGGAGGAGAGGATAACGGTGGAACTTGTTACCTAGCTGATATGTAATGGAAGAGGAGGAAAAAAAAGGGGAAAAAAAAAAAGAAGGAAGGAAAAAGAAATTGAATTTGTGTTCAACTCTAAGTAGAATTAGCTGCAATGCTAGTGATGGCTGAGCTCTGTTAAGATCTGTTTCATATCCACTTATAGTTATTTGCCTGAAAAAACCATGTTTTTTTAGCTTAGTCTTACCTGAAATGAATGCTGCTTCTTTCCATTATCACTGTTGCTGGGAATTGAAATGGCTGCAGATACAGAACAGTGTAAAAACATGATGAGCTATGTAGCTTGGGAGCAATTGAGCAGCTGAATACTGCATTATTGAGAAATAATTCGCTACCTCTGGGTGTTAGTGAGAAACTGGAGAGTCCTAGACTGGCATTCAGGGCATAGCATAGGATGAGTAAACATTACTGAGTGCTGAGTATTTGCTGGTGAATCCAGCATGGAGCTTCAGCAGTTGTGTGTCATCCCACTGCATCCTCCAGGGTTGGCAACACACACAAAAGGAATAGTGAGTGCCAGGAGCCTTGTGGCAGGATTGTTTCCTAAAGAATCAAATTATCAATGAAATTAATGACATGTTGGGAATCTCAAATTAATGACATGTTGTTGATGTGCAGCAGGCAAAACAGCCATATTTTCATGTGTCAACGTGTGAGAACCATTTAAATATATATCAATAGTCCTCAAGAAACTTGTAGATAGGTGCATGAAATTGTTGTTTTTGCCAAATTATTCCTGACTTAGTATTTTACCTCTCATCTAGTTAAGATAGGAATCTCTTTAGAACAAGGGGCTCAGTATTTTGTAATATATATGTATTTCTCTGTCATTGTACAAATAATAAGCTGTAGATGCAAATGATCACTAAAATTGCAAGTGTTAAGCTGGAAATTCAAATTCCTAGCTTCTTAGGTGATTGCAAGTACAAATACTTCTTGACTCAGCATGGTATCACAAAACATGGAATCTTCTCCTGTGCTGAGCGATGGCTATTAAGTATATCCTAGACCCTGTAAATCTCAGGTTATGGAATATGTCCCAGAATCTGCTTTTGCTATGGTATTGTGCTGCAGAAACTGATCCTGTATTTTTTAAAGCTAACACAAAATATCCATTCCATATGGTTTTGGAGATGTACTTATAATATGAGCCAAGTTCAACCTGATGCACTGCTGTCTTGCTAAGCCCTAAGCTAGTCTAAAACAATTTCTTTCAGAGGTGTGATCTCATTCATCTCAATGAGATTTTAAGCCAAAGCATAAATGAAGTATTTTTAGTAGCAGTTTTAAAACCTTTTCATTACTATCTGTTTAAATCAAATGTCTTTTATTTAGGAGTAAATAGAGTAAGTGTGCCTATATCATATTTCCAAGCAGTTTCCCACCTCCTTGTAGATTTCAAAACTCCTATTGTTTTCTACCTATGTAACAAACCCATGGACTTCAATCTATTTATACAGAGCCAATTTAAAAGATCTTTGGCAGAGAAGGAATTGGAAATATGAAGAGAACAGTAGTCACAGTATACAAGCTGGGGATTACTCTGTGGTACTGGACTACTTAAGCTATTGGGGTTAAGAGCTGGCTTTTCATTCTGTCCCAAAGATCATCTAAGGTTTCACTAAAATAAATTACCCTGTGCAGACTGGATTTTGAATATTCAGGTTAAAATCACTGGGTTTGTCATTTAAATTGAACCAGTTACTGTATTTGTTGCTTGCTACACTAGCTATTGTCAAAATTGAACATTTCTTTATTCCATGTATATCATTACATGGGATGTACAATGAACATTTATTAGTTCCACATCTCAGCAGGAGTGTACAGTGGCTCTTCAAAAAGGGAAAGCAGGTAGCAAAAATAGTAAGTTGAGTGATGGGAATCTCAAAGCCCCTTCTTTTGGCTTAAAGTTTGTCTTGCCTGGAAGGACCATGGATATAGCTGATCCACTGAAATGTACTGATGGAAGAGACTTGTATTTGACTTGACATACTGGGCAAGAGCTTAAAACAAAGCAAAAGCATTCCCCTCTAGAAAACAAGTATGTAAAAAACCACCTAATTTCTTTCAGTTCATAAAAACCCCAAAACATTTCTCATTTATATCTCCATGTTTTTAATGGAAAACAAAGATGGTTTTTAAGATTAAAATGTTCTGTATTCACATGTGATCCTTAAAAAACACATGCTATTTTGAGCAGTGAATTGCAAGCCGGCCAGTGAAAGAAGCAGCAATATGTTCCTAGGAAATTTTCATTCCTCCCTCTGTTCTGCAGGGGAATGAAACTTACATTAATTCTGAAAAACAAGCATGAGCAGAGAAATTTAAAATCAGCTATAAGCTTTCTCTGTTTCTAACTCCAAAAATGAACTGTATTGAGGACTGCAGCAATGCTTTCCTGTTTGAGTGCCATGCTGCTGGGGATCCAGGGCACTCATACAGGGTTTTGAAACCACTCCAGGAAGTCAGACTTCCAGGCATAGCTCTTTTACAGGGCCGGAAAAAATATCCATAGTGTGTCCTCTTCCTCACTGCAGGTGTATCAGTAACACATTATTGACATCTGGAAACATGTACCTGTGGATGGGCATGAAACAGTGGGTGTGGATGTGCAGAGACATTTCAGTTCTTTTCAGAAATCTTGCCCCACTGAAGAAACGGGACCTTTCCCAGGGAAATGCACTGGGGCCAGAATTTCTCTTGCAGCATTAACTGGAGTTGTTTTCTCTAGAGCACATAGAGGGTGTGCAGAGGGAAGACTGCATTTCAGCATAGAAATAAAATGTTGTGTTTAGATTTGTTGGTTAATAACTCAGAGTCTTTGTGGACGATTAAATATGGGCTCTAAAAGGAAGTGCTGAACCTCTTCAAGGCTGCACATTGTATTCCAGGTATACCTTCACTGTCAACATCCTACCTGAATATTAGCCAATGATTAATACTCCCATTCAAATGGGGGTTTTGTCAGTTTTAGGAAGGGTTGTGAATCAACACGTACTCTGAATATGCAACAGTTCTTATAATTTTCAAGTGATTAATACAGGCGTTTGACCAGAAGTTTCAAGCATCAAAGGGTTAAAACTACATTTCAGTAGAACTTCAGGGAACACTCTCATTGCTGCCTGGTTCCTTGCTGGCTCATTCAAAAAAACTGATGCTATATCATTCATTAACATTTTTAAGTGTCGTCTACATGAAAAATTTTAGCTACTTCCATTTTTTAAAATTGTAGTTAGTGAAACTTTTATGTATTCAGACAAAACGGACAGCCATAGGACGATACTTAAAACTTGCTTGTTTTGGTCGGCCACGGGACTTGTTGGCCACCTGCCTTACTGACCAGATATGTCTCCTGATTTAAAGAAACCGGCTGGGCGATTATGTAGTGTCAGCTAAACGCGGCGAGACTCAAGGCTCGCCGATTTCTCTTTAAGATGCAAAAAGCATTAAAAAGCGGCAGGGCTGCCGCTCCTTTGTGCTGCTGGCACGGAGGCAGGGGAGCCTGTTGGCTGGGGCAGCTCTGCCACCTGCAGCTCAGCGCCGGCAGGAGCGCTCCGCAGAGCAGCCTGCCCTGCCGCAAACGCAAAAACCCGCGTGGAGGCAAGAGGCTTCACTGAGGAGGGCAATCGCCAACTAAATTAGAAATAGAATACATTAGCTTGTGGTATGCATAAGGTAAAAGAGAGCTTTCGCATCGGTGTTTCTTGCTAATATTCACTGCTTCCAGAATGAGCATCTGTTCTTGGAACGGAATAAAAACCCAGCGCTAGAACAAGAATCATAAGGCTAAAACTATTCTTGGTGTGACTGGACTGATCTCAGGGCTGAATATGACCCCTTACTGATGAAGGCCAGCTTGGGCTCTGCTGATAACTGAGGTATTACAGGAAATTATGTGCAGATCCGTATTCTCAGAACCCTTTAACTCCTTTCTAACTCCTTTATGCAGTGCCACCAGTATCTCCTTGTATAACTCCCTTCTTGAAAAACACTGGTTTTTGAAAGCTGTAAATACTAGTCTTCTCCTCCAAAAAAAATCATTGAAAATTAAATCAAATTCTTCCAGATGTGTTTTACTAACATCAAAAAAGAAAAAAAAAGAAAAACTCCCAAACATGCCTTATTATGGTCCACTTCCCTGAGCCCTGAGGGTATAGCATTACCATTTTGTCAAGTTGGATCAAAGCCCTCTAATTGATGAGTTGTCCATAGGATCCGTACGGAACTCCAGGAAAGTCACTGCCAGTATATATAGTACCAAAATACGTGCCTGGGTCGCAGGGTGCACTGGACACCCACAAGTACAGGCTGCTCATGCCAGTGATCTCTCAGTGTGAAGGACTGTGTTCATCCCTAGATCTGGCTTCACCTCACAGCTCTGACAGTGAAACAGCAATGGTTCTGAGTAACGGTCAGACATCATCACAATGAGCTCAGATAAGATGCCTAGAAACTAATTCTAATAATATTGGGTTACTAAGCATAATGTGGAGTTCTTTCAGTGGGTTTTAGTACTGCAGAGAGAAAGTATATAGTCTATTATGATACACATTGTTTCAAATGTTTTAAAAGCTAAAACAAACATAGTTTTCCTTTGAACTTTAGGCTTTGTTCAACTGCACACACAATTAAGACTCATTCTAGTGCCTGAAACATCCACAAGGAGCTTTGTATCATTCTGGGACAGCAAGAGAAATCTGGTGGATTAGATCCAGCATCATCTAGGGCATTTCAGCTGGCACTAGACACCTGTGCAGAGGCATATGGATCCCAAGTCTGGTGCTGCCTAAGCATGGAACTCAGAAATATCTCTCTTGTCAAGCATTGCCATTAAAGGTTCTGTATTCCTAGGAATGTAGAAATTATTTCTGTAATCATACATCGTCACCGCACTAAATTCTTGAAGTCTTTAGGCTATTTTCTTGGGTGACGGATTTCAAGCTGTGAAGAAAGTGCTTGTAAAAGAGATTGGTTTTGTTGGTGTTCCATTTACTATTAATATAGTACTACAGTAAAAACTTGTACATTTTGGTATTATCCAGTACTTGAAAAAACGTTAAAATGGATGTTTTGAAGAAACCTCACAGAGGGAGACTAGATGATCTGTGGGGAATAGACAGTTTAAGCCTCAGGCTTCTTCTAGACACCAATGAATGCAGGAGTATAAAACATTTCATTAGCTTTGTTTTAAGAACTCACTGTCAACCCAGCCTGCCAGTTACCTGCTCAGCAGTGGTTAACGACAGCAGGTGGTTTTGGCCAATCAAGCTTTTAAATGCATCTTGTCCCCACATTTTTAATCTGGCTTTTTTGAAAAAACCAAGGTACTGATTGTCACTGGCAAGTTCCTCATGGACTTTAGATAATTGGAGCACAATCATTTCCTCTTTCAAGGATTTGGGTTTGAATCATTTTAGATTTCAAGTAGGTCTCAAAGGTCACCAAAAAAGACTCTGAGATTTGATATCAATCATTTTTAATCCAGTTCATTTTACACTTATGCCAAATTCACATGAACTAGATACATTTAAAACTATAGAGTTCAATGCCCTCCTCAATTACTCAAGTATCCAAAGCTGACCTTACAATTTTCAGACTTTAGGGAAAGAAAATGGTTGTGAATTCCCCAAAAACCAGAAGAATTCATGTGAGTGGGTACAGCTCCTAAGTATCCAGGAGATGAGACATTCCCATGTCCTAGAGTAGGACCCTCAGTGCCTGTATTCTTTTCTCTATGCAAGTGAGATTAGTCAAGCATTTCTACATATTGGGTCTGTATTCCATTTTAATCTTGTGTGTGAAGTGAAAGAGATTATATACAGGATTAGCAGTCAAGATATCCACAGGCAGTGGGGACAGCCTAGTTCTCAGTGCACATTATGGTTAGAGCACAATAGCAAACATCTTTGCCAAGATGATAAAGAGGAAACATTCTGATTGCTGTCAATAAGAAATTTCTGGGGAACAGTAAGTATATAATGAATAAAGTGTCCTTAAGGAGATACTGGAAGAACCTACATATATATTTATGTATTTTTAGTCCCAGCAGCAGTAGAGTTATGTGAGTCTAGGACTCTGCCCAGGGTAACTAGTTTGTTCAGAATTATCATAAATATCTTTTTCGTGTTTGCTGCTATCAGCTCATAATGAGAAATTTTAGCCAGCCGTGCCAGAAACCCAGACTTTTGAGAGTCAAAACAATGGTGTCCATTACAATCACAAATCTCTTTCTCACTCACATATACACAAACACACAAACCTGAGCAAGCACCTGCAGGTTTCAGAATAAATTGAATATCAACTCAAAATACAACACCTTTTTCGCAGCATAAACTCGATCATGCATATATTTTAGGACCTGATGAACTTAATTTTTGTTGAATATTGAACTAGATGAAAATCCAAGCCCAGAGTGCACTATGTGATTGCAGCCTTCTGTCTATTAGATTATCTTGTAGATATTTATTTACAAAAATATGTTAAAACTACATAAGGAAAGCATCAATGAAGCAACTGCAGATTCAGTTTCTGCAGTTGGAAAAAAATAATTTTCATACTCAAATTCTTCATTCTCCCTGCTGCTTTATGTTATCTCCGTTTTAACTGCTGTTAATGAAAGGCTCATCAAACAGCAGTGCCAATACACAGTAATATTTAAATGCTGAATTAGTCTCAGTCCTCATGGCAGCTCCCTTTCAACTATTTTCCCTGCATACTTTGCATCTCCATTTATATGAATGAGAGAAGGGTGCACGTAGGGAGAATGGAGCAAGTGTTGCTCAGTTCTGCAGCCCAGAGAGAAGAATTTGTCTCCTGTCTTATATATTTGTAAAAGAATGAAGGGAAAACATCTCCTGCTGAAGTAAATCCTGGATACTCCTTCAGCAAAACTTCCTAAAATTAAGTAAATTATTCAAAACAAGACTTCACTTAAGTTACACCTTTCTTCAGTTGCCATTCTAACTTCCAGTAATTCGATCAACTTGTTGCCCTACTTGTCTTGGTAAAAAAAGCCAAACCTGCCCCTGCTTCTAAATGCAGTTCTGCTTTGAAAAGTGACTAAAAATGGCATGCAGGCTCCATGCTTATTCTGTGCCAGCTACTTCCTTATCATATGTGCTCAGTTTGCAAGTAAGGAACCATTTCCTCCTATGTGTCAGCCCTGCAAATTTCAGGTAGAACCTGTAGGTTAACCTGGATTTTTTCTCTTCATTTAGAATGCCTAAAAACCAAGGCTCTGGCAAACAAGAGTAAGCCCTCAGTTACACATGTGCAATTTTGTAGCCTTCTGTGTCTTTGAGTGTGGTTTAAATGACTGGAAATGATTCTGTGGTTGTAAGCAGGGGGGCCTAGAAAGCAGCATAGTGCTCTTTCTGCTGGATCTGCTGTGCTAACAGGAGCAGAAAGCAGTGTACAATAATTTTAATTATTAAGTGAACAGGTACAAAATATATAAGACTCTATTTAAAAAAAGGTGTTTGAAATTCTATGTTTTCAGAAATCTCTATCTTATAAATTCAGCATTCAAGCAGACAAGAAAAATAAAGTGCTTCGCTTTTTCTTATAGGTGTCATTCATATGATAGGAAGAGAGTGTATAGTCCTCATATTAAAAAGAAGCCCAAACTTACCTGGATCATTTTGCATGCAATATCAAAATAAAAGATAATTTCTAAGTTCTCATTGTGGTGTGCAGCAGGTCATAAGAACACATTTTGCTGTATGGGAATGATAATCCACTATGGACATTTTATTATTTATTAATCTTTGCAGCTTTGGCAATGAAGCATGAACATTTTCTAGTCTTCTGAAATCTCTATAGCCTGGAAGACTAGAGTTGAAGTTTATCTGATTTATCCAAAAATTACCTAGGGTAACAAATAGCAAGAAAAAGTTTTCCCAATTCAGAGTTTTGATTTTGCAATCCAAGTGCAGATTAAATTAAACTGTACAAGGCATGCTTCGTTAGCAAGAGTAAAAAAATCCAAAAATATAATTTCCAGCTATGTAAATACTGATCAATGGAGGCTTTGCTTGGATGAAATTGTTCTATTCTGATTTTTTCTTCTAGTTGTGTGTAATACTGGAGCCAATGCAGGAACTGATGTCAAGACATAAAACTTACAATCTAAGTCCTCGAGACTGCTTGAAGACTTGCTTATTTCAAAAATGGCAGAGAATGGTGGCCCCACCAGGTATGTTTCACTTCCAAAATTCCACTTATTTTTTAGTAAAATTAATAGAGAAGCAATGGGAAAGCTTACTTATAAAGGAAAGTAATAAAAATTAACAATGCTCCCAAAGCAAGCCTGAAAATTATTCTGATATTTTATGATTTCGCTCTGACACAACTGATTTATAGATGTGCACACTGAGATGGCTTCACTATGACTAGGATATAATTTAGTACAAAAATATGTGTAGATGGAATGCAAAATGCCTACTGGCTCCATTAGAATTCATTGTTTGTGTAATCCTGCTTCCTGCTGTGACTCTGAAATTACAGCTACAATTCATAATTAATTGTCTTTGAAACTAATATCAAGTTATTTACAGGCCTGGACCTAATCTCCTTCCTCTTACACCTCAAAATAATAGTTCTCTCTTTTTTCTGATCATAAAGGTTTTTACATCTAAGAGTGTTCACATGGGTGCCCAGGCCAAATTTTGAGAAGAACAATTGCCCCTCTGTGCTTTGCCATTTTAAGCAAAGCTGTGTAATTGTCCTGATTCAGTCTGAGTTTTGCAGTCTTGCAGGGCAATGGCATTTAGCACACTTTATGGGTTCTCTTGGGAGCAGCAGCTTTAAAGGTGAAGCCCACACAGGCTGTAGAGGGAACTCAAAGGGTGGCTGCTTGTTGCTTGCTGCATCGATGGCAGCAGTAGGGTGGAAAGCTCCTTTAGCCTTTGTCTCTGGCTGGGTCATTTGAGGCTGTACCCTACATCACAGGAAGACCTGCATTTTTATTTGGCACCGTTTCTTGCTGTGTGACCTTCAGCAAGTTCCACAGTCACTTTGAACATAACGATCATTATCATGATAGTCCCATCAGTAAAATGATTTTGAATACCTTTATAGACAATGCTGGGACAATAAGATTTGTTAATCCATCAGAAAAAAATTGAAAGCAGATTCCATTGGCTTGGGTCCAAATATCATTCCATGGTTTGTATGTTAAATCTAACACGATTGCTACTATTAAACTTAGCAATTTAAAACTAATTGAAAAAGTATTTCAGCACTTCTTCTTATGGATCATTTTAGTTCTTTCTTTACAGTATCTGCCATTTGCTTTCCTTCTTACCATTTTATTGCAGCAGAACCCACAAGACAACCAACAACCAAACGGAGAAAAAGGAAAAATTCTACCAGCAGCACTTCCAACAGCAGTGCTGGGAACAACGCAAATAGTACCAACAGCAAGAAAAAGTCAGCTGCTGCAAACCTGAGTCTATCAAGTCAGGTACCTGTAAGTCTCACTTTCCTTTTAGGCCTGAATCACTTATGGTGCTTTAATTCTTTCCATACATTGTAAAGAAGGTGCATTCTTGAGCCAAAACTATCACAAGCAAAAGGCAATCTTGCACAGTGTGCTGTGGAAGCTGGGGAATTAGTGGAGAGGTGTGAAGAAGCTGTTCTGCAGTGCAGCTTTAATGCAGGACCCTCAAACAGAAGTGTCCTGTGGATCAGATGTGATTTTTTAAAGGCGTGGGCCAGTTCCCCTTTTTGTCATGGGGAGTCCCTCCACTAGTGGCAGGACTCAGATTAGGCCTTGTGGTTTTAGACATAGCAGGAGCCTTGCAGACTTCATCTGGCAGGTGCTAAGCGAGGATGTGTCCCAGTGGTGCAGGACAGCTATACCTGAGGAGGCCGCTGGTCTCTCTGTGTTAGTACCTTCCCTCTAATTGATGCCAGGTTCAGATGCTGAACAGGAACAGGTTGTAATTTAACTTACCTGCAGAGCTTATCTCTTTGTCCAGTCACTCCACTTGCAGAGGGTAGTTCCCCTGGATTGTGGTTCTCAGCTTATCCACCCTGCTAGCTGTAACTCTTGACATCCTAATTGTATAGGGAGACACCAAGTCATTTCCAGAGTAACAACTGTATCAGCACTTTAATAATGTCACATTTACTGCCTTAGTCACAATATAGGGGTAATCAGACCCCAAATTGTGACAAAGTGTGCCCTAGTCAATAAGGAGATAGCTTATGCATTTTAAAGCTCGGGAAATTAATTTGGTATTATGGGAACCATAAAGTCATATCCTGGGAATAACATGCAGGTATTTTTATTGGATTTCTGATCAGCAGATAGGAAGGGGTTAGGTCTCCTCTGAAACCTGACAAAGAATACAGGCGTTTTGTTAGCACAAAGGAGACGCTTCCTAGGAAGCTTGAATATCCAGATTTAAAAGAGGAGTAGACTAACACCAGTGAAATGAAATGAAGATTTTTGTTTAGCAACTGATTTAGCAATCCACTAGTTTACAGCTTTGGACTTCAGTACATTAAACTCATATTTCCTCCTTGTCATATTAAAATTGGCTCGCATCCCCAGAGTCAGATTCTTTCCCTAATATAGGCATGTCTGTGTTTTTCTGGCAGCACAAAGCAGTCAGAAGGCTGACTACCTGATCTCCTGGTGGCAGGCACCACTCTGCCCCACTGATGGTGTCTCCCAGAAAAACCTTTGGCTCAATATTCGACCATATTTAAGAAAAAACTGCAATGAAGTGCAAAACCAAGCAACCAGCTAGTTCCCTGCTGTCTCCACATTACAATCACTTTCCGTCAGCTACACCCTGCTCAGAGTTCAGCAGGAGCAGAATCTGACCCCCTGCCTCCCTTCAGCCTGCTCCTCCCTGGAGAGATGCTTTTGTTGCATTCAGTGGTAGCCATGTGTACTTTGAGTGTGATTGAGCCCTCTGATAGTTACCTGTCACTCCCACTGATATTGAAAGTGACTTCAGGTGCTGAAGGCTGCTCCTGACAGATGAAGCAGTCAAGGCTGCTCTTCTGATGGAGATGATAGTTGAGCATCTGAGACATATTGGTGAAGTTTATCATGGTATGAGGGATGGATTTTTAGTCTTCATTTACTTTCAGGATGTTGCATACTCAATGTTTTTCAATATTCTTTGCTTTCTGTACCAGAGTAGCAAAATGGTCCAAACTCTTTTGTATAGAGGACCAGGTTCCATTTTTAGGACACTTTTCCTTTCCATCTGCAAAGGGGAAAATGCTTAGCTGTTCGATTTGACATACTAACAGCTCTTCCCATCTTCCCCACAGCAAAGATAGCAAACCAGATGGAATTGATGGTTTGGCCACCCTGTAGAGTAGACAACTCAAAATAATTTTAGCAGGAGGATATTTCAGTGTAAAACTATTCAACGCTTTTCAGTTTAATAAAGAGATGTTATCCCACGCTTCTTCAAAATTATGCATTCTTTGAAGTGGACCTTGTTGCCATTGCTTTCTGAAGATAGCTGCAGGTAGCAGGAACTTGCTTTCTGTTTCTTTCCCATAACTGTAACTTAAAGTGTATCATTTAGTAGTTAATGTTTGGTTTCCCTTATATGCAATAGAAGACAAGAGATCCTTGAACACAATTTGGCAGTTTTCAATTCACTAAAATATTCATTTGGCCATACAGCTTTCTGTGAATGGGACTTTCCTGCTCAGTAGAAAAAAACCCCACCCTACTGAAACCATTCACTTTCAGTGTTAAAACCATTTCCCCTCTCCTTATTAGAGAAGAGGAATGGAATCACTGCATCGTCTATCCAGACGACTCAAATAACCAGAACTAGTTTCAGTTCCATTTTTCTCATCCTCCTCTCTGGAGAACCCCACAATGAGCTCATCTCTACATCAGCCCTGGATTAATATGAATTCCTGTATTCCAACTTTCTCTTTTTCTCCAATGTTTTCTTCCCTGCCAGCAAAGTCCGTCTCTCCACCATAATCACATCTAATTTCCTGTCTCTTTTATGCTTCTGTGTTGTTTTAACTTTGATAGTAAATTAATCCTGATTAAACAGTGTTTTCTTAATCTCTATTCTATGTGACATTTCTTGGTTTAGGACATTAGTAATTATTCCATTTTGCTCCTACATTAATGCTGCATGCACTCTGTTCACATATGTGAACTTACCATACACCTCATCCACACTTCTCACTCACACCATTAACTTCTGTTTCTTTAATGAGGTCTTCATGCCTGGAGAGGCAAATGTCCCATGTTTAGGATAGTGTCCAGAAAACAGAAGTGCTGTCAACTATGGCAAATCTTGAAACTTCAGAGTTTTGTCATTTTCCCCACAGGTCCTTCCAGTTCTTCAGATAAATACATTGGGCAAGCCTTGATTAATGATGGAATGTTACTTGTCAAATAGACATTCTTCTACTAGTAGAAGGTTGTGCCATTTCCTCCACTTGCACTATTTTCTGATCAGTTGTCCAGGCAGGGACAGTGCAGACAATACAGAGCCAAGCTCAGAAAGCGAAATTACGTGGTTGTGTTTCCGTGCATGGGTCAGGTTGGCACTGCATCCTCGAGCTCAGTTGTTGAAGCCTAATCAATCAGTATCATTTGTGCTCCTTGTGTTGCCTTAAATTTATTAGCACTTCCACAGTGCTGACACATTCTGATACATCTCTAATGACAATCCATAAAAGCATCTGAAGGCTCTCTGCTAGTGGGTGGGTATCTTCCCTCTCATCAGGAATTTGAAAATGTTCACTCTCAGTCCATCCTCTTATCTCTAACTATAGTTTATACTTTCACAACTGTGGTAAATAAAATACAAAGTTTTGTCCTTTTGACAGTCACTTGCACTCTATTGTACCCATTTTCTCTTATGATGGTGGGATGAACAGTGGTTCCTGTGATTCTGTTTATTCTCAGGCTCCTGATTGCAGACTTTCAGGATCTCTTGTCAACATGACTCTTCTGGCCCAAGTCCCTTGTTTAATACCTTTTCTATGTATTATGTATTTCCTACACATTTCCTACATTGTTAATATAAATGCAGTTAGCCAGTGTGCCACACAATTGCACCACACAACTCATTATGTTGGCCCATTGCTTGTCCAGTGATGCTTTTGACCGAAATCCTGCAGGTGCCAAGGCAACACACTGTAGTGTGGTGGAAGTAGAACTAAGTGCTGCTAAAGTCAGCACAAATACAAAAACGTTTTTTCTTCACCAGAAGTTTTTCTCAGGCTCTCATGGGTGCAGGCTCAGTACTGCCAGTGCTTCCCATAGATGCATTGACTGGTTTTAGTGCATAAAGACAGACAGGACAGGGACCCAGAAACTGTAGTCTGCTCAGCTGCCTTAGTCTCAGCAGATGCCAGTAATTTAAATTTGGATCTGTTCATATTCTCAATCACATCTGATCTTTGGAAGGTTCATTGGGCAGAAACTGAAGTTACCAATTCCCACTTTCCTCTAGACAAAGAGCAAAGATGGGCAAGAGTCTTTCTGCAAGGTTCATAGAAAACCTGCCTTTCTAATGTTAGCCTTCCTATCATTTTAAAGAAATTAGTTACCTAATTTGGGTGTCATTGTCTACCACTTACACAGTAGTAATAATTTTCTCTAGTATTTGAAGCTAGCTGCAATATTTTGCCAAGTCTTTGCTCAGTTTTCAAGCCTTCTTACTGGCTAAAATCATATTCCTTAGCATTTTTCATATTCTTCAGTTTCAAATAAAACTTTCTTGAAAGCCCAAACCCTTGGACTGTAGAGCGGTGATTTGTATACTGTGATCTGTGGATTACAGTTATAAGCAAGGTCATCAGAAGGGGTCCATACAGCTATTTTCACTTAAATATCACTCTCTGTTAAGTTTAATTAAAAGAAGGCACATTGACCCATTTTCATTTTCATATATTTGAAACTTGATAGGAATCCACAACTCTCATAAACTCTAAGAACCATTGCTCTATGCTGCTCCCAGTCATCACCACAGAAATTAATAGGTGGATTTTGTTTTCATTTACTAATGAAGATCCTGTTGAGTGTAATGCTGCAACCATGAACCCAGTGAAGTGTCATGTTTTGGAAAGAATAAAGCATCACTACATGCCACTGAGTAAATGGAACTTTCTTTGAGAAAAACCTTCTTGCACTCTTTAAGCAAGTTACATATCTCAATAATCTCTGTTTCTCTTCGTAGCTCTCTGTAAACTCCTCAGAAACCAAATTCCATAAATAAACCTGCTAATGTGGAAGGGAGCAATACAATCTCTTATGTGTTTCAGAAAGAGAGTAGGTTTAGGTGGTTTGTAATGGATGTTGTAGAACCAGAGCTACAGTTCCAGGGCCAGAGATTAGTGTCAGAAAATATCCCATGTCTCAAAACCATGCAATTCGGAATCTAAGATTTAGTAGTAAGGAGATGAGAGATAATAATTTTGTTCCCAGTTTTTGTGCTTTAGGAAAAACATTCCAAACAAGAACAGAATGTGAAGTTAACAGTGAGAATTATGATGAGATGTGAAAGATTTTTCTCTAGAAAGTGTTTACTCTGAAACCTAATTAAAAAGTCAGTTCTGTTTCTAAAGATCATTTCAATACCAATGTCAGTCTGATGTTTCTCTCATGGAAGCAGTGACCATTATGGGTGTGGGCAGCAGTGGGGATCTCAGTCATTAACAATTTTTGTGCCAAGGAGCTAAAAAGTCAATTATCAAAATAATTACCACTAACACAATTCCATAAGAAGGAAAGCAGGAGGAGGAACCCTTCTTGTTTTGACTTAGCACTTAGAGGTATGCTAGCTGCTAAAACTAGTGCAACTTTCAGTCTTTGGAGGATGAGATGTGCTTGAATGATATACTTGAGAGTGCCAGGCATTTTTAATTACCTTAGACTTGTGAAGCACTGTTTATCTACTTCTGGGGGCTGTGGCAACAGAGCTAGGAACTGATCACTATAACACACTGAGCGAGGCTAGGTATTAACAGCAGCAAAGATGGCAGGCTCAGGGATGGGGACTTTTACATGGCCCACCAGATATTTTTACCTCCAAACTTCACTAAGACATTGTTTAGACATAGGATGATCCCAAGTTAAAAAGTGTAGTCGCTTAACTGGGCAGGGCAGAGCTAAATTTTGAGGCTTGGTATAAAAAAATAAAGATGAAACCTAGAAATGACCATCTATTAAATAGAAGTGCTTGCATTTGAGTGTTGTGTGAAGTGATCTCTGTGTATAGTTTATATGCATCAATTTAAGTTTGGATGGCAACTAGGGTTATTACAGGATGAAAGGTATGATATACATGAAAGCTGCTTTTGTGGTTATATTATAAAATACTACATTTCTATCACGTAATGTAAAACAACCACTGCTTTATTTACAGTGCTTCACTACGACCATATTTTACTATCATGAGACATTCCTTGACCAAAAATGTTGTTTCTAATCACAGAGTAAATTAATAAGATTGAGTGACTACAGTCTAAATCTTTTTAAAACTAATTTAGTCAAATATGTGCTACCATAACTAGGCCATAGCAGTGTGTGCTGCCATGCAAGAGACTAGGGTTTAATTCTTGGATTCTGCTTCTCACTCCATGAGCAGGAGCTAGGAGCACTCCAGAGCTGCAGCCTCAACCCTGGGAGGGATGGAGCCTTGTGTCATTCAACAGCAGTGACCCCCACTGGCCAATTTAAGGAGAAGCATTGAGGGGCTCTAAAAGGAGTCACTTCCAGTCCTCCTCAGAGGTTGGTGGTCATTGCACGGGATCTAGTGAGTGGAGGTTCAATGGGGTGCACTTGGTGGGGTCTTCAGCTTTCAGTCTGAGGAGCAGAATCCTCTGGGGAGGAAACAGCATGTGCGCTTCCTGAGACACTATTTTTGCCTGATATAACTGTAAGTGGCAAGATTGTCAAGAATTTTTTTTCAGATGTCCTGTAACGAATGCTGTGATATCTATCTTTTAAATAGAATGAGGGAAAACTCCACTAACTTCAATATAATTGTAGTTCAATTCCCAGAGAGAGAGAGAGAGACTCAATAGCATAGAGGGAAATACAGGTGCAAACTGTTCTCTCAGTGGGAGTCATTATATGAAAGGAATAATATTTGCAATGCACCTGAGAAAGTAGAGGTGGGAATACTTACAAGGTCATTGAGCATCTCCCCACTGATGCACGAATGTTTCCCACCACAGACTGAGATTTTTTCCCAGCCTAGTGTTAGGTGACCTGAGCAGTAAAACTAGCACTGTTCCAGTGGGATCATCAATCCTCAGCCTGCCATTATCAGGAACAGGAATATTGTCTTAGGAGTGGGGATTACATTTTTGTTTACTTAATGCCATTTTAGTACCCTAGTCTACATCTCCTCAGATTGGCCTAAAGCGATTGTCTTCCTTTCAGCACTTGCAGCTGTTAAGCATATTTCCCCTCCCAGTTATTTGGTGGATGTAATACACATTTAATTCTTTCACGTGGCCTCCCCAGCCAGCTGTTGCAGCCCCACAGTGATTTTTGGTGTGCTTGTCTAAGTCTCATCCGAGTCGCTGACCTCTTGCTGGTATGGCAACAGAGAACTTGAGGCCCGTCCTTGAGAATGTCAAAGTAAAAGGAACTGTTGCCACCTCGGTCTGTGATTCTGCGTTTCAGCCACTGTGATCCTTTTTGCCTGCCATGTAACACTGCACACTCACACCCAACTCGCTGTCCTCTGCCAGGTCTCTTTCGTCATTAATGCTCTCGCAATCCAATGGGATCAGGTCTGGTTCAGCAGTGCACACTATATATTGCCTGTTGTTTAGAGGGATGGGATAAATTAGAATAAACTTTTGCTTATGAACACCTTTGTCTTTTAAACTTCTATGTCACAAAGCTGTGTGTGAGTTTTTTTAAACCAAATATTTTATGGATATATGGAGTAACAAAACAAAGTGAAGAAGAAATAATGTAACAATTTTCATATATTCACAAATTTTTTTAGCACAGGCTGAAAATGTGACACAAATATTCTTTTGTAACATGCCAGCCTTTGCTGAGGGATATCAAGAAATAGTGTAAACACTTGCAGGCAATAATTTGTATTGTTTTGTGGTGAAGGAAGTAGATATCTGATTAAAAAGAAACCTTATTAAATGCAAACATTTGTCTTCTGTTTGCTTTTAACATTCATAAGGAGGAACAGATCCTTTAAAAAATGAATCCGTTGTTCACCAGGATTCTTGGAAGGGCTTGTTAAATCAGCAGGAACAAAGCTACACGTCTGGAATTACTGCACTTCTACCAAGCACTACCTGATGCCCTGACACCTGAGCTGCATGAAAAGATGCATCCCACACATTTCTTTAGCTGTTAGCACAGCAGCCTGATTCTCCCTTGAACAGAGAGAACAAGAGAGCTCTCTGGCTTTGCACCTTTGCTTTTCAATCTCAAGTTTGCACCTTTCTATCCCATGCTGCTTAGGTTTTTTTGCAGCAAATCTGTGATGCACTGGAGTACAGTAGGCGGTTTACTTGTTTTCATGGAAGGACAATTTGTACTTAAAGCAGTGATTAGATGAATTCTTTCTTTCTTGCATGCTTTAGTTTCTGATGAGTACTAGCTTCATCAGTGTAATTATAATTAGCACTCTTCATCTTGCTTTTACGGTACCAGCTGGACAGATTGGTCCTCTTACTGCACAGATTGGCGGCAGGGTTGCCTACATGGAGTTAGGTGACAGGCACCATGAAATAACAGATGGTAAATTCAGGGCTTGTTGGCAATCAGCAGGTTTTTGCTAATGACTTAATTAGCTATGCAAATTGTCAAATCAGTGTGAACATTGTTTTTATCGAAAACTTTACCTAAATTAATTACCATAATTAAGTAGCAGAATGTCAAGTATATTGGATGCGTAAAAGGGCTTGGCTGGCTATGGATAAGAGAGTTACCATCTTTATTAGAATGCTGTGCTCCATGTTTGAGAAGTCTGAGAATAAGAAATGTGGTTTCTTTTAAACTACTTTCAAAATACTCAAATCACCAAGTTCCAATTGAGATACACCCTGGTGCCTTTCCAAAGAAAATGGCTCAGGAAGGATTTACTGGATAAAGGCTAAATATTTTAAGGAGAAGTTTAAAGGCAGTTTCATAGACTGTTTATTTGCTTAAAATCAGGCATATTTTTCAGCCTACCTGCTTTTCAGTTCTGGGGTTTCTGAGATCCAGAGCCATGAGCATGTGGCTATAGAGATGTGTTAGAATTTTTAATTTAATTTAAAAAAATTGTAAGCCTCTCTCCTTGTTCCTACTGTATGGGAACTTTTAACTCTGTTGTTGAAATGTCACAAAGTAAAAGAGATGCAAATTCTCTAACATAATTTTTTTAAGTTGATTTTTTCTCTCTCAAGGTTTCCATATAACAAATATTGGGTGCTGTTCACAGGATGTGATGGTGGTAGGAGAACCAACGCTGATGGGAGGCGAATTTGGGGATGAAGACGAAAGGCTTATCACTAGATTAGAGAATACACAGTATGATGCAGCAAATGGCATGGATGATGAAGAAGATTTCAACAATTCACCTGCACTGGGAAATAACAGCCCATGGAACAGCAAACCTGCTGCTAACCAGGAGACTAAATCTGAAAACCCCACACCACAAGCTTCCCAATAGGTTATTCTGCAGCAGTGCCCACTGCAATGTACCTCAGTGGGTTATTAATTACTGTTTCACAGCATTCTTCAAAATAAAATTTAAAAGAAACACCTTTCAAATGATACAGTATCTATTTCTAAACTAAAGCTATCCAACTTTCTTTGTTAGGGAAAACTCTTGTATAAGCTTCCATATACATTCCTTGGAAGTATTGTCATACAACTAGATACTGGCACTGACCTCAATTAAAATAATTGAAAATTAAACAGCATCTCATGGCAAATTTCTGACAGTGCATTTTATTGGAGGGGGTTGTTTTTTTCCTCATCAAACAATGGCCATATTTTAACAAGTCATCAGTGCTCAGGATCTCATTAACATAACTGTAAAACTTTTTACAATTGTAATATATTTTCTGCTTTTCAACTTGCACCTGAAATTTCTTGTTTCAGAAAAAGATCAGCTTTTAAGGAAAGGTAAATTAAAGTAACTTTTGTTCATTCTTTAACTTTTCTTTCATCAGTTAATCATTTAAAGGATCCAGCATTTTTAATTTACATTTAGCTGATGCCAGTAGATACTCTATCCATCATTTAATAAAAAATACTGAAACAAGAAATGTCTTTTTTTCATCAAAGACATGAGAAATATTTTTATGTGGAAAAAGACACCCAGTCCTATGAGAGTTTATGCTTTGTAAAATTGCTGTCGATCCAGATATTTTAAAGCCATGTAATCCATTAACTTTGTGGGCAGCTTAATAAATCTAAAACTTTTGTGTTTTTATTATTGTATCTGAGTTGGCTTTGTTGTATTTCTTTTCATAGTATATTTCTTGTATAATATTTTTGTAAAGCCCTCATTTTTTGTTTTACTTTTTTGGTTTGTTTTGTTTTTTATTCCGGTGTATTTATGTGAAACTTTATAAAAGAAACTAATTTTTTTTCATTTACATATTAATATGTTCAACTCATCATGTAAAGACACAGTGAGTCAGTGTGTTATATAATACAACTGTATTTTATGTATGCTTTGCCAATAAGTGTGCCAATAAACTGTGTTAACAAATGTGCTCTTATACAGCATTTACAGTTCCTTGTGTGCACAACAACACACCCATGTTCAGGATCATGCACCAGGGATTTCTGGAATCAGTGTTTCACTGAGTTGCAGTCTTTTTCCAGCTAAAGGGAAAGCCTATGGGTAGGTGTGAATCGCTTGCAGCTCAATTTGTTTTGATGCTCTTTTTCTGACAATAAGGACGTGCAGCACCACAGGTGAGTTCCAGCAGTGAGGGCCAAGTGTGAGGGAGTGCAGGGCGTCCAGCCAGAGAAGCTCCATCCTGAACTTTGCATCCCTTGCCTTCCAGGGCCAGGGCTTATCGGAGCAGGGATTTCCACTCTGCTGAATGCTGTCTGATGGTTTTATGATTAGCCCCTCAACTGGTGATGAGAGGATTTTAAAAATCCTCCTTTCTTTGCTTTGCCACCATATCAATTGTTCACAGGCACCAGCGAAACCCCTGGAGTTGTGCAGCCACTCTGAGCACAGCCCAGCCTGCACAGCCCCTGGGCTGAGCTGGAGGACTGAGGCACACGCCCACATCTCCAGGCAACGGGGAGCCCTGCAAGGTGCACCCTGAGAGTGGCAAACACAGGAAGAACTGTTGGCAGAGAGAGGCTGAATCTACACAATCCTGCCTTTTGTGCAGGAGAGTGGTGTTTTGTTCTTCCCTGAAACTCTACTTTCAATATTGCTGACATGGTAAGAGCAGCTTACAGAAGAACTCCTAGGTTTTTTCTGAGTGGCTGTATATATATGCAGAAGCCAGCCTGGGGAAATGTGTCTCCTTAGCATACATACACTTTTTTTTTAATCATGTTTTTGCTGGATGTGATTCTACCAAACAGGTTTGAAACCACCACTGCAGAAGGAATACAAGGCAAAGCATCCTGTGTGGCCAGTTCGTTCTTGGTGAGAGACAGCCGCCTTCCTGCCCCAGAAGCCAGCCTCGGCCCCTGATGTGGGCCCATGCTCCTGCAAGCAAAATCCTTGTTCAATGTATTTTGGTACCTATGGTACTCCTTGCAGGAACATAGCTCAAAAGACACTCCAAGCTCTAGAGCACAAAGGATACCAACAATAGAATTTAAAACTAGCTAAATAACAAAAGTGGATAGCC
The DNA here is from genome assembly GCA_013399835.1 of Leptocoma aspasia. Classification (NCBI taxonomy): domain Eukaryota; kingdom Metazoa; phylum Chordata; class Aves; order Passeriformes; family Nectariniidae; genus Leptocoma; species Leptocoma aspasia. The sequence goes on along the minus strand of VXAX01005262.1, from coordinate 896,158 downwards.
ATGCTGCTCCTTTGTAACACTTTCAGATTGTAGGAAACTGTAGTTTTATCATTCAGTGACTATATCAGCCCTGATTTTTCTGTGTAAATAATTAAATTCACAATGTATTCCGTTAAGGGATCTCTGCTTTCTATATAACTGCTATAACATTACAATTATACACTGTAATTCTAATGTTCAAGAACACTAATCATTCATATTACATCTCCATGAGCACACTCTAAAAGGCGTTCCTTATTATTAATCTTTCAAGACTGGCACTACCATTTCAATTTTTAAAAGATTTATGATGTCATATTACTCCTGTTGTTTCAGTAAATAAACACAGGAACGCATGAAAAATGGGCAACAGACTCCTTAGAGTGCTGTCCTTGAATTAATCTCCAAGGACACTTTCTCCATATCTCCTCAAAACCCTCGTCTACAAGCTATCAATCCACCCTGTTGTGGTTAGGATGAACAACAGATACAGCTAGCTGATTTTATTTATTCACTTATTTATTCATAAAAGAAATGTCCAAAACGGGCCAGCTCGAGGAAGTGGTTGAGGTGACAGCACCTGGACATGCAATCTCCTCACTGCTACGTCCTTCGATCCTGTGCCCCGGGCTGCTGCATGGGCTTTTCATTTCATGTTTGAAATGACATGGTAGACTCAGCATAGAGCCTGTGATCCCATTTCTGATCCTAAGAGCTGATTCTGATCCTAAGAACTATTTCCTGTCCTCAGGAATGCTCTCCACAGGTTGAGGATTAAAGAACAGTGATCACATGAACTAATGGATTTTATGGCTTTTCGGTTGCGGGTTGTCATTAAATGACACTGCGGCTTCCATGTGCTCCATGACTGCCTGGCATTCCCACAGAGCAGTGGGAAAGGTGAATAAACACCACAGGTAAGTTGAAGCAACAGGTTTGTAAGAGCTGAGGTTGCAGCCTGAAGAATGAAAGCTAGAAACCAATAGTTAATTTTACTGTAATCTAATCTCACCACCTACCAGAACATTGTATCTCTCCCAGAATTTGGAAGGAAATAATGTTTTTGGCACTTCCCCCTAGGGAGCCCTGAAGCTATTAAAAGGAGGAAGGAAACTTATCTCATGATGTTGAAATACTTTAAAAAAGAAAGCTCTTGTTTGTTTTAGCTAAATGGAGGGAAATACTGGCCCTGAGAAGTGCCTGTGCAAATCAGAGGGAGGAAATTCCAGGAGTTTACTTGGAAAAGCTGAATCACATAATTAGTAAAGTAACCAAATACGAACACTAATAACCAAGCTGGTTGCTGTTACAAAGAACTTAAATCATGAAAGAGTCATAAGCACTGGTGGGTTTTGATTGTTCTTTGAACTGCTTTATTTTGGGATTGTTTTATTTTTGGGGGGTCTTTGTTCAGTCAAGTCCATTTCTTAGAGAACTTTCAACTCCCGTGAATCATCAGCTGGTCTCACCAGCTGCCCCTTGTGAGAACATTTCAGTTCCTAAAGCTCCTTATTTCTCTCTTTCAACAACAAGCAAAAATAAGCAGTGTTTACAAATTTGTCATCTCTTCAGAAAGCAGGTTTTCTCCGGTTTCATCATCTTTGCTACTAATGTGGTAGCAATTCAATTCATTTTGAAGGGACCTTGGGAGGTATAACTAGTATTAGCATTCTTTCAGCCTCACAGGCCTCTGTGAAAATCAAGACTAATTTTTAGCCTTGGTCCTGGAGAAGTTACTGCTCTCAAGCATTTGGGAAGTAACCAACCTGCATCCTTAGGGAACAGAGCAATAGCACCCCTTACCAGAGAGCTGAGGATGCCAAGGATGATCAGTCCAAGTGTGCAGGAAGACACAGGGGTTAGAAGGGGAGAAAACTTCCAAAAGGAAAGGCAAAATGCTGAATACCACTGGGTGTTCTCTAACACCAGGGTGGAGAGAGGCTCCCTACCCAGCCATGGCTGCAAAACACCATTAAAGGAGTCTAAATGATAGAACAGACTAAATTTTGCAATTTCACAGCCTCCATGAAAATCCCATTTTAGCAAAGACAGGATGAAAGAGAAAACATGAATGATTGATATTGAAGGAAACCCAGTTTGTGTCTAATATATCCTGGAGAAACTGCTAATGGAAATTGAATAGTCCTGAAAATATTTCCTGAGACTGCAACTCTGATCAAGTAGCCCTATGGTGATATATTGCATGTCCAAATTAAAGCTGCCCTGGGGCACACGTAACCCCAGCAGCTGGTTTTACTGTGCAGAACTGGATGATTTGTATGTTTTTTCTAGCTTTTTGACAGCATATTTTTATACAAGGCTAAGGCCTGAATCTTCTACTATATAAGAGGAGCTACTGAATATTTAACATCCCATAGAACTGATGTTACTCCAGCATGTCATTATGCTCTACTAGGAAGCCTGGTGGTACCCCAGAAATGCAGAATGGCAGATGGTACCTTTAGATAGAGAGTCACTTATGCAAGTTTCTAAATTTATGGACCATACTCATACATTTCTTGAGAAAATGTGAATTTCCACTGAATGCTCACTGTATTAAAATCTGCTCTAATTTACCATGTTATTTTGACAGCAACTAGTATCAATTCTTTAAAGGGGAGAGGTTTTATTAGGAGCAGTGATGAAGCAATCTAACTGTAAAAGCATTTCTTCCATGACCCTGTGAATCACTTCTGAAATAAAAGAACTTTATCCCTCATATCAAGAAATAATTTTTAATGGGTCTATGGGCAGCCTTAATTCATAAGCACATTTTAAAACACCATTATGCACTAAAGATGACATCAGGAAATAATTCACTTATGCATACAGAATCAAAAACTTTATAAAAAGGATCCATCTACAATAGAGCACAAACATGCCAGCTGCCCAAGAAATTCCCAGTTTTGTTTCCATCAATTTTACAGGGATCAGGATGAGATTGATCAGCTTTAGTTAGATACTGAATAAGATACTGAATCCATCCATGATAATTCACATTACAGTTTACTGCACATTAGCAAGGGAATGGCTTCAGCTGAACCAGATAAATGCCCAGTGTGCCTCCATGCAATGTCCAATTTGGTTGGACAACCAGATTGAGGATCCTTTAGGTCAGTGCTCATGGCTGGAGTCCAAATTTCTTCAGGTTCATTTTTTTTTTTTTTCTGTGTGTGGTTGTGGGGATTTTATGAGGGTGGAGATTTTTAATTTGGGAATTAAATTGGGTCTTCTTGTTTTCTTTTTTTTTCTACTTTAACCTGTACAGTGCCCTACAAATACTTCTCAGATGTCCAAGACTACATCAGTTGGTCTGAGCTGACAGAGCACATGTTAGAGTGTGTGTAGCAGTATCTTATATTACGTTAAAAGAAACTCTGGATGATCTCTGGAGAGCCTCAAGTTGTGTATCAATCCATTTTAATTAATAGCGCTGTCTCAACAACTCTGAATTCATCTAAGTTGCTATGTATAATTTTGTATTGAACAGCTGTAATGTATAAGGTTAGCATCTCCTTTGTAATGCATTAGGAGACATTTTAGCAAATGCTTGATATAAAGCAGGCATTTAACTCTTCCTCTTTGCATTCAGCTGCGACTCTCATTTCATCAATGAAGTTTCATCCTCCCTGAGTAATCTCTTGGGGGGTCTGAGTACTGAAAAAGCTTTTAAGAGCTGGTGTTTGGTGCTTTCACATGCTGGGGATTTTTTTTCCTTTCTATTTTTTTCCATCTCTCTTTGATAGCTTATGAAAATTTGTTTGTCATTTTGCACAAAGTTTTTAACTTTCAGTCTTCTTCTGGCCATGTGCAAAACAGAACTCAGGACTCGCATGTGCTCCACACAGACAAACCCATCAAAACCAAGGTGGGTTGCTCCTGGTTTGCCAAGAGAGATCAAATTCAGCAGACAGAAGGTGTGAAATTTAGAAACTGTGATCGATACTGGGGCTTGTGTCTGACTGCAAACTCCATTCTGAAAGGGAATTTTCAGCTGTTTTCTTTGAAATCTCCCCTCCGGGTTAAACTCATGTTCCAAAGGGTGATAACAAAGGGTGAACTACGGAGACAGTTATCTTTTCATTTGAGTTTGTCAGCAGCTCTATGTCCGTGTCTGTGCTTAGACCACCAGCTCCTCCAATATGAATCAGGTGGGAAGTGCTCAGGAGCTGGGCTTATTGCTAAGGTGTCCCTGGACAGCAATCATGAACATTTATTGTGGTTCCTGAGTTCTGCAGCAGTAATGCAATTTCAGTTTTGCATATCGCAGCTATCTCCTCTGCTGCTCTTTGTGTCAACGGGGATGGGGAGCTTCAAGTTGGCTTTGATTGTTTTGCTGCTATTTCAGCCTAAAAGCTAAAAAAAAAATAAAACCTGTATCAGCCTCCTTTCTTCTAGAAAATGTATTATTTTTAAATACAACCCCTTTTTCAAAGAAGTCAGGACTTCCTTGTGAAGGGCCTAACTCAAATTTCACGCAGCAGGATTTGTCTTTACTGTAGATGCCAGTTGCATTCCTGAGAGGGAGGAAAAAATACTAATGGCCAGGTTATAATGAGGGGCTGAACAGTGGCACTCCACGGGGAGGCAACATTTTTGAGCTCAAGACCATGTAATAGTAGGATATGGGCTTTTAAAATGGAAAGAGAGTTGTCGAATCCTATGATTTTTCTGTGAGACCCACAGCATGGCCAGTTCTCAAGTAGGGAAGGGAACTGCTGGGGAAGGAAGGAGTGGTCTGTATAATAATTGCCTTCAAACAGTCTGAGGCTTCTGAAAGTGGCAATCTACAAGACAGCAGTTTCCAAAAGGCCATATACAGGGGAAGAAAACTGCAATCAGTAATGAAGGAAACCTTCTAGCAATGGGCCTCATGCCGGCACTTCCACGTACCAGGATGGGCACAGAGCTGCAAGGTCAAGACTCAAAGGGGAAAATGGAAAATGGATCTTATTTAATATATTTTAAATTTTATTCATTTGCTTTGTTTTTTAATCATCTGTGACCATGCCGTTCAGCGCCAAAACTTCTGATTTCTTAACTGCAACAACCTCCTTTAGCTGACTAACAGGCAGATTAATTTGAAATATCCTTTGAGGTAGAAGAAAGAAAACACAGGGACAGCCCTACCTTAAAACCAGTAGAATCATTTTGTCACACTACAAGCCTGGCTGCAGCCACAGCTAGTCTGGGGCTGTTATACTCACCTACCTACACCTCACTCTCCATCCAAGTACCCTACTAATCTCCTCCAGACCAGCACCTTCCTTAGGAGAAGGTTTGTTATTTGAATATCACTTCAAAATATCTGCCTATATGACTGCAGGCTGTTGTGAAATATTCAGAGTAGATGTACAGAAATAATGATTTCTCAAAATCATCATTCTTTAATAATTTGTGTTGTTGTTTTGGTATTTTGGTTGGTTGGTTGGTTTTTTTGTTCAACCAAAACCTTTCAATTTGTTTGAAATGCATTTTTCCTTTTGGTTCCTTCTGGGTATTGTAATTTTAAGTTGTACTTTGATAATTTTCTTTCCAGACGTGATTGTCATGAAACTACAAGCACCACAAATTTGTTTTCAGTTTAAAATTAGCAGTTAAAATTTTCTGGAACTGGAAGTAAAATATCAAATACAAGCAGCTCTGAACTAGCCATGGGTAGGCTGATGAGGTTCCCTTCTCAAGGCTCCTGACTAGGCCACAACACTCAAGAATGAATTACACAGGTTGTGTCCTGCCCAGCTCTCTACAGAAATATGCTTGTAAACATTGCAGAGAGAGAGTTTGAAGGACATATGAATGATAGAGAATTAGAGATCACCTGAAGCATCAGTCATTCCATCTTTCTCCTCTCCTTCCTTCCCCAATCTCCTTCAATATTTGAAAATAGATGAATCCAGATTTGCAATTTAAAAAAAAAAAAAGGTGGTAAAGGCTTGTCAGCTCTGGCTTTCCAGTTACAAGGGCTCATCTCAGGATGCTGTCATGTCAGCTGGTGCTTTACATGTGAGCAGAACTGGATAACCCTGACTGGACTGTGGCCACTGTGTATACATGTGGCTTTACGGCACTTTCTGTGCATACAGCACATCAAGCAGTTCCTAAAAAGCACAGTTCCCTATAATTCTCACAAGAGAACTGCACTTTCTCTACAAAAACAAAAGGCTTCAGAATTTATCTGGCCTGGTGGCACATCCTTGGTCCCTGATAGGAAGCCAGCAGTGCCCTGATGAGGAGCACAGTGCACTGCGCTGCCCAGCTCATTCACAACCCCATCTCACCCTTCAGCTCAGGCACAGTCCCTCTGCCTGAGCATCCACAGTCCTGCACTGAGGCCACTCAGCCTTCTACACAACCCAAGATATTTGTATGTCTTAACATTTGTGAGTCTTGAGTGGAGCTGGGCCAATTTGAATCCCTTTATTAGCAGTATTAAATTCCATTGTGCAGGTATTTCCACAGCTGTGAGTTATTCAACATAAACTACTGAAGTAGAGAAAAGGCTGCAAATAACCCACCAGGGAACAATTTCTTGAGTGCTAGTCATCCAGCAAATTCCTTTATTCTCAGTTTTTATAGCAGGATTATTTGATGTAGAGGATATGTCCAGGTTATAATGGATTTGATTATTTATAGCAGATATCTTGTGTCATGAGCTCCATTTTAAAATGGACAAGGATTATTGGAACTAGACAGATGTGATGTTAATTTCCAAAACTAACCTCATTTTCAGTGGAGCCTGTGCTATTGCTTGCACTTTCGAGAATATCACTTTTCTGGTAATTTGTCAACCCCCCAGTTGTTTTGCTACTAAGCCTACTTCATCCTGTGATTTTTCTGTTTCCTATATCTTTCCTTGATGACTATTCCTATTTCCTAGTGAAATAGTTCCCTCCCAATGCCACCAAATTGATCCCCTTGTATGGAAAAAAAAGCTCTTTTTCTGTTCCATGTTTCATCAACACTCAAGATATGTTTTCAGTTCTGTGGAGGCCCCAAAAGCAGGTGTCACCTGCTTCATATCCCCCAGAATGGAAATTCCCCCTTCTGTCACCTGCCTGAGCCAACAGTGTGGTCTCTCTCCAGGGAAATGTATTTAGAGGATATACACCCCTTTTTAAATGCTACTCCATTACCCTAAAGACAAGGAGACCTTTACACAATTCTTGCTGGTGTCTCCAAATCAAGCTATTGGCACAGCACAGTTGTTGTGGTTTAGCCCCAGCTGGAAACTGAGTACCCCAAATCTCCTTGCTCACACCCACCCACCCTTCCACACACAGCTCCTCTCTGGTGAGATGGGGAGGGGAGCCAAGGAAAAGAAGTACAAAACTCCTGGACGGAGATAAGAAGAGTTTAATAGTTAAAAGTAAAATATAATAATCCTAATGACAATAATAGCAATGATAACAATTGTAATGCAAATGAGAGAGGGAGATGAATAAAACCCAAGAGAAACAAGTGGTGCACACTACAATTGCTCACCACTCACTGACCCCATACCCTGTCCATCCTTGAGCAGCAATTGGTGCCTCCCAGCCAGCTCCCCCCCCCCAGTTTATATAATCAACATGTCCTGTGGAATGGTCAGTCTGGGTCAGCTCTCCTGGCCACGCTCCCTCCTGGCTTCTTGTGCACCTGCTGACCGGCAAAGCACAGGACACTGAAAAGTCCTTGATTTAGAGTAAGCACCACTGAGCAAAAGCCAGAACATCAGTGTGTTACCAACATGATTCTCACATTGAATCCAAACCACAGAACTGTACCGTATGAAGAAAATTAACTCTGTCCCAGCCAAAAGCAGGACAGTGGTTCAGTTCCTTTTTTGTTCCTTTTGGAGGCTGTTGTTGTTCTCTGTCTCTTCACCCCTTGTTTACTATTGAAAATATTGACACAATAACAGCATTGAGGGCCCCTACATCTTGTACCAACAGGGTTGCTGAACACCAGCTCTATATTCAGCTTCTCTTCCACCCCCCTGCTTTCACAAAGGTGACCAAGTTGCCCAGCTTTTCTGCCTGCAGCTTCCAGATCAACCCATCAGCCCAAGGCCAAATTCTGCCCCACCATGAAACATGCTCAGCAGGGATGGCAAGTGTGCTAGAGCAGTGGCCAGGCAGTGAAGTCTTAGCAGATGCTGTGCCTCTATATTTGCAGTTCCATTTACCCCCTTCTTCCATGTGATAGAGAAACCAGTTCTGGAATGTATTTTGAGGTTGTTCCTTACTGAGCTGAGCCACTAAAGTGCACTGCCTACAACTAAGGTCCTTTTTTATTATTTTTGTTTAATTCCCATGTTTTTATGGTGTCACACTGGTGTGGTTTCAAAGTGATGTGCATGGTTTTTATTTGTGTAACTTCCATTGAATTTTTAATTTTTTTTTAATAGAAACTGTAGCAAAATCTTCCAAGTGCCTCTTAACAGTGCTAGGATTTCATTCCTGTCATCCTTATCCTTTTTTTGCAGACTATTCAGCCAGCAATATTCAGAGCTTTTCTTAATGCCTTCCATCTCCTCTGTGCTGCTGGGAAGGAGCCAGCTATCAGCCAAACAGCAAGTAAATAGACTGCCTGCATTTAGTGTAGTGACGGGCACATATGTTTTTAGTGAAGAGTTTATTTGCCAGAAGAAAACTAGTTTGAGAATTCAGGTCAACTTTTGGTGAATAACTTTGAACTAATAAATATAAGAGGTGAGGACAGAAAGATTTCAGAAGTGTAGGAAAAGCTCATATCAATTTTTATGAAACTAATCAGCTCTGTTTAGTTGGGCTAAGCTACTCCTGTTGCCACTGGGAAAACAAACAAACAAACAAATGAACAAACAAAAACAAACAAACAAAAAACCCAAAACAAAATTTAAAAACAAACAAACAAACAAAAAAAAACCCAAAAAACCCCAAAAAAAAACCAAGAAGGGAGGAGAAGGAAAACAGGCCAGGAGATTGCCCCAAACACAACATCTAAGTCAGAGGTGTTTAATAAATCCATTTCCTCCAGTGCCCACTGCCTTCCCACCCCAGCCCTTGCCCCAGATCTCCCCCTCTCCTGTGACAAAACTCCTATTTCCAAACCTATCCATTTCAACCTTCCCCATCCCTTTGTCCTTTTCCATGTCCATGAACATGCCCAGGTGCCAGCTGGAGAGCCCTCAGCCTCTGCCATGCCCATATCTTCTCAAAGCTCTGCATTAAACTTCCCTTGTCCAAACCCACCAAGAGTGCCCCACATTCAAGCCTCTCCAAAAATCCTCCCCAAAGCCCCTTCTTGGTTCACTCATCTGTGTCAGAGCAGCCCACTGTGTCCACCTTACCTCCTGAAAAAGCCTCAGACAGTGCTCCAGCAGCAAGCCAAGGATTCCAGAGGGCTGCTGTGCTCACTAGCAGTACAAAGTCCTGTCCCAACAGGTCTCCAAGGGAAGGAAAGGGGTTATGATGAGGCAATATCCAATGTACAGAAACTCTTTTTTCAGGACACATTCACAAAAGACTGAAATGTCATTTATATCTTTAAAAAATATTGCTTTTAACACTCACTTAAGATGTAGAAGAGCTGGATTCAGCCTTCAGCCTCCCATGTTACGTGAGGGTTACACTTTAGAGGGGCCAATCTCATCTCCTGTGGAAAGGTAAAGGTGATCTCAGTAGTATCTGGGCAAAAGGATAGTGAGTGCCTCCAGAATGTGCTGATGCTTTCTGCAGAAACTTAGTCTATATCTATATCTATCCTCAAAGCAAGTCACAGGGAATTTGAGCTTGGTTTCTGTACCACACAGAGCACACTATCCTGTTTGCTATTCAGGTGCCACCGGGATCATGATCTACTGTCCTCTGTAAATCTCAAGTTTATTTTTAATTAAATTGCATAAAGGAGCAAGTGAACTGAGCGTGATTCTTTCAAGCACACTGAGAAATTTTTGTTGAAAGCTGACTCAAAACATCCGTACTCAATTTAACTTCTTTTTCATTTAGCACATTAGAAAGCACTGCTACTGAGAGATCTCCAGCCATTTGTCTCTGCCATGGAAGGACAAGGGAGTTTTGATCCCAGGGGAGCTGCCTTGTTCATGCAGAGAGGAGGCAGTCCAAGGTACCATGTAACAAGGTGGCAGTTTCCCACTGGGGCAGGCAATTCACTGAATTTTGGTGAAATAAGACGCTCTGAAGCTCAAGATCCTAATGTTAACCTGCTACCACCATACTAAATCCTTGTTCTGGCTTTTCGAGGTCGGTGAATTCAGCTCATGCAGCTCCTGTCAGCAACCATTGGTGCAGCTATTTCAGCATAATGGTCCTTCTTCATGGGCACAGCAAAGCCAGCTGTGAGGAGATTTATGGAGGATCACAGAGCACTGCACAGTTGAAGATGACAGAGGCGAATGTCAGTGTGATGGACCACAGCCTGACTCCGGAGCACTGAACAGAATGCCTCTTCCGACAGAGGCAGGGTCTGCCTTTGCCCTGCCTCCCACCCAGCTTTGCACTTTCCAGCCCAGTTGCAGAGCTCCAGTCCTCTCCCACACCAGCCACGGTCCCCACCTTGAGCAAAGCCCATATTCTGTTCTCATCCTGACTCACAAAACGAACACATCTGTAGTCCAACTGCCGGCCATTCAGCAAACGACCTCATTTAGAAACTAGCCCCCTCAGCCCAATTATCCCTCTTCTCCAGCCACATGTCCTTATGTAGCAGCACTGCTCATTTATATGCTAATTTTGCTAAGTCTACTTCAAAGGGGAGAATTGTTTGTTAAAAATCTTACACTCCAGCCTGAGTTCAGACCATCTCATTATTTACCTGCAAATTTAGGGAGATATGGGTAAAAGCTCTGTTCTTTTATGATCTATTGTCTAGGTGATCAAAGGAAACCATTCAATATGAAGATCAAAAAGAGTCTGGCTCCCAGCAGCCCAGTAGCTGGCTCTGCCAACTCCCAAAGTCCACAACCTCAGTTATAAGTAAAGACTGATTCTACTATTAAATAACTTTTGATTACAAATTGGACAGAATAATTAAAAAAAAAAACACCAAAAAACTCACATCATAGTCTCTTTACTAAGGTGTTAATGAAACTAGGCTTCATATTGATATTATCTCAATTAGTCAAGGAATAATCACCATGTATATAGTGTCTCTATTAATAATCCTCAGATAATGAAAAAAATCCCACAGACATAACTAATACTGCTTGATAAATTGCTGGTGGACCACACCTAACCCAGATTTTTTTTTTTTTTTAATACATATATACTGCTCAAAGGATTTTTTAAAACAGGAACTCAGCGACAGAAGTGTTTTATTTAGAGGAGGCAAAAGCAGTGGCTGTAGGTTGAAGTATCAAAATGGGACACCTCATGTCCCAGTCTGTTAGGGAATTATGTCAACAGAGTAACACGATGTGAATAATGAACCCATGCTTTTCAGGGTTGACATAATTCCTCAGCCTAAGAAATTTCAAGAACCATGATTTGTAGAAGTCCTACTCTTCTTGAAAAGACAACCCACTGAAAGAATTTTTCATCCTCACCACAAATAAACAATAGTATACAGCTTACTTTAGAAAAATAATGCGAGAAGTGAAAATGTATAGACTTTCAGGCTTTAATCTTCCCTTTAAAGCTGACACACTGTTGTTATTCACTATAGTGTGTCTCTTTTCCATGCTACAAATGGCAGCAAACAAGAGGCTGAGCACTGATGTATATTTGGGGCTTCTACAAGGCAGTCACGAAAACATCTACAAAACGATGTTTTGACTGCTGAGATAATAAAATATGTTGGTTTTTTCACTTGATGCATTTCTGAAAATCCACTGAATTAAAAACATTAAGCCTCCACTGCTGATAGGAGAGATATTTTGCTTGCTGTGCTTTACTTTAGCTTGTTTGTGTGAATCAGTATGTTGTAGACTTTCTGTCAGTCAGTAGTATATGAATACTTTAACAGGTCTTGGATGACTTCTAGTGCTGTTCTCATTTGGAGCAGATCTAAAGCTGATGTTTTGAACAGTTGTTAGTATTAAAGATCCGATGGCACTTTACAGGAGGGTTGGGGTGTCAGTTTTGGTGTCCTGGCCAAATTCCAAAATGGGTAATTAAATTCTGTCCATCTAAACTTCCCCCTGTGGCTTTAGTTGGCTCAGGTATTCTTAATATCCTGTCTTAAAACGTTCCACAGTGTTGCAGTGGTGCTGTTAAACAGTTGCCAGGTTTCACCTCGGCAATGTGTGAGATGATTCATACCTTACAGATCTGCAGATAGCAGCACGTTCAGAGCAGCCTATGGGAGCCAGAGAAACAGCAGAGTTGGAATGATAAGATGTCATAATGACTGTTCCTTCCATTCATTTTCTAATTTTGTGACACTTCAGAAAGATATAATAAAATCTCTCTGGTTTTTAATGAAATGAGTTCCTTGACCCTTCCATTCCTTGCATCCCTAGGAGAGAAGAGAGAAGCTGAACCGATGTGTACAGGGTTAAATGAAAACCGAGATCCCTGACTATGCCAGGATATGAAGAGAACTGAAGTCTATGTTTGACCAGCTCAGAAGAACATTTTTCACCTCACATACTCTGACACTTTGAGAAATTTCAATTCCACATCAAAGCTTTATGCCCTTATGGTAGTTTTTCTTCTTAAAATGTAGCAACACAGCACCAAAAGAGAGCTGAAGGAAAGATGAGCCCAAGTTAATGTGTCTTTTAAATTGCTCCCTGTTTTGTTCTTTCTCTGGCAGTTCAAAAGCTAAACAAAGTCTAAATTACACACACACACACACATGCCCCATAAAAACAAAATACAGCCTCCAGAAAATCCTCGTTCAGAATGGTATATGCAAGCCTGTTATTTGCCACTCCTTCATTGTTATCTGCCCTGTTTTTTCCCTTAGTTTTCTTCAGTCTTTCAAAACATCTGAACTCAGTCTGGATATGAGGGAAGAGCTTTAAGTATTCAGTCTCTCATCAAAAATAAGTCAGGAGGTGATAAGGTCTTTGTTAGGGAAAAGAGGTTTTTCTATTAGCTGATTCAGCCCACCCAAAAATCCAAGTGCCCCAGAGATATCTACCTGAATCCATTGCTCAGGTAAGAAGTGTAAAATTAGGCTTTTAACTTTAGCACCTCAGTTTGTTGCCTAAGGTGGGAGGAATAGCCTTGCCATTTTAACACAACATGTAATGTGTCTGTCTTCTGGTATAGCTCATGAATTTATCATGAGGTAGCAAAATCATAATAATAAATTGGTGAGATTTCATTTTCATACAAATTTCTGAAAACTCTCAATAGCTATAAAAACCACTGTGAGCCCAACAAACTGTCACTACTGTCCTCTGCAGTGTCCAGTAGAACAACAATCTCTTTTGCAAGAGCAGGAGAAGCAGCTGAGATGTGAATCAGCTCAACACTCCTGGTTTTGTGGCTTTGTCCCACAAATCTTGCTTCAGGAACCATCACCAGTGCAGCTCACAGGGAGAGCTTTGTCCGACCTGTCTGCTGAGGAGCTCAGGGAGTTACTGGCTGGATTACAACTGCTTGGCTGCTTGGGCTGCAGCTCTGTGTGAGTGAGGGAAAATGGACAGACTTTTAAACTTTTTAAATAAGGAAAAAAGCTCTTTCAGAAAGAGAAAGCAAATATGTGCCAGGTTTTTTAATGACAAAAACAGAGCAGTAAAAAAAGGGGGGAAATATTAATGTTACTTTGGGATAAAAAGTGCTTTGAAGAAGCACATCTTTAACGAATCAGGAAGCTCTGGACAGTAGGCTTAATCTTTTCGGTCTAAGCAAAAAATCTATGCATATAATTTTTCTGGCAGAAAGCCAGTTTTTCTTGTCTTGAGGGTTCCTGAAATGATATCAATTGGGGCTTGGTCCTGGAAACATTGGGGGAGCTGAATTCCCAGGAACCAATGTGTAGCAGACTGAAGGAAAAAAAAGTTTTTGTGACACCGTGAGTGAAAAATAAGTTCAGCCCTTTCTTGATGAGGATAATCATTGGCTATGTAAAACCAAAAAGGGGTGAAAAATGTGGTATAGGGAGTCCCAGTGATGCTGTTTGAAAATCAAGAGTTTTCATTTTGTCCTCGTGAATGCAGGCAGGGATCATTTGCTGGAACTGCTCCAGTCCTACTGCCCTTAAACATTTAAAACTCCCACTTCAGTCAATGGGATCTGTGCATGCTGAAGAGCAACTGGGTCGAGCTTGTAAATGTCTGACACTGATTGTGTGACACATGGGTGCTCTTAGGCTGATTGAAGGAACGACACAGCAGCAGCAGATGAGACCTTTGCACAAATAGGATAACAACACCATGGCAATATTTTCCTGTCATGTGAATAAGTGCTCGAGGGACAGGGCATACAATATTCCAGAAACTGAAGTGTGGAAGATGACTGAGAAAGCTTGCTGAATTCTTATCTAAACACCAAAAAGCCATATTAAATATTAAATCTAATTATTAATATTGGAATATAAAATGTTAGCATGACACTTCACCTTCTCTAAAGCTGCATGTTGCCACTTACCCTTGATGTAAAATCATGTGCTAAATGAACGATTTTCTGTTACTGCTTTCCAGTATGAAATCAATGGGGTGGAAAAGCTATTGTTTTGTCAGAGAGGAATTTCCAGACAAGACTGCATGATGTGGTTACTGGAAGTGGCAGCAGTGGGGTACATGTGTAAGACTTGGCGTTTGTAGTGTGTGAGGACAGAGGTATGAAATGGTGTTAAGCCACCCTGAGCCCTCGAGCCCTTGGGTTCCAGCTCCAGGACAAGTCCTGTGCGAGAAGCAAAGCGGCGCTGTTTTCTTTTGCTTTATGCCTTATTCAATTCAGCACAGAAACAGCTATTTGTGAAAGGATAATTCTGCACTTTTGAGATCACAAATTGATCTAATTTTAATTGATTTTTTAATATTTGTTTACCTAATTCAAGCTTAAACAAAAACCGGCCCCACTTAGGTGTTCAAATGTGTTTGAAGAGGCTTGTGTGGTGTCTGGGACCACCTGGGGATCCTACAAACATTTTATCCTTGTTCTTCCAGTACCAAAGTCACTGTTACAGTTTATAGGAGCAATTCAGAAAAGACAGAAGAGAAGTAGTGGTCAGCCATGTACACATACAAGGGCTTCCCTTCTCAGGAAAGCTGCTTCTCGCTGCTTGACTTGCAGCTGCTTTGTAGCACCTAATAGAGCAGGACATCTCACCTGCTTTCTCACAAACTACAATGCTGCTACAATGTTTATCAACTTTTTTAGTATTGCCATTTTATTGAGGGATAGGTTTTAATTTTTCTCAAGTCCAACACAGTGAGAGTGGCCCTTGCTTACCCCATTTTTACCCTTTCCTTAAAAGGGATACATGTAGAAATATTAATTCTTCATCAGCTCGGTGTTATCCTTTGTTTTCCTCCCCCCTAACCCTGAGCCCTCACAGTGACACCTCTTGTGCAACGATTCTCAGGGTAGATAGGCTCTCTAAAGACATAAGTGGGTAGCAGTGCCAGTTACCTGAGTTATTTGCATGGTTATGACCATGGCAGGCACAAGTCCATCTCTGTCCACAAGAATTCTTTCAGGAGTTTTATATAAACAATGAATTGGCAACAAAAAAAAA